>CM046447.1:32408679-33008679 GCA_025506515.1 Flaveria trinervia
GGAGTATTTAGATATCATATATCATCCTAGTAGCTAACTCATCCTCCGAAGGAGAGAGGGATGTTGAGGATTTTAAGAATCCATCATAATCGAAGAAGTATGCAGGTCCTTTGCCTGTAGGTGGTGTGGTATATCTCTGAACGTCGACATTACACCACACTTCTACAGACCCGTTGAGTTATTGTAAACTCGCGTATTCGGTATGTTGTTCCCCTAGAAAAATTCCTTCAACTGCCTTCTCGCTGAATTTCCTTCTTGTGTCTTCTTCAGAAGTGTACACTTGCGCCAAAAGGTTCAAGATACCACTCCCAATTCGGTTTGCGTCTTTGAAGTAGCTCATAACATGTCTTCCCGTGACGCTTGACTATTAGGACTCGGTTCAGTGTATAGCACGCATTTGCCACTGCCTCGTTCCAGAATGGATAGGCATTTCGAGTCTGCCAGCATAGTCCGGGTTGTTTCTATCAAAAATCCTGTTCTTTTCTCTCAGCAACGCCATTCATCTGATGTGTGTAGGCAAAGTGAATTGATGCACAATTCCCTTTTCCTTGCATATGCCTCTAACCCTTGATTCTTGAATTCTGTCCCGTTGTCTGAGCGTATTTGTCGAACTTTAGCTTGTAGAGTGATTCCAGTGTGGTTACTAATTTCTTTAATGTCTCCAAGTTTCTGATTTTGATTTCAAAACATTACCCAAGTGAACCTTGAGTAGTCATCAGTGACCACATAACATACACTCGCCTGCAATGCTCCTTATACTAACTGGACCAAACAGATCAATGTGAAGAATCTCAAGAGGTAGTTCTATGTAATGAACTTTCTTTTCCTTATGAGACTTCTTTGTCTGTTTGCCTTTCTTACAAGCTGCTACACAAAAGTCAGGAAGTTGGAAGTTCTTGACATTCACTCCTCTAATAAATCCTCTGAATCAAATGATTCATCTTCCTTTGACTAATGTGTCCCATTCTCCGATGCCAGGAGATGGAATCCTTCTCATAGCTTAGATAGAACCACTTAACCTCATGATCCGTTGTGGCATCTGTTGACAGATCCAACATATAAGGCTTTATATCTTGAAGCGTCATCAAACTTGGTCCTCTGGGATCATATTTCTTTTCTTCAGCATGTAACACTTCTGATTATCGAAGACGACTTTAAATCCTTTATCACAGATTTGGAAACAGAAAGTAAGTTGTTCTTGAAGTTGTTGAACGTAGTTTACTTTATCAAACTTACTTCTGATTCCCACTCTCTTGAGCAGTGATATAGCCTCCTTTGTTTCCTCCTGCAAAGGAAACGTGCCCTCCTTTTTTTTTTGACGTTAGATAAAAGGGCTCTATTTCCTGTCATGTGCCGGATGCTCTGCTGTCTATAATCCACGTGTTAGTCCCAACACTATATCGAACCCCCTGCACATACAAATAAATGAATCAGTTTAGGTTAGGAACCCAAGCTTTGACTGTCATGGGTTTCCCAGAGGCATCACACATCATAAACTCCACCCATTGACCCTTAGAAGGTGAGGGTAACTCAGTTCCTTCTTGTTATCAGTATCAGACACGAGGTGGATTTTTCTTTCCATAAGCCAGATTTTATGCAATGCCTTTTTATGACAAACAATGTCTGGCTTACAGGTTTGGACTTTTAGGTTCACTAGCTCTTCTAGGTGGAGTTAGAGAACTCCGCTTTGAGACCTAGGTCTAGAGTCCAGAAGATCAATCTTCTCCTAGGTGTCTGATACAATGACAGTCGGAAGCAATGTGTCCCATTCTCCCAGTTGTAGCATGACCTGCTATCAACTTTATGAGTAGACTTTCTTTGTTGAGAAGTGCGTGACACTCTAGTACATCAATCACTTTAGTTTTTGACTCTTGGATGTTTGATGTTTTCTCTGGTGTAACAAACTTTACTCTGCTGTAACCTGTTTTACTTTTTGGTTAACTGGTTTTTGACTTGAAGCATGTGAAAAAGTACATTTGAAGTCCTTTTAGGTTCTGATTTGACTCTATTTGATCCTGACTTTAAATTAACTTTTTCAAATTCATTTTCCAGGTTAACACATGGCAATTTACCCTTTGCCTTTGAAGTGGCCTCCTTTTGTTTCTTACCAGATTCAGTAGATGAACATGAGGTGTCTGGATCAGTAACAAGAGGAGTAGTTACCACATGATCCTTGATAGGGTTATTATTTACAGGTCTAGACTTGGTGTTCATCAAGGTCTTTGGTGGTGGTGGAACCACTTTGTAGCCTAATCCCTCCCCGTTATTCCTTTCTCTCACTAAGTGTTGAACTATGTGTGAAGAACTAGTCCAACTATGCAGTTTCTGTTTTAATGAATTAACTTCGACTTCTAAAACTGCCCTTGTTTCTTAGTGTCTTCTAGGGAGTTAAGATTGTACCTAATGTCGTTTGCTTGGTTAAAAGCCACTACTTCGGTTTCCCTAAGTTGTTTGGTCAACAGTTCTATCTTTTCTTTATAACAATGCTCATTTTGTTTTAGTACTCTATTTGCCTCAGTGCACACGTAAATCTTTGACTAAGTTATCATTATGATCTAGTAACCTAGCAAATTTTTCATCGATGCTATTCCTAAACGTGTCACAATCAGAACAAGCATGGTTATTAAAAATTTGGTCAGTTACTTACCTGAGTTGGTTCAGAAGAGTTAGCCATCAGTGCCGCATCAGATGATTCGGGTTCTGTCGACTCTGGCTTTTCTGTCTCTGATGGTGGAGCTTCCTCATTTGGCTTGTAACTGACCTTGGTGCAGTTGTTTCTTCCTTCACTATGTGACATTGCAATTCAACTACTATATCACCTTCACCTCGCAGAATCATCGTCAATATCCTCAACACTGGCAATGTTAGATTCTCCTGGTGAGACAAACTGAAACTCCATCCTGTCCTTCATCATCATGAGCAGTTAGTGCTTTGGATCCTTGTTTGATGAAGTAGAATTAGAGGGTTGCTTGTCCTGGCGAGTACAGGATGAGACGGGTTCCCATTCCCCGTCTTCTTTGGCTTGACACATTCTCGTTTGAAGTGCCCCTTCTCACCACAGTTAAAGCAGGTCACTTTACCTTGTTGAAGCCAAGGTGGTGTCCTTAGTAGCAACCAAGTTCTGTCCAGTCTTTTTTCACAAACTTCTTCGCCCTCCGAACAGCACTTGCTAAGGCCCACATTATATCCATTCTTTCAAGCTCCATCTCATCCACCTGCTCGTAGTCCTCATCTGCCAGATGGCAGTTTCCAATCTTCCCAGCAACAAGTCCATCATATGAATGAACCACTGCTGCTAAGAGATCCATATGCTCTCGTGCTACTTCCACGGTCACATTACCGAAGTTCTCGATCTTCAGTTTGGTAGCGTTTGCTTCTGACCCAATATGATGGGTACATGATGACCCAGACGTGTCTGATCCAGAAGGAGAAGCATGTGAGGGACCTGACGAGCTGACACAAAAGCAGTCTGGAGGGGTGCTGCCTCCAGATGTCTTAGCTTGAGGCGTGGCGTTGTATAAAGCTGGATTTTGTGTGTACGAAGACATCTGAGCTCTATACTTCATCCTTAGGAGTTCTCTTCTCTTCGCAACTTAAGAATGAAGTCATTTATATCCAGCTTTACAAGGATTCCATTCTGTCTCAGGTTAGACACGAATGTAGCCCACTTATCAGAACCCGTTTGCGAAGTTGCTTACTCTCTCTTCCATGGTAGTAGCCACTCCATGTGTATGCAATTCGCTCATCAAGTGGTAGAATCTGTCTATGACTTCGTCCAAACTTTCATTACTGATTGATGAGAAGTTATCGAATTCCTTCTTTAACTCCTTTGCCTTGATTGCCTTCAATGATGCATTACCATCATATCTCTTCTCTAGCGCATCCCACAGTTTCTTGGACTGCTTGTTCTCGAATACTGATGGAATATGTCCTTGGGGATAGACTGAGTGATCAATGCATAAACTCTTTTCTCTGCATTGTACTTTACTTTCTGTGCGTCTGTCATCCGCTTAATGTTAGTTTAACACCCATCAGCTCCCACTGGTGTACTATAGCCTATCTCAATGGCTTCCCACAAATTAGGATCTACTCCATTAAGGTAGATCTCAAAACGTTGTTTCCAGTGGGGAAACTCATCTAAAGTCAAAAGCTTTGGTGGTTTATTGTGATTCCCCACCTCACTCTCAAGCAGCAACAGATTCTGTATCCTTGAGTCCTTCCCAGCAGTAAAGGCTGACATCTGATCTTCCATGACGAATAAACTTATAATCTAATCAAACAAACTTTCACTGATGCGACTGAAGGATGCGAATGAGCTAATCGTGCGTATGAGCTCTGCGATTGGTTCAATCGTGCGAATGAATTGGGCGATTGGTTCAGTCGGGCGAATGAATCTGGTGCGTATGAGCTATGCGAACGAACGGTTCAGTCGGCCGAATGAAGGTGCGACTAGGTCCAATCGTGTGTATGAGCAATGCGAATGGAGTCCAGTCGTACGAATGAGTCACTCGTGCGACTGAAGCTGCTGTTTTGCGAAAATTTCTAGGTTTGACGGGTTTCAGTCGTAAAAATTCAAAAATTCGCAAGTTCTAATCGCCTAAGTCCGTAGAAACCAAACGTCGATGAGCAGGGAACTTCCAAGATCACTTTTGATGCCAAAGATTGCATTTTTAGTGTAAAAACACAAACTTTTATGCAATCTTGATTGAATCAACACGTAATCAAGAGCCAATAGCTCTGATACCACTTGTTACGACCTACTATTCGACTGAAATACCTAGTGATCACGTGTATACCAGATCAAATAGTGCGGAATCCTATTTGATTGGCAATCCAATCAGTGAGAACACACGAAGAATCAATCAAGGATTGAAACTACCGTTAGAAATCGATAAGGAATCGATCTAATGTGTTCTATGAACTTGGAGAATGATTTGGAAGGTTTCTGGACGGCTAGGGTTCGTCTGGAATTGTACTTGATCGAATGTCCCTCGTTTTTCATGAATTGAGTTGTATTTATAGGTTGGCACTATTCAATCGTTCGACTGAACCATTAGTTTGGTTCAGTCGTGCGATTGAACCATGCGGTTGGTTCATTCGTGCGACTGAGTGTTCAGTCGTGCAACTGAGCCAATCTTATGTTACAGTCGTACAACTGATCCAGTCTCCTGGTCCAGTCGTTCGACTGAGTCAATCGTGTGAAGTTCTTCATGTGTATGGTTCATTCGCATGAGCCATTCGCATGGGAACTTCATTAAGTTAAGTTTGAATGTTTTAGTTAATTAATATAATATATATGTAATCATTCAAGTAATCATAAACCCAATCAATTCATTTACCACTCATTAATGAACTATTAAACACTATAACAATAGACTATCAATATCAGTTCATTAATCATACCAAACAAGATCTATTACATCACATATCACGAGCTAGGGACATACATGTATCAACAGATTCTACCTCTGCTCTGGGAGTAAAATCTGTAGGTGGAGCAGTGTGATTATAACCAATGCCAAACTTCACATTGGAAGCAGATTGCTTACTAAGAAGCGTTTCAAAACCCTTGTAAGAATTTACCCATCAATCACACTCTACCTGGGTAGTTGCAAGTGTTTCCTTGAGATCTCTATACTTCTCTAGAAGTATCTCTTCCCTAGCCTTATCATCAGTGATTTGGCATTTAAGTTTGTAAATCTTATCATTCTTATCATAAGCACAGACTCAAATTCAGCTTTGCTTTTGGAAATTGTTTGTTCTAGCTCAATGTTCTTGTTAATTAAAGCTACATTTGCTTCTCTAATAGATGCAAATGCGGCTATGCATGATTCAGAACATAGTTTGGCTTTTGCCTTAGAGGATACCTGTGATACCTTTGGTATAGAGGCATTAGAGGATGAAGTATGAGCAGAATCCAAAGCCATAAGAGCTACATTTCCAAAGGGACTGTCACCACCATGTTCACCAGCACCAGTGAATAGTTGTTCATGACCAGACAAATCATCTGGTAAACTGCTCCAGTCAACAAATCCTGGGGTGAAGAAGCTGTGTTGTTGAGGTTGAGTTTGTTGATGAGATTAGGAAGGTTGAGGTTCAGGCAATGCATATGATTGTTGTGAAATGGGAGCTTGAACGGATTAGACTGAGGCAAGTAATAGCAGGGAAAAGGATATGACATTGGACCCTGGGGGACAAAGTATACAGGAGATCTAGGGTGTGAATGATGACCAGAACCAGCAGGATGTTGCCCTCTGTTTTGTGGACTAGTACTAGGAAAAGTCACAAAGGGTGCAGAAGAGTTAGATCCAGTTGATCTACACTCTCTTGCAAAGTGTCCCAGCCTTTGGCATTTGTGACACCTCAACTTACTCTTGTCAAAACCAATTTGGTTTTGCCAGAGAGTCCAGGAAATTTCTTGCCAGTTCTCTTGTAGAACTTCTAAGATCTAATATTAATCAATGCCATCTGGCTCAGAATATCCATCTCTTCTAGATCATCATCAGCTATTCCTTTCAAATCATCCATGATGAAGCATAGATTGTCACTATTACTGCCAGAATGACTATCAATACCAACAAATGCATGATCAGAACTATTTGAAGCATATTCTGACTCATGACCAACCAAGGGAGTATTCCCTGGTACAAAGTCATCAGTGAGCTTTCCTGATGAGGACAGTTTCCTTTTCTGCTCTATCTCTCTTTCGAATGTAAGCAGTTTCCCATGAAGTTGGGTCAGAGATAGGCTATCGAGATTTGCACTGGAGCGTAGGACAATAGTGTATGTGTCCCATCTCTCAGGCAGTGATCTGAGGAACCTGTTATTCATCTGGCTGTTGGTGTATTCCTGTTTCACCATTTTCAGCTCAGAGATCAAACAGGAAAAACGCTCAAACTGTTGAGTCAGTGTCTCACCCTTTCTATGAGAGAATGTCTCATATTGTTTGGCAAGGATTTCTCTGTTGTTTTCTAAGACCTCATATGTGCCACCGAATTGTTCCTTCAGGGCATTCCAGAGATCATGAGCAGTTTCATGATGCATAAGCCCTGAATAGATTTCATTAGGCAGTGCCCTGGCCAGAATTCCATGGGCTTTAGCATGAATCTCAAACAGTTTCCGATCTTCATCAGAGTATTGTTCCTTCTTCTTCGGAACATTTGATTGGTTTCCGGATTGTTCACCATAGGCTTATGTGGTCCATGTACCACAGATGTCCAACAACCTGAACTGTTAACAGACACGTGATGAAGCATTCTTCGCTGCGATATGTTATACTCGATCCTAACCAGCATCGGGGGCTTGGTTGAGGAACCGGTATTGTGAGGATCATTAGAAGGAGTAGTCATCTCAGATTCAATCAAATTCAATTAAGCTATAACAGATTTAGAACAAAAACACAACAACCAATTGAACCAAGAGAGATCTCAAAATAAATGAACGAAGGCGTCAGAAATTCAATAATCTATAACCGGTTCTTCCAAATATGCTAATTCAATCAAACATAGATATCAATTATCAGTTTCAATGATCAATTGTTAGATCGATCAATGATTAACATGCTCTGATACCACTTGTTAGGATCAATAATCTACGTTTGATTGATTAGAGAGTATAGCAGCGGAATTCTAACAATGAATTAGCCAATTCACAAGAACGAAGAGATATTCAATGGAAGAACAAACTGTTATAGACAAAGAATTCTGCAAATAATATTTCATCCAATATTCGCTTTCGTGGTAACGGAATGTCACACTTACAATTAGGTCAACACCTCTTATATAAGAGATGTGACATCTGCTAATGTCACTTGATAGTGACATCTAACAGAATTTATTACAAACTGCTGATAGTTAACACAACTACTGAAGATGTCAAATAGCTGACATCTTCTTACAAAAAGGCTAAATGTTAACTATTATTACAACTACTAAAAAGAAACTACTGAAACTATAACAACTGAAGAACATATTCTTCAGTTGTTTTACAAATACTGAAACAAATAAAACTACTGAAAGGTAAACCATCACAACAACTGAAGAATGCTTCTTCAGCTATCGTAACAAACTCTGAAGGCTTCAGTACTTGTACTTGAGCTTCAGCTGTTGTCATCAGCTGATGTCTTCAGTCTTTATACTTCAGCTGTTGTACTTCAGTTCTTTAGTCTTCAAGTCTTCGGCACTTTAGAACTTCAGCTGTTGTTCTTCAGTACTTTAGTCTTTAGCTGTTGAAGTGTTGAGCACTTTAGATCTTCAGCTGTTTTCTTCAGTACTTTAGTTCTTCAACTGTTGCAGTCTTCAGACTTTGTCAAACAGCTGATCAAGTCTTCAGCAGTTGTTGTGATGTCTGTGGGACTTAGAGGTTTTTCTGATCAGGCTCATTGGTTCTTTTGGTCCAACATGAAACAACAAAGATTGGTGTTGATAAGTCAAAGGTAAGATGTTTCAAATGCAATCTCTATGGACATTTCTCCAGAGAATGTAATCAACAATCAAATCCTGACTTGAAACAACATCAACAACATCCATAACATCTATCTAATCAACATCCGTTTCATGAACAATCTATATCTCAAAGATCTTTCAGAGAACCTCAAATAACCAACTCATCCCCACCACCCACAAATACATTAGCAGGTCCAAGTAATTCAAAAGAATCTAGACTGATCATACTTCAAGATGGAACCTATCACTCGAGCATGTATGAGAAGGAAGTCCTGGAAGGGAATCAAGCTTTAATGGAACACATGGAGAATAAAGTTCTACCCATGGCTAGAGAGGTAAGAGAGATTGTGTTCATTAGGAAGTTGAAAGATATAGAGTCCATGCTCCACAATTGGCTGATAAAGTAAAAGAAACAATGATTTTGAATGAATCTCATGTAAGAGAACATAAATTATATCAAATCAAAATTAATTCTTTACAAAAGGATTTAGATAAACTTGTTTCAGAAAATTCCAGTCTAAAAGCCCAAGTGAGCATCTCACCACTTCCTTAACCAAATCCATTGCTCATCATGCATCACTGAAGTATAGCTTTAGAAGTTTTAACTTTCATCACAGCAATATGAGAAAATTTTAAATTCTCATATTGAATCAAAGAACATGTATGGGTTGGGATATAATTTTGTTGCAACTCCTATAAATCATTTTGTGCCAATAAAAAAGTTTGAAGCAAAATCTAGTCAACAAGTTAATCATAATGAGACTGAGGTGAGTGAGACTGAGCATCCTGAATTAGATCATATTAATCTATAGGATTTAGAATTTGACTTTGATGAATGTGATGACTTGGATGATTTTGATGAAGATGATGTTGATCCATTGAACATTGGTAAGAATTTTGCTTTTGAAACAATCAATTGCAATTTTCTTGGTGAAACAAAGTTACAATATCCTCCTAAACAAACAAACATACTTAAGACTATTCAGAAGAGAATAGCTCAGCTAAATGAAGGTCTTTAGGAACTTCATCGGCAACAAAAACCATAAAGTGAAGGAGCTAAACACTGTACATCTACTGAGGAAGTAGACACATCTTCCATAGAAAAGAGCAAGAAGAAACAATCAGTAAAACTTTAGCAAAAGAAGAAATCTTCTTGAGTAGTAAATCTGCAGAAGACCAAATCTACTAAATCAGTAGAAGATCTATGGAAGAAAAAAGCAACAACTAACAAATAATATCAGAAAATGGTTTCTTCCAAGCAACACGAATCAGCAAATGATAAACAAGAATCTTTTGACAATATGTCAGATAAAGGCAAGGAAAAATCAATTGCTAAAGAGGAAAAAGATTTAAAGCTTCAAAAGTTGAATAAGAAAAAGAAAGCAGTCAATTCTGATGAAGAATCAGATGAAATGTATTGCAAATGATGTGATATGAAAAATCACAATACTAAAGATTGTTACTTCATCACTTATTGTTCTATATGCAATATGAACAATCACATGACCTCTCACTGCTACTTCAACAAACATTGTGCAGTTTGCAACAAAAATAACCATTCAACTCAGGAATGTTATTTCAATAAGAAAAACAATACAAAAAGCACAAAGAAGTCACAATCTAAGAAGGGTGAATCAGAGTCTCAATCCTATGAAAGTAAAGACGAGCAAAAACAAAGGAGCAGCAACAAAAACACAAAGCAAAACCAAAGGAGAAAACATCTGCTTGATGATAACCTTTGAAGGAAAGAACATCATTTCTTCAATCCAAAACACCTCACAAAAGGGTGCATTTGAGTGATAAAGAAACTTGTAGATACATGTGTGCCTAGTTTATGAGCTTAAATGTAAAAGTATTTCATGTCTTATACATATGTAATGAATTGCTTTAGTGAAATATAATATGTGATTGATGTTTATTCATGTTGATTTATTTCATATTATTATTGTGTTAAAGTATAATTTATATTTATGAACATATTATATAGGTTTGAGGTTGTTGTACATGATTCTTATTCAATAATGATTAAGTAATGTGTTCAACATAGTCAGATGAGTATTCATGATAATGGACCATACTTATGGATCATACGCATGAATACATGATGCTTATGGACTAGTCACACAAATGACCTCGAAACTAGATCAGTCGTATGATTGAGACATAAGATTGACTCATTCGCATGACTAAACCTTCAGCAATGCGTATGGATCAATCGCATCATTCAGTCGCACGACTAAACCAGGCTAATGGTTTAGTCATATGAATAGAAACCCCTAACCTACAAATACCACTTAATTCATGGAAAAATATAACAATCGAGAACAGCTAAAGAACACTTTATATTTACACTAACCCTAACCGTCCAGAATGTCCAAGAAAGCCAGTTCATAGTTCCTTCTTGATCGATTACTACTATTTTTTAACGTTTAGTTTATTCTTATATCGATCTGGCTAACGTTCTCACTGATTGGATCGCCAATAAAATAGGATTTCTACACTATTTGATTCGGTATAAACGTAGAATGTGTTAGTATTCTATATGTACACAGTGCTGACAAGTGTATCAGCTTTGGCTCTTGATTTTGCGTTTGATTCTATTAGTTTTGATGTCAAAACTCATGTTTTAATTCAATAGAGTCATCTTTTTGAGTCCACATGTGGTTTTCGACGTTTTCAGGCATTAAAGTTTAAGTTTTTCGTCATAGGGCAGATTAGGGATTGGGTAAATCGTATTTTGTGTCTAAGTGTCAAAAATTCAAATTTGTGAAAGAACAACAGCTTTCAGTCGCATGAATAGCTCATTCGTACGATTGAATTCATTCGTACGCCCCATTCACACGACTGAACTTAGTCACATTCCTCATTCGCTTGACTGAACAACTTCAGTCGTTTGAGTCCATTCGCCTTGTTCAAACGCTCGACTGAATCCAATCGCACGATTGAATTCGTTCGCACTCTTCATTCAAACGAGTGAACCATACTCATAGCCCATTCGTACGATTGAAAGTGTCCTGTTCTCCTAGTACCAAGTTTATACAAATGGAAGATCAGTTTTGCTGCATTTACTGTTGGGAAGGACTCACACATCGAGAACCTTCTTCTTCAGGAGAATAAGATAGGAAATCACAATAAACTACCAAAGGTTATAACATTAGATGAATAACCATAATGGAAACAATGGTTCATGATTTATCTAAATGAAGTTGATCCCAATCATTAGACATCCATCAAGACTGGTTATACATACCAGTTAGTGCAAATGAAGTCAAGTTGATGTTGGGTTGAATGAGTGAGGCTCCGAAGATACTCTTCAATGCAGAGAAGAAAGTTTTTGCCCAATACCAAAAAACATCTTTCATCATTTTTTTGAGAATAAGCAGGCCAAAAATCTATGGGAGGCATTAGAGCGCAGGTATGATGAAAACGCGATGTTAAAGGCATTGAAGGGTAAGGCTCTATTATGAACAGATTCTATTATCTAATGAGTGAGTTGAAAACTCATGGCGTAACCACATCAATGGAAGATAAGGTTTCAAGTTTTGCTAATAGGTTGCTTGAGAAATGGGATTCATTTGTTTCCAACCTGAGATAGAATGACATTCTTCCAACGTTGGACATAAATGACTTCATCTTGAAGTTAAGGGAGGAAGAACTACACATCAAGTACAAGTCGAAGAAAGGGTCCTAGGTACAGAATACTTCACTCTACAACTCAGTTCCGTCTCCGATTACAAACAGCTTTCGTGTCCAGTTCAATAGCTCCTTCCCAAACCACTGCTTCAAGACTAGAATCGTCAGTTCATCAGGGAACGAATACAAACCACCTGAAGCAAGTTGAAAACCAAGAATCTTGGTAATATCACAGTGGAGGTTGCAAAGGAACACATGGATCTTCTAGCAGTAGTTGTTAATTCCTATGATGGCTTAGTTGTTGGAAAGATCGGAAATTGTCATCTTGTAGATGAAGACTATGGGCAAGTTGACGGGAACGAGTTGGAAAGAATGGACATCATGTGGGCTCTAGCGAGTGTAGTTAGCCGAGCTAAAAAGTTTGTTAAGAAGACGTGGCAGAATCTAGTAGCCACGAAAGATACGACTTTTGGTTTCGACAAAACCAAGGTCACCTGCTTCAACTGTGGTGAAAAGGGGCATTTTAAACGTGAATGTGTGAAGCCCAAGAAAAGTAGAAATGGTAACCCATTTCCTACTTTCCACCATCAAGAGATAGACATGGTTGGAACCAGTTCTTCAAGTAAAGAGGCAGAGGCACAAACTGCTCAAGATGATAAAGAATAAGACCGGTCCTTTCGATTTCTTTCCCCCGGAGAATCAAACATTGCCTGTGTTGAAGCATTCGATGACGGATCTACCAGTGAAGGTGAGATAGCAGCTGAGCAAGTGAGGTCAGCTACAAAAGAAGCTGCAAACGTGGTAAACCACTTGGTTGAGGAAGTGCTCAGAGCAACAAGTTCAAAATCTCTAGCCACAGAAGAGTCTAACTCTACTTTGATGGCTGATTGAACTGACTCCTCACAGGTAAGTTCTTTAGATCAATTATTTAATAAACATGCTTGTTCTGAATGTGAAAAATTTAGGGATAGCATTGATCTAAAATTTGCTAGGTTATTAGAACACATTGATAACCTAGTAAGTGGCCTACAACTTTGCGCTGAGGCTAATCATATATTAAAACAAAATAAGTGCAGTTTTAAAGAAAAGAGGGAACTTTTGGGTAAACAACTAAGGGAAAACGAGGTTGTTACCTTAAATCAATCTAATGACATAAAGTTTTACTTAAACACATAGAAGAAACCTAAAAGGAGAAAGAAGTTTTGGAAATCGAGGTAAATTCTTTAAAAATTGTTTTGCATAGTTAGGCTAGTTCTTCTCACATAGTTTAGAACTTAGTGAAAGAATGAAACAATGGGGAAGGTTTGGGATACAAAGTAGTTCAACCACCACATGAGATTCTTTTGAATGCAAAATGTAGACCTATTAATAACAACCTAATTAAGGATCATGTGGTGTGTACTCCTCTAGTTAGTGATCCTGATTCCACGAGTAAGCCTGTAAAATCTGACACTCAACGGAAATAGGCTACTTTGAAATCAAAAGGCAAGATGCCAGTTGAGAATTTGGATGATGCATTTAAAAGGGTTAATGTAAGATCAGATTCACCAACATCCATTTCAGAACCCAAACTGACTAAACCAGTTAACCACAAATGTGTTAATCATAAAAGTCCAACAAAAGTGCAAGTTAAAGATGTTTAAAACGTTAAAATAATTAATTTTGCTAATAAGGATGAAACATATCAAAGAGTAGTGATAAAACCAAACCAGACACACCTCACACCTTCATGAAACTCAACATCACATAAAAGTTTTCTCCAATCTGTAGAAGCAAGATCTTGCTATAGTTGTAGAAAACGAGGAGATATTTCTACTAATTGTCCTTATTATCTGACACCCAGAAAGAAAATTGAACTTTATGATACAAAAGCAAGTTCTTCTAAAATAAGATCTAACACTCCTCCTAGGAGCGTTATTGAAACTAAAGTTCAAACCATAAGTCAGTCGTCCGTTTACCACAAACATGCCTTACACAAACTGACATATGGAAAGAAAAGTCAAGTAATATGTCTGATAGTGAGGAGATTAAGAAGAAAGGTAGGCCCTCATCCTGTAATGGACAATGGGTTGAGTTTATGATGTGTGATTCCTCTGGGTCACCCAAGCCAGTTAAGGCTTGGGTCGCAAATCTGAACTAACAAGTTTCTTTGACTGTGCAGGGTGTCCGCTACAACGCTATCACTAAACTTGGATTATTGATAGTGGGGCATCAAGGCACATGACAGGGAGTTCGTCCTTCCTTTTCAACATCAAACAAATCAAAGGGGGACATGTTTCATTTGCTGGGATTAAAGGAGGATACATCACAACACAAGGCGAAGTAGGAAATGAGAAAGTCATGTTTGACAAGGTCAACTACGTTCAACAACTACAGAACAACTTACTTTCTATCTCCCAGATCTAGGATAAAGGATTCAAAGGTTCTTATGTCAGCTTCAAGATACAACGACCTGTATGTCTTGGACATATCAAAAGCCTCCACAACAAAGCACAAGGTTCAATGCTTCCTGTCAAAAGCAACTGAGAGGGATTCTATCTCATGGCATAGAAGAATGGGACACATCAATCCTATGAAGATGAATCATTTCATTCAGAATGATCTAGTGAATGGTGTAAGTGGCAAGAACTTCCAGCTTCCAGACTTCTACATAGAATGTAAGAAAGGGAAACATACCAAGAAGGCTCACAAGGCAAAGAAAGTTAATTCTATTGATATGCCTCTCAAGCTTCTACACATGGATCTGTTTGGCTTTGTCCGCATAAAAAGCATTGCTGGATATGTGCATTGCTTTGTAGTTACAAATGATTACTCAAGATTCTCTTGGGTGATGTTTCTGAAAGCCAAATCAGAAACGTTTGAATCATTCAAACATCTTGTAACTACATTGGAATCACTTTACAAGCTCAAATTTAGGTAGATTCCATCACACAATGGCACGGAATTCAAGAATCAGTGGATGAAGGCATACTATAGAGAAAGAGGAATTGTTAATCAATTCACCTTTACCTACACTCCACAGATGAACGGTGTAGCTGAAAGGAAGAATCAGAGCCTGATAGAGACTGCCAGGACAATGCTAGCCCACTCAAAACTGCCTATTCAATTCTGAAATAAGGCAGTGGTGAATGCTTGTTACACACTCAATCAAGTCTTAGTGGTCAAACGACATGGGAAAACATGTTATGAACTATTCCAGCGACGTAAACCCAACTTCGAGTATCTAGAACCGTTTGGTGCACCATGCACATTGTTGAAGAAGACTTAGACCAGGAAGTTTAACGAAATGTCAAAAGAACGGATCTTTCTCGAATATAGCATACCAGACAAGATAGTTTACAACAACTCAACGGGTCAGGTAGAAGTGTGGTGCAATGTCGATGTTCAAAGATACACCACCCCTCCAGCTAGGAAAGGACCCTCATTCTTCTTTGACATTGATGGATTCTTTAAATCCTTCAATTTTCCGCCTTCTCATACTGATGACGAGCTTTCTGCTAGGATGATATACGATGTTCTTAACTCTCCTCCACCATACTCGACATCAACTGGTCCATTAGATGATTCTTCTAGCCCTTGAGGGGGAGACTTAGAAGTAAGTGAGTCTTTAGCTCATGATGAGGCAGTTGAGACTGCTAATATGGACCAGGAGGAATAGGTTCCCAGCAATGAAAGTACACAAGCATCAATTACTGATGCTTCTGACACTTCGGAACCTCATACTCCAACAACTACAGATCCTGAACCTGAGTTTAACAATCAGGATAATGAGGTGGTTGTTCCAACAACTCCTGTATCTCGACTAAATGATTATCATCCCTTGGACAATGTCATTAGGGATTTTCAATCGGGAGTATAGACTAGAAATCAGCTATACTTAGCTGATTATGCCTCAGTAATGGAAAAGGGATATCTTCACCATGGTACATGTCGATGTTTTGTGTCTCAATTCAGCCAAAATATGTGAGTGAAGCCTTCAACTATGAGGATGGGTCAGTGCAATGCAAGAAGAACTCCTACAGTTCAAGAAGTTTGGAGTTTGGACCCTTGTGGACAAACCAAAAGGTGCTAAGGTGATTGGCACTAAATGGGTGCTAAAATGCAAGAAATATGACCAAGGGGTCATAATCATAAACAAGCATCGACTTGTGGTTCAAGGGTTTAGAGAAGTCGAAGGCATTGACTACAATGAAGTGTTTGCACTTGTGGCTCGGATGGAAGCAATCCGTATCTTTCTAGCCTATGCATCCTGCATGAAGATTAAAGTTTATCAACTGGATGTGAAGAGTGCATTCATTCATGGTGAAATCCATGAGACGGTTTTTGTCAGTCAACCCAAAGGATTTGAGGATCCTTATCTTTGGGTTTGTTGGACCATACCAAAGTTGTTTAACCTCTTAAACTTAAAAACGCAGCAGAATAATACTTTAAAATTATCATTAGAAATCTGAAAATTAAGGCTAATGACAAAACATCAACAAACCCAAGAACATAGGATCTTATATATGTGTTTGAACTAGCTATCACCAATAAATAACACCCATAATATGACAATACATAGTACCTTCCAAAGGCCGCTTAAAAACGAGATATAGATGAGGAGAATGATGTTCTTGAACAGCCAAAACACCAAGAAGAGGTGTCCTCAAGCTTCCATACCCACAAACATCAAGCATACACCATGTTGCTAGGATTTGAGCACCAAAATTGGATCAAGAAGGCTGCTGGAGCGTTGTTCCAGCCGTGAACAATCAAGAAAGCTGCTGGAGTTTTGTTCCAGCCGCAAACTCTTTCTTCCAAAAGAAAGGTTGATGTTCATGTGACCCTTTAGCATATATGAGTGAGAGCAAGATGAAGTGCGTGTGTTCAAGCACATTGTAGGTTCCAAAAACTTCAAAAGAAAAACAAAAAGGGAGAGCCCTTTCAAAGGGGGCGGCCGAACCCTATTTGGGTTTTGTTTTACCCCCAAAAGTCCTTTTTTAATCTTTTGTTAAACTAATGTTAAAGATAGTTATATATATAATTAACCTTTTAGTTATATAATATACACACACTTTTAGTATTTGATGTTATTTAACTATGTTAAAAAACATTACAAATAATATCCATGAACAAAATATCCATATAATTTGTTCAATCTCATATGCAACTTATTTAGAAAACCATTTTCTAAATTGGTGTATTTATTTAATTGTATGATCATATCATCAATTAATAATATTTGGTGTTTGCTAAGCTTGTTATTGGGTATGACCCAACTTGGATCATAACGTACTAACCACATCAATGTTCTATGTATCTTGGGCATAAAGAATCCAACTTGAAATGATTTAGGTGAATCAATCATTTATCCTTTTGTTTCAGATGTCATGTTAAATCCAGGGACATAGAATGATCATTCCTTGTTCATTTAACTTAATCAGGCCTTAGACATCTTGCTCTCAACGAATAAGAGGAACAAATTCCATCTTGACTACATACGTTTTTCACAATCATCTCGTGTCACACCTGAACATAGCCTTATGCACTGCCCGTTATTTCAGAGCAGCAAAGAACTAGCTCAAGGTATAACATTTGGTGAATATTAAAACCCAATATGTATCTCAGGTCGGAGGATACCAATGATATTCGCCTTACTCAAAATTACTTATGATCAATCTAGAACATTCCATGTAGTAAATTTGAGATGCGGGTCAGTCCAATATTTGTATCCGACAAATATCTATGAACCTTGGCAGCAACCAATTGCTCTATATTCATTCCTTATGAATATCCACCAATCCATGTTCATAATAGTCTTACGTTCATATTTGTTCCCATAAACATGACCGACTACGGACATTTTGAATAATAAACACATTCATGGATGTATACATGCTAAAATGAATATAACTCAAAATATCACAAGTATATAAAGAGTTAAATATTACATTGTTTCAAAATTTCAATACTAAACAAATCAGTTCCAGTCACTAGAATATCGAAGTCCTAAGGTACAAGTATGACTTTCATGCTTTGCCTTTTCAAGGAGCTTCGTGAGTGGATCCGCAATATATTGATTGGTGTGAACTTTACGAATACATATTTTTCCCTTTTCAACCTCATCCCTTATGTAGTTGAATTTCCGCTCAATGTGCCTAGCCTTTTGAAGAGAATAGGGTACCTTGATTTATGCAATCGTATCCTCGTGATCACAAAAGATTTCTAGGGGTCTTGAATGGTAGAGATCACCCTAGGTAGGCGATAAATTTCTTTATCCATGCTGCTTCCTGAGCTGCAAGTGATGCGGCTATGTATTCAGAGTTTGTAGGGAACAATGCTACTCCATTCATATGAAGACATACCCCGATTGTGATCGAGAATCATCTCGAATTGTTTGGAAACTCGCATCCGTGTAACCCTTTACACGAGTTCCTCTTCATCAGATTCGTATATTAGAAACATTTCCTTAGTCCTACTAAGGTATTTCCATATACTTTTAATAGCAATTCAATGGCTATTACCTGGATTCTACTGATATCTGCTCGTCATGATTAACGCGCATGACACGTCTGATCTAGTGCATATCATCGCATGATGGATCCTATAGCTGATGCATATAGGATGTCCTTCATTCGATCTTCCTCATCCTTTGAGCTTGGACATTGAGATGTACTCAATATTGTCCCTCTTTGAATAGGTACCATACCTTTCTCAGAGTTTTCCATCTTGAACCCTTTCAAGACTTATCAATATATGCACTTTGATTTAAACCTATAAACCGCCTCGACGTATCCCTATAGATCTTTTTTCCCAAAATATACGCGGCTTCACTAAGATTTTATGGAACAATGACTTCCAAACCAGGTTTTAACACCTTCCATTGTTGGAATGTCATTTCCAAAAGTAGAATGTCATCAACATACAATGCTAAGAATTGTATTATGCTCCCACTAGCCTTCTTATATACACAAACCTCGTCAGCGTTCTTGATGAAACCAAATTTCTTGATCTCTTCATCAAAACGTTGATTTCAACTTCTCGATGCAAGATTCAATCCATAGATTGAGGTCTTAACTTGCATACTTTCAGGATGTTATGGACCAACAAAATCATCTGGCTAAACCATATGGACAGTATCTTCGAGATGTCCATTAAGACAAGCGGTTTTGACATCCATTTGCCAAATCTCATAGTCATAATATGCAGCTATGGCAAATAATATCCTAATTGACTTTAGCATTGCCACAGGCGAGAAGGTTTCATCATAATCAACCTTTTGATTTTGAGTGAAACCTTTCACTATAAGTCTTGCTTTGTAAGTATCCAAGTTTCCATGTATATCCATTTTCTCCTTGAAACCCATTTTCATCCAACCAGTTTGGAGTTAAGTGGAGGGTCAACGAATTCCAAAACTTGATTGTCATACATGGATTGCATCTTAACGTTCATGGCATCCAGCCATTTGTCACAATCCGAATTGGACAATGCTTCATGGTATGTGGTAGGTTCATAGGAGTCAACCACATAGCATCCATTCATGAAAGATCTATATCTTTCAGGTGGAGTGCTAACTCTACCAGATCTTCAACATTTTGTGTTTATTGATCACCTCTTGATCATCATCAACAACTCTTGTTGATTGCTTGTGTCAAGTAAACGTGTATCGGCTTGTGGATCTTGATCCTCATCAAATTCCACTATTCTATACGTTATTTCTCCATAAGGAACTTAGTTTCTAAGAACTCAGCCTTTCGAGCAATAATTACTCTTGCTCTGTTGGATCAAAGAAGTAGTATCATATACAATCTTTGGGATATCCAACAATTATACACTTAGTGAATCGACTATCTTGGTCAGGTCCATATTCAAAATACGAGCCTCGGAGAGCATTGCAAAAACCCAAAATGATAGAGGTAGTGAGCTTATAGCCATCATAGATTTGAACCATATCCAATAGGGTTCGATTTCTCCTTTCAGACACACCTTCATGTTGTGGCATCCAGGTGGAGTAAGTTGTGAGACGATCCCACAATTTCTTAGATGGTACTAAAAGCTTTACTTAGGTATTCACCTCCTCTATCTGAATAAAGAACTTTGAGAGTTTTATTGAGTTGATTTTCTACTTCATTCTTGAAGATTTTGAACATTTCAAAAGCTTCTTGTTTGTGTGTCATCATGTACACATAACCATAGCGACTATAATCGTCGGTAAAGGTAATGAAATATCTATCAGCATTTCTAGTCATTGTCTGTAAAGGGCCACATACATCCGAATGTATGATACCCAATAAGTCTTTTTCCCACTCGTTAGTGCCACTAAAGGGAGACTTAGTCATCTAGCTTGTAAACAAGATTCACACTTATCAAATGAAACATTTTTGTTTTATTTTCAAAAGACCATTCTTTTGAGGTGTTTGAATCTGATTCTTGTTTATGTGACCAAGACGACAATGTCAAAGATAAGAATCACTTAAACCCATTTTAAGTTCTTGGTGCTTGTTTGGTATAACGAGCTATTATAGGATGAATCATCATGAACCAATTCATAGATTCCATTAAAAGGCATAGCCTTGAAATAAAATACATCATCCATACAAACATAAATACCATTTTTAAGAAACTTTTAATCGTAACCACATTATTCTAAAAGGAATATCAAAATTATGTTCTTAGTCAAACTAGATGCATACAAAATGTTCTTTAGAATAACTTCCAAACCATTTGAAAGTTTCTAAATATTGTCTCTTGGGCTTTGACGTCAACTTTTGCTCTGTTGCCCATGTAAAGACTTTTGTCTCCCTTCTTGAAGTGCTTGTTTCTTTTGAACTCTTGCAACAAATTGCAAATATGAGTTCCACATCCGGTACCAATACCCATGTGATTGAAGAAATAACATTTCAACCAATGTGAATTATGAAATTGTGCTTGAGGTTTGCCCATCATCCCTCTTGTCTCTCAACTCTTTGAGATAGGTTGGAAAATTCCCTTTCCAATGTCCTATCTCTCCACACTCAAAGCATGGATCTTTATCCGTTACCTTAGGCTTCATAAGCTTAGGCTTTGGAGGTTCCGCTTTAGCCTTTCCTTTCCCCTTTCCTTTCATATGCCCCTTTCCTTTGGCAACATTTGCCTTGGGATCAGGGAATGGCCCTTCTTATTGTCATCCTCATTGATCGAGAGAACAGGTAGAACCTTTCTACCCATTCCTGCCTCAGCTATTTTGAGCATTGCGTGAAGCTCACCAAGACTCTTGTCCCACCCGTTCATACTGTAATTCATTATGAACGTCTCAAACCTTTTGGTTAGGCCATCAAGGATCAAATCTGTGGCTATCTCTTTTGAGACGGGACAATTAAGCCTCTTGAGGCGATCAATGTGGCATTTCATCTTAAGAACATAAGATGATACTGATTGGTTTCTTCCATGTGACACGCATGAAGCGCTCAACCATTTCGAAGCGCTCTACCCTAGCTTGTTGAAGGAACATTTCCTCAAGTGGGTAAGTATGTCATATGCCCCAAGTTGCTCCAAGTCCTTTTGGAGTTTGGGAATCATAGTTCCTAACATGAGGTAGGAAACCTGCATGGAATCCTCAGTGTATTGAAGCCAATCGTCATAGGCCTCAACATCCTCAGGGGCGGGTTGGTTAGGAATAGGATCGTCAAGGACATAGGCCATTTTCTCTTACTTTAGAACAATTCTCATGTTTTGATACTAGTCCATAAAGTTATTATGGTTAAGACGGTCCCTTTCTAAGATGGTTCTTAGTGATAGGGTAGGGACGGTCGAGGTGGTAGCATTATTTTTTACGGCCATTTCAACAAAATTATAAAGTTCATTTTAGTATTTCTAAAAAATTGCATTTTAATTATTAATACCCTTTACACGTCTCATAGACAATTAATAATTAAAATCTAGAATCCAACGTTACATTTAAATAGTGGTTAGGTGACCTTTATCCCATTATTTAAATTATCAAGGTAGTCAACATTTGACAAATGCAACCTATTGCAACTTCTAGCTATATGGGATCGATTAAACATCTTATGTTTAGTCGGCATGTAAAATCCCATCAACACCATTGTACGCCATGCTTCGGTGACCCTATGCACATGGTTTCCAATTCAAGTCGTCCTACTTACACACATATGTGTGTTTACACATACAAGCAGTTAGGTGACCTTTATCCCACAAATACGTTAAGCCCACCTCAAACACACAAGTTCCCTAAAAGTGGTTAGGTGACCTTTATCCCACAAATAGTTCTCAAGTGATTCGAGATGTAAAAGGATGGTGTTTCACTTGTTTCCAAAGGGATTTAAGTTACCATTAATTCTAGTTATGAAAACTCTATGTACCTTGTATTCGCATGCTTTCAAATACATGGTACCCTATGGTTCTCTTTTAATAAAACCTCTTTTATTTTGAAATCATTAATCCTTTTAATAACCTTTTTACTAGTCACTTAATGATTAGGAACCAAAAAATTCAGCTTGTTGTGATAATTTATTTAAATTGCAAGGAATATCCACATATCAAACAATCAACATAAAATGAACAATCAAACTAGCATATATCAAACAACCACATGTGCATAACCATAGTCACTATGTTGACAACACTTGTTTGCCATCACAAGTGTTGTCATTTGGTCTTTCCTAAGGGTTTAACACAACACAAAGACGAGATCTCCAAAGACCCCCACTTGAACTTGCATCCAAATGCTTCAAGTCCTTCTCTTGTGTCTTCCTTTTGTGTTTCCATCTTGTGCATCTTCTTTTACAAAACTCATATCCTAATACAAATTTTCTAATAAAAGAAAACATACTTAATCTATCTATTACATCACAAATGAATGAATAAATAAATTACATCCAAATACTAAACATAAAAGAATAATATTACAACCCATAAGAGTGAATACAACCAACACAAAACATCCATTCAAAACCAAAACAACACAAGGTCAAGGCTAGGTTATGCACCAATATGAATCATCATATACAACATTCAAGAACCAAATAAACCACCATATGACCATAAATTTTCAGCCAACATAAACCATGAATTTAGGGTCTTTTGTCCAAACAAAAACATAATCAACTACTTGATATCTTACTTTCAAGGTTTAATCACTAGCATGTTAGATATAACCTTGAAAGGTTGGGGATTTATTATCATCACCACAAAACAGCCCCATATGGTTGTTAAAGCCTCATAAAACCAATTTTACAAGAACACATGAAAGTAGTCATCCACATATCCGGCTCTAGATGCCAATGTTGGGTTTGTTGGACCATACCAAAGTTGTTTAACCTCTTAAACTTAAAAACGCAGCGGAATAATACTTTAAAAATATCATTAGAAATCTGAAAATTAAGGCTAATGACAAAACATCAACAAACCCAAGAACATAGGATCATATATATGTGTTTGAACTAGCTATCACCAATAAATAACAACCATAATATGACAATACATACTACAATCCAAAGGCTGCTGAAAAACGAGATATAGATGAGGAGAATGATGTGATCGAACAGCCAAAACACCAAGAAGAGGTGTTCTCAAGCTTCCATACCCACAAACATCAAGCATACACCATGTTGCTAGGATTTGAGCACCAAAATCAGATCAAGAAGGCTGCTGGAGCCTTGTTCCAGCCGTGAACAATCAAGAAAGCTGTTGGAGTTTTGTTCCAGCCGCAAACTCTTTCTTCCAAAAGAAAGGTTGATGTTCATGTGACCCTTTAGCATATATGAGTGAGAGCAAGATGAAGTGTGTGTATTCAAGCAGATTGTAGGTTCCAAAAACTTCAAAAGAAACACAAAAAAGGAGAGCCCTTTCAAAGGGGGCGGCCGAACCCTATTTGGGTTTTGGTTTCCCCCCAAAAGTCCCTTTTTAATCTTTTTGTTAAACTAATGTTAAAGATAGTCGTATATATAATTAACCTTTTAGTTATATAATATACACACACTTTTATTATTTGATGTTATTTAACTAAATTAAACCACATTACAATAATATCCATGAACAAAATATCCATATAAGTTGTTCAATCTCATATGCAACTTATTTGGAAAACCCATTTTCTAAATTGGTGTATTTATTTAATTGTATCATCATATCATCAATTAAATAATATTTGGTGTTTGCTAAGCTTGTTATTGGGTATGACCCGACTTCGATCATAACGTACTAACCACATCAATGTTCTATGTGTCTTGGGCATAAAGAATCCAACATTATCATCATGATAGAGTTTACAAATTGGACAAGGCTTTTTACGGGCCCCATCAAGCCCCTAGAGCCTGGTATGAGAAACTCTCAAATGATCTTGTGAAACATGGTTTTCGTAGAAGAGTGATTGACTATATATTTTTCATCAAAGAAAAAAATGGTGATTTACTGCTCTATAAATTTATGTTGATGACATAATCTTCAGTTCCAAGGGGGAGATGAAGTTCTTTCTTGGCTTATAGGTGGATCGAACACCAAGGGGAATCTTCCTACGTCAGACCAAGTATGTAGGAAATATCCTCAGTCGAATTGACATGGAGAATGCTTTAGCAGCTAGAACTCAACTTGCCACGAACCATGACGTGGCACCCGACGAAAATGGTGATATGGTTGATGGCACCGTGTATACAAAAATGATCGGATCTCTCATATATCTCACAGCCTCGCATCCTGATATCATGTACGCCACTTGTCTTTGCTCCAAATATCAGGTGAAACCAAAAGTAAATCATCTCATCAGAGTAAAATGGATTTTTTGCTATCTGAAGGGTACTCCAACACTCGGGTTGTGGTATCCTCATGATAATGACTTTGAGCTTACAACATAGAGTGATTTGGATTATGGTGGTTGCAAGATGAATTACAAGTCAACATCTGCGGGATGTCCATTCTTTGGTAGATGGTTAGTCACCTGGCAGTGTCAGAAGCAGACATCAGTTGCTTTGTCAACTTGTGAACTTGAATATGTTGTTGCTTCAAGTTGTTGTTTACAAATCATTTGAATTCAACAGCAAATGTGCGACTACAGTTTGCAATTCTCTAACACACCTGTTTTTGTTGATAATTCTGTTGCTATTGCTGTCACCAAAAATCTGGTCCAACACCCTAAAATTAAACACATCGGTATTAAGTATCACTTTATACGTGACTATTTTGAAAAGCAATTAATTGATGTTGTTAAAATTAATACGGATTTTTTAAACGCCGACCTCTACACAAAAGCATTTGATAAACCGAGGTTTTTATATCTTTTAGAGGTTATGGCATGAAAAAGAAAAGTGATGTGATTCTAGAGGAAGAAAGTTCGTTGTCTGAGATGTTTTCTTAATTATTTTTTTTCTTATTTTCATGTCTATTAAAATTCGAAAACACAAAAAGAATTTTAGTATTTAATTCGTGCAGTATTTAATTACTTAAAAAACAAGGGAGGAGGGAAGCTTAGCTAATAGAAATGAAATCAAATCTGTAATTCAGATTCAAAGTCTTTGGAAAATGATAATACGCAGGAAACAAATTGTTTGGGACTTCAAAAGAACTTAACTGATTAAGATGCAAAATTTAATGTATAAGTCTGAGAAGTCTAAGCAAACTAAAAGTACAAATGATAGTAAAACTAATCTGCTACTAAGGTAACATAAAGAAAGTAGACCTAGAGGTTGCTAATCTATTATATGATATGTCGGTAGATTCAACAAAATAGATGAGTAGACCTCATTGGTGATTGAAATTCAAACTAAGTTGTTCAACTTGCTGTGGTTTCCCATCTTATCTCTGGTTAACACAATCAACACAATTTCAATAAGGGGTCACAAGCAAAATAAACGCCACAAATGTGTGTGGATGACGATAAAAAATGAGCAAACCACATGGAAAAATGCTAAAAGCAATCAAGCTAGTAACATATGTTGTTGGTGCATTATGTGCAAAAGAAAAATAAATGTTCAAACAAGAAGATAGGTTGTGTGCCTCTCTACTGTGCGGTGGCATTGACCAGAGGATAAGAATAACCTAAATATTATGGAATTCATTGTTGTTTGCACCTCTCTGCTGTGCGATGGCACTGACCTGAGGATTGGCATCTCTTTGAAAACTTTTAGAATAGTCTCTTCTTGTCAAATACCCATAGACCGCTCAAAAATATCTTGACGAATGTTGATTACCATATAAGTATGGGATCCACAAATGCTTGTTGAATTAATTAAACCTAACTAATCACCAATGAGTCAAAATTCTATGTATGGATTTAAGAGTACAAACATACTGACAATCATCATAGCTGCAACTCTTGACAGTCAAAATCATTATGCGCACCTTATAGGTTTTGTATGATTTTGTAAAATTGCTAGCGACTCTTGGTCTAAACAGAATCTAGCATCAAAAGGTTTTATCAAAATGTCCCAATGATTCTGATACCCCTGTATGTTTCCATAATGAATCGTTCCAGAAATGATCAAATTAACTTAAAGCTATGTTGTTCAGGAATAAATCTCTTAGATGTTTTTCTAAAAGATTTCAATCCATCTTTAATCAAAAACACAAAAATATGTTCTGTTTTGTCTTTAATTTCAAGTGGTTTTTCTATTTTTCTAGTCTTGGGGACTATACAACTAGATCTGATCTATGAATCACTCATTAAAAATGGTCACGTCTGAGGTCACCATAGGTTTTAAAATAAAGGATCACATCTGAGGTGATCAAATGGTTTTAAATCTTAAAAGGGTCATGTCTGAGATGATCCGTGTTCATAATGTTATATCGAAACTTCAAATTTTAAGTGTATGAGGTCAAACTCATAAGTACGAGCCAATTGCATGATTCGACCTTACCTATGAGCCAATCGCACCATTGTACCATAAGTATGAGCCAATCGCCCAATGGACGTTAGTATGGGCAAATCACATGATTGGACCATAAGTATGATCCAATCGCACGATTGGACCATAAGTATGAGCCAATCGCACGATTGGACCATGAATATGGGGCAATCATACGATTGGACCCGGAGTATGGGGCAATAATACGATTGGACTATGAGTATTGGGCATCCATGCGATTGTACCATAAGGATGAACCAATCATACGATTGGATGAAGAAGTGTGAGCCAGTCACACGACTAAACCCTAGTCACACGAATGAAACATGCATATGGGTCTAGTCTTGCGACTGAACATTAAGGCAGTATAAAAAGAGGGGTGAGTCGGTTGCATTTCTCACCACCTTCAAAGCATTCAAAAACCCCATCATACGTAGACACTCTGCCCAAATTTCAATTCACCTTGATTACTTGCTGATTGCGTTACTAACCGATTTTCTACAGGTATTGTCAGACTGAAATCGATCAAAAGGACAAGTGAAATCAAACCCTAACTGACTTAATCGACTAAAATCAATAAATCAGTAAAACTCCTCAAATAGATCAATTAAATAGACATAATCATTGATTTAAAGGACATTAGGTTCTATTTAGAGTGTTGCAAGTCAAATGGGTCTAAACACGACGTCTAAAATCAAGATTTGAGGTCAATGTGTGAAACATAACAATATGTGAATGCACACTCCAAATGAACCTCTGTCGCATGATTATGCCAGGCAAAAAATTCAATCGTACGATTGAATCATTCGGTGACTCAATCGCACGACTAACTCAACCGCATGCCTTAACACACGACTAAGTTAAGTCGCCAGCTCAATCGCACGACTGAACTTAACGGTATTGTTCAATTGCACCATTGAACCAGTTTGATCTAAAACAATTTAATTTCAAGTGTAATCTCAAATACACATCTCTAATGTATATGTTTCTTGTGTTATAGCAACATGGCTGACACATGGACCATGAGCCCCAAGCATAACATCTGTGCTCACTTGGATGCCACCACGTAGAATTCTTCTGAGTTTATGGGGATCATTGCATTTCTTAGGAGATCAAGGATTATCAAGGCCATATCGACATCATGCACTCCTTACAGATCACTCTAGTAGACCTTCTGGGAAGGGGGTTCTATTGATAGGTCCACTGAGCCTATAGCATGTGGAGTTCTATCTTCGGACATGAGATCAATGTTAGAGCAGTTGATTATAGGCAAGTTTTGGATCTAGGTGAAGATGGAGACCACCCGACCAAGCTACACCCTCTGATAGTTAGGGGCTATTTTCTCCGGATGAAGTACACTGGGGACATCATCGCAGGTGTGCTCAACAAAAGCAACCCGTGTCCCCAGCTTAAGTACTTAGCTCACGTCATCCTGGAGTGCATAAAGTCGAGGAGAGGGGGATGTGATGAGATGTCAGATCAAATCCAGAATGTATATGTTTCACTGGTGCTCAACCTTCCATTCAGATTCTCCCAGATGATATTCTCATACATGGTCGAGAACATACATCGTCCAAGATTCTACAGATGAACATTGATCAGAAACTTCCTTCCTTGCTAAAAGAGAGGGAAGATGTTGTTGTTTAAGAGAATATGGATGATACGACACTTGGTCATATGAAGGTCTACCAGGACAAGCAAGTAAATCCACTGGTGAGGAGACTGTTTGGCCATCTGGGCAATGAGGAGTACGTGGGGCCATCTCGCAAGAAGTGGCGTCACGTTGACAGTGACTCCGACGTCGAGCCCATCATGGCATCCACTAAAGAAGACGGCGACGACGACGATCAGGGTCAAGGTGGTGAGGCACCTGGTGGAACTGAAAGTGCTGCCTTCCACCAAGACTTCTTGGTTGATGAAGATGAGGAGTCGGATGATGAGCCGTTAGTGAGGACTGTCGGGAGCCGGGTTGTGGCCACCAACAAAGGGATATAGACGGTTAGAAGACGCCAGGCTAAGTCGAGGGTGCAGTTGATGGTGTTACTAATCCTACTTACACCACTGACCAGCCCAGTAGCCTAGGGGGAGTGCCTATTGCTAAAGGCTTTAGGAAGAAGAGAATGACACTTCCCCACGGGAAGAAGAGAACATGCATAGGTTTACTCTGATCACATCTTCTTCTTCTGCCACAGCCACCACCACTGCCATAGCCACCACCACTACTACATCTCCTTTCACCACCACCACAGTTACTACCACCACCACCACTCCACCCACTACCACTATCACTCCATCCACCACCACTACCAAAATCACTCCACCACATTCCACCTCCCATATTCATACATCTACCACCACCAGTCACCAAGCAGGTCCCTCCACTCACTCTACATTCATAGCCGGACCCACTCTACCCAATATCATGTTAGAGGAATAGCTTGCTAATATCAACAACATTGTGCTAAGGCTGCTTTCCAGCAATGAGCTAGAGCCACTCAGCTACACAAGATGATGGAGGTGAATGTAGCTCTAGAAAAGAAGATTGTGGAGCTCAACGAGAAGAGTGACTAGTATGAGAGAGTTCTAAGCTGAGCCCACCATGCACTTACTAGTCAAAATGAGTTGGTGTTGGCTTCGGTGAAAAGTATAGTGAAGCTTTAGAAGAATAATAAGAAGATACTGAAAAAAACTCAAGGGGTCGAAGAGTGAGCCTCTAAAGATCAAGGATGTTAATGGTGATGATGATGATGATGAGGGTGAAGATGATATTGAGGAAGATGTTGAGGAGGGAGGACCGAGTAGAAAAGATCAAGAGGATGATGATGATTAGGAAGGTGATGCATCTACATCAGTCTCAAATCCTCAAGCTCAGGATAGGCGAACGAAAAGAAACCAAGATCAAGGAGCCTCATCCTCCGCTCCTCCAGCTGAAGAACCAACAGACCAAGACAAAAGTAATTATTAGATGTCTTTGTATTTAAAAACTTTTGTACTTGAATTATATATTACATTAATGTAATTAACCATCATCTATGTTTGTTTATGTTTTAATGCTTTATATAATGACTTATGTGTGATGTGCTTAATGTTTAATCAAACAGAAGAAGCTCAACAGATGGACGAGTATAATGTCGAACCCCTTCAGCAAGTTAAGACTCAACTTACAATGATTCTTGACTTGTAAGGGATAGTCAGGAGATCTGTGAGCTACACTCCGAATGAGGGAGAGATTATTCATGATCTAATTATTGAACAGCTTACTGAAATATTCAGGCTGAATCCTGACGAGCTGGTCAAAGACACTCCAAAAGTTGATTTCATAAGTGATGATGAGCTGAACGATGTAGATAAGATTGAGATAGAAGATGTCACTGCAGAACACTATCCACAATACACTGATCCGGAAGGACATGTTATCCCGAACATGGGTGAAACATTTGACAATTGTACTTTTGAAAAATTGGATGAAATGGAGAGAGAAAAAGAGAGAAAGAAGAAAGCACAGCCCAAGCATCGGACGCTAATTTCGACTTGAAGAAAGCTGAATGGGCGGCTTGTTTTGCAGAAATGAAAGTCCAACGCGCGCCGCCAAAGTAGAATGCCTACACAAACCTCTACAAAGTCAAAAGACATTAGAAAGTGTTAGGCAAAATTATAGCATGGCCGTATTTTGAAGACTTAGACGTCTATGCTGTTAAGAGAGAGAAAGGAATCGAGTACTTCAGATATCCTCATGATCTGAAGACTCTTTCTCGTTTTGAGCTCAACTAGCTGGCATGTTTAGATCTTCTATATGCAAATCCAAGGAAGATGTCAGGATGGTTCTAGGCTATGCTAAAGAAGGAATACCATACAAGGTGGGTAAACTTTAGACCTCAACAACTGAAGTGGTACATCCGTAAGTCTAAAGTGGACCCTATATCTCGAAGACCTAAAGTGGTGTTGAAGTGGAGGCCCTCGCACATGATGTCAAAGATTCCATTACGGGTAATGCCTCAAGACTTCACTCCACACTTCAAATGGTTGTATTACGACTGGCGAACGGGCGAAGCGATCATAGTGCTAAACAGAGATGGAAAGATTGATACTATTCGGGGAGTTGACCCAATGTGGCTTACAAACTTTTCAGCTGAATATGTCTACACATTATACAAGTGGCCGCTGTTCTATGACACACATGATATTGTACAAGCTCTTGAGTTCCAACATGTGATAAGACTCTACTTTGCATTTGAAATACATGCAGGAGTTACAAAAAAGAAGAAGTACAAGAAGTTCCAAGAACATGTGAAGAGTGTTAGACAATAGAGGAAACTAGGTCCAAGGGGGAGTTTGTAGATACATGTGTACCTAGTTTATGAGCTTAAATGTAAAAGTCTTTCATGTCTTACACATATGTAATGAATTGGTTCCATGAAATATAATATGTGATTGATGTTTATTCATATTTATTATTTCATATTATTTAAAGTATAATTTATATGTATGAACATATTATATAGGTTTGAGGTTGTTGTACATGATTCTTATTCAATAATGATTAAGTAATGTGTTAAACATAGTCGGATGAGTATTCATGCTCATGGCCCATACTTATGGACCATACGCATGAATACATCATGCTTATGGACCAGTCGCACGACTGAACCAGGAAACTGGATCAGTCGTATGATTGAGACATAAGATTGACTCAGTCGCACGACTGAACCTTCACTCATGCGTATGGATTAATCACATGATTCGGTCGTTGCATGGTTCAGGCATACGAATGGAAACCCCTAATCTATAAAAACCACTTAATTTGTGGAAAAACAAAACAATCGAGAATAATTGAAGAACACATGATATTTACACGAACCCTAGCCGTCCAGAACATCCAAGAAAGCCAGTCCAAGTTCATAGTTCATTCTTGATTGATTCCTACTAGTTCTTAACATTTAGTTTATTATTATATCAATCGGGTCAGTGTTCTTGTTGATTGCATCGCCAATCAAATAGGATTCCGCACTATTTGATTTGGTATAAATGCAGAATCTGTTACTATTCCGTACATACACGGTCCTGACAAAACCAATGTTGATGATGCTATCTTTGATATATTGAAAAGGGAACTCATGTACCTTATTCAAATCAAAAGATGATGAAACTTCTAATAATCAAGGTTCACTATCAAAACCAAAGGAACAAACCAACAAAGATAAGGTAAATGAAGAAGAGAGTGAGAAAGTAGAACCAAGTTCAACAACCTCATCTTCAACAGATTCATCCTCACGAGAAACAACGAAGAATGAATCAATTAAGACTAAAATTAACATTAAGACTTCAAGACTTATTCATGAAGGAGTAATAATTTTAGACACTATTGGTAAAACACAAGATCATTAAGGCTTGGGTTGTCAATTATAATTGATTTCTTTATTTGTGCACGAAAAATCATGGAAAGCTAACACAAGTGGTATATTGATAGTGGTTGCTCCAAGCATATGACAGGAAACTGTTATCTTCTCCATGCTTCAAGCATAAAAATGCCTCATATGTGGAATTGGTGGGGATAAGAAGGGAGGTAAAATAGTTGGTGAAGGAATGGTAACTAATGGTGTGCTCCAATTTGAGAAAGTAAACTATTGTGAAAAATTACAATATAATCCATTGAGTGTGTCTAAAATTTGTGATCAAGATTATACCACATTGTTTAATAACATAATTTGTTACATTCCTGGGCTAGGTATTTCCATTGCAAAAGAATGGATCTTTCTTAAAGCATCAATAAAAGGAAACACCTATGTTTTGGATATGAACAATACAACACTCACAACCAATGATACATGTCTCCTATCTAAGTCATTAGAGGATGAATCTCAACTATGGCATAGAAGGCTTGTTCATTGCAACTTGAAGAACATGAAAGAATTAGTGAAAAATGACCTAGTCTTTAGACTTCCAAAGAAAGAGTTTTATTGTTCAACTCATTGTCCGTCTTGTTATAAAGGAAAACAACATAGAGTGTCACAAAAATCAAAAATTATCAATGCCAACACTACACCACTCAAATTGCTTCACATGGATCTTTTTGGTCCAACCAATGTGATTTGCACTTGCAAAAGGCAATATTGTTTAGTGGTAGGGGATGATTTCACTAGATTTTCATGGGTCTTCTTCTTAAAACAAAAGAGTAAAACATCAGAAACATTGATGGACTTTTTCATCAAGATTGAGTATGAACTTGATTTAAAAGTTAAAATTTTCAGGAGTGACAATGGGACTAAATTTTTAATGCTGACTTAGATTCTTTTGTAGGAATAAAGGTATTCTTGGCAATTTAGTACACCAAGAACTCCACAAAAAAATGGAGGCGCTAAAAGAAGAAACATAACACTCATTGAAACAGCAAGGACAATGCTAGCTGATTCACAATTGCTAATCACCTTTTGGGCTATAGCAGTGAACATAGCATGCAATGTTCAAAATAGGACATTAACTGTCAAAGAACATAATAAAACACCTTATGAGCTTTTATTTAAAAGAAAACCTTATATAAGATATCTTAAAGCTTTTAGGTGTCATGTATCAGTTTTAAACACAAAAGAACAATGGGAAAATTTTTCGAGAAAGCCTATGACGGTTCTTTGTTGGATACTTTTTAACATCAAAATCTGATAGGATTTACAATCCACAAAAAAATATTATCGAAGACACTCCTAATGTGTCATTTAGTGTATCCTTATTTCCTAAATCTGTAAAAGGATCATCATGGTTGTTTGATATAGATGCTCTAACAAATTCATTTAACCTGGTTATTTAAATAATGCAAGATCTCATGATACATGTTATTAATTTGTTCCTCCAAATCTAAATGAAGTATCTCTATTAGCTTATCCCTTAAGAACACAAACATCAAGTAGCATGCATCAAGGAACAACTAATAATGCTGCACATGATCAACAAAGTGAATCTACATCCTCAGATGGAAATAATTTTTCAGCAACTCATGAGTCTGCTTCCGTAGATGAACATCCTACATCCAGAGATATGGATAATGCCTCGGCAGATATTCAACAAATACCATCCGTAGATGTTCATGTAACTCCTATGAAAGCACGAAATACTTCAGTAGAAGTTCCTACGGAAGATACTCACAATGCAACTCATGTAGAAAGTCATGAAGAAGATCATTCTACTTCTAATGATGAACATGATGAAATCCTTGATTACTTCATAAATTCATCATCTCAGCTAGATCCATGTACATCAATAACTATTACCAAATTGGAATCATCTATTTCAGTTGAATCTATTCCAACAACCAGAATTCATTTGTCTCATCCAATAAACGACAAAATTGGAGATCATAGTGAAAAAACAACAAGAAGTCAAGGGGGGTTGCAAACATCTTCCTTTTCTCTTGTTTTCTTTCACAAGTTGTTCCTCCAAATATCATAGTTGCTCTAAAAGATAATAGATTGATTGAAGCTATGCTAGAAGAGCTTCAACAATTCAGGAAGCAGAAAGTGTGGAATCTAGTTGATCTACCTGAAGGTCAGCATCCAATTAGGACAAGGTGGCTCTTCACAAACAAACTACATGACAAAGGTATCATTGTAACAAACAAAGCAAGGATGATTGCCCAAGGGATATACTGAAGAGGAAGGGATAGACTATGATGATGTTTCTACACTTGTTGATAAAATTGAAAAAAAGAGTATTCCTAGCCTAGGCATCATATGAAAAGTTCACAGTCTATCAAATGGATATCAAGTGTGCTTTCCTATATGGGAAAATTGATGAAGAAGTATATGTAGCTCAACCTCCTGGTTTTAAAGATCCAGACTATTAACAAAGGGTATACAAGCTAGACAAAGCTTTGTATGGTCTTCATCAAGCACCAAGAAAGTTGTATAAAACATGATCATATTTCTTTGTCAAGCATGGATATAAGATGGGGACTATTGATCTGACACACTTTCTCAAACAAGAACATCAAGAACTCTTAGTGGTTCAAATTTATGTAGATGATAGCATTTTTTGGATCAACCAACAAGAGATTGTGTGTCAGCTTTGAAGACTTGATAAAATCTAAATTTCAAATGAGTTCAGTGGGAGAATTAACTTTCTTCCTTGGTCTCCAAGTTCATGAGAACTCAGATGGGATCTTCATCAATTAAGAAAAGTATGTTCATCAAATATTGAAGATGTACAATCTTGCTCACACATCTTCATGCAAGACTCCTACTTTAACAATTGATAACATTATGCCTAATTCCACAAGAAAATTTGTTGATCAAAGACTGTATAGATCAATGACAGGATCCTTTTTGTACCAAGCTGCTAGCAGACCTGATATAATGTTTGTTATGTGTGTTTGTGCTAGGTACCATTTTGATCCAAAAGAGTCTCATCTCAATGCTATGAAGAGAATCTTCAGATATCTGAAAGGAAAACCTGCCCTTGGCCTTTGGTATCCAAAGGATGGTGATTTCACTATATACTTATATTCAGATAGTGACTTTGGAGGATGCAACAAAAATAGAAAATCCATAACTAGTGGATTCAATTCTTACGACCAAGACTTGTTTCATGGTAGTGCAAGAAGGAAACAAATGTATTTGTATCCACAGTTGAGGCTGAGTACATAGTTGCTTTAGCTAGTTGCTCATAATTACTTTGGCTGCAAAACCAATTGCTTGATTATGGTTACAATTTTCTTCAAATACCAATTCATATTGATAACTCAACTGCTATGTTTATCGGTGCTAATCCAGTTCAACATAGCAAAACAAAGCATATTGAAATCACATACCATTTTTTAGAGATTGCTCAGAAAAAGGTTAATAAAGTTAATCAAAGTGTATACAACAAATCAACATACTAATTTATTCACTATAGCCTTTGATTCAGTTAGATTTAATTTTTTAATTAAGTCTTTGGGCAGGATTAACCTAGATTTAATCATCATCAACAAAGAAAAGCATGTGATTGTAATTGTAAATAGTAATCTATAAAATCCAAAAACATTGAGAAAACCATATAAAATTACAAAAATAATATCTTTATTTTTTTTCTTGGCACGACATATGTTTGGGAAATGATAGTACAATATGCCTATATTTATTTCCTGATTAATTAACTTGCTTTAAATCTGATTAAAAGTTCTTTGATATGCAAGAAGGTTCATCTTGAGTGGAAACTACCCTTAGTGCATGCCTAACATAATGAAAAGGTGATTGTGTGTAGGAAACTCCATTTTAAGGATCAAGCAAGTAAGTCTTATTCTGATGTGATCAACTCACTCACTTAAGCATACTTTGTAAAATACTTTATAACTTATATCTTTGTATATCATCTTCCCTCTGTTTTTTGAAATGACTCATAAAAGGAGGATAAACTCTAATGTGAATTGAATGTGGAGCCTATAATAGTTAACTATAATAAACACTAAAACATGATAAACAACATGCCTAGTTGATACAATACTCTTGTTTGAATTAAGTGGTCCAACATACTTGCAATCAGGACTATAATCAGATCATACTTCATCAAACAAATTTAACAGTAAGAAGGTTAGTGCCATAGTATGATCCCATTATGTGTGTTTATATGCTTGTATATAATAATTCTTTTATATTGTTTTATTTCTTTATAACTCAGGATGTTTTATAACTTTTGGATTGGCATGTGCCTTTCATGCTAATTTATTCATAAATTTATGATTAATGCCATATCTTATCATTAATCACAAATTTAGGGGGAGTAGTTAATACATGAAAAACAATAAAATCTGAATTTGGATCAAAAAGAGTTTTAATGAGGAAATTGGAACTTGAGCATTAACTTGGCTGTTGGGTACTTGAAGTTTTTCAAAGTATAAACCTACTTGTGATTAATTGTCATGAAAACAATTTCAACAAGGTCCAATAGCAATAAATGGTTCTATGAGTTGATTAGGACCATAAAATCAAAGAAGTTTCAATCTTTGCATCAGTAGAGGCTACAGTGCATTTTGAGCATCAATGGAAGCTACAGTACATTTTTAGCATGAGTAGAACTACAATGCATCTTCAGCATCAGTGGAAGCTATAGTCGGAAACTTAATAAAATATGACTATCCGTAGATTGGTAAATTACGGATGAGTTAAGTTTTTTAAAAGCATAATTTATTTTCATAGATCACTAACCTATGGAAGTTATATTATACTTGTGCAAAAGTGAGTTTTGAATTCTAAGTCATCCGTAGTTGATCTTCGGAATCCGTAGAAGATCTACGGAAATGAACACTATCTATAATCCATAGAAGATCTACGGAAGAACTAAAATCTATGGAAACAATAAATTTGGTAATAAGGATAAAGGGTCCCATATCATTAATTAAATGAATTTAATGTGTCTATGTGAGTATAAGGATGTTTTTGACTTAAACGTTCATTCTTCACTTTTTCAGACCTAGAAAAGCGTACTTAACAAAACTTTTCCCTCTTTCATAAACATTCAAAATTACCAAATCAAAAACTCAAACTAACACATAAACTTGATCTCAGATCATTGTTATAAAAGTATATCATATCATAATTATCAATTTTGAACTATTTGATTTTTGGTTATCATTAAAACTATTCGTACTATTATGTCTCTAGTGTTGATTCTAATCTATTATTCTTAAACTCTACTGAATAGATGTCAAATCGATTTGCAAAAGAGCATAATGTGTGTACATTTCTTGATATTGACGACCCTGTATCGAAAGGGTGTGGAGACATTATCAGATATATGCGTCGATCAGGATCTTCTATGCTCTAATAGCAGAGCTTGTGGTTCATCAATCACATATAGTTGATTTCTCGAACTCTCCACGAATAGAAGAAGATGTAGAATGGAAAGTTATCATGGTAAATATAAAGACTAAAAAACTAAGGATGGATGAACAGACCATTATGAGGGTTCTAGAGTTGGGAGAACAAGAAGCTGGTCACCCTAATGTGTTCGAGAATGACTACATAGAGAAAGTATTATATCTGATGGGATATCATGGTGATTTTGAAAAAGGAGAGATATAGAAAGGGAGAATATGCAAACCATACAAATTCCTATGTAACACATATCTAAAGTGTATCTCTAACAGGAAGTTTGGGCTTGACAGATTCTCTAGGAACATTTCATCTCGGATTATTGGTATTTTTTAGGGAAGGATATACAACTACTCAAAGTATATTTTCAGTTGTCTATGTGACCACATTAGAATGCACAAGGCTGACAAGATGTATATGTTATCAAGGTTCTTGCAAGTAATCATCTATGATGATCTACCTGGAATAGCTAGAGATGGTGATGTGTTTGTTCAGGCACATCTATCGAAGATGTGCACTGAATATGATGAGTGGGAAATATGAAGGAGGAGATATGCCCATGTTTGCACATATGGCTGATCCTAATGGTAACATACCCCAAGAATTGGCAAGGGAAGACTAACAAGGGAGTTCACCAACTAACATTGTACAAGCCTTACATTCATACCATCAATCACCCATCCACTAACAACATCATTCCCCAGCCAGTCAAAACACCCTGCCCATCTCACTTATCCAACATGAACCATTATCTCAAACTCAAACAGCTTGTCAAAACACCCAACCAGTCTTTCCAAATCTCCCACTATCACCCAGTCATTAACAACATAAAACTTCTCAACCTCAATCACCTTAGAGTGTGCATAAAAAGCCTATCTCAGCAAGTGTAGTCTCTACCGATATCAATGATGATGAGACTGCTGCTGAACATGAAAAAGGAGAAGAAGAAGGCAACTATGTTCATGTAATTGCCTATCATTAAGATGATCTTAGTGATAAGGACATCCCTGTAAGCAAAAGTTATTTAATGGCTTAATATAACAAACTTGTTATCATATAAAACAATAGAAAGCAAAGAACACAAGATTTGAAGGGATTGACAAAGGAAAAGGATGAGTAGCTAAAGCAACAAGAAGCATCACTAAGAATACTAAGAGAAGATGCTCAAACTAACAACGAAGTAATTGATGCACTGCATAAACTAAATAGAGAACTGAAAAAATGATATGTGACCTTGAGTTAAATGCCTTTGCATCAAAATAGCCAAAAGAATCCATTGAGAGATCAAAGAAAAGAATACAATATTTAATAGAAAGGAAGTATTTAGGGTCCTTCAAGAAGGAAGTAATCGAGGTTGCAGACCCACCGAAAAGATGAAGATCCATGTCACCTGAACACACTCCTTAGTAGATTTATCTACTGTGAAGGCTATTTCTCATAAGGATAGTGACAGTATAATGAATGGAATGAGCTCACCAAGATGGACTCTCCAAAGGAACAAGAAAAATCAAAGGCTGATGATCTTCTCACAACAAAATACATATTAGAGAAGAGGCCTGTGTCAATAATGTTTATGACCCTTATCAACCATAGGTTTCCATTTGACATGGTAGAATGGCTGAACATGAATGAGATGAAGAACATGCTGAAGGAATTTAAGCTCCCAGGCTTCATGATCCCAAATTGCAATTATGAGACATTCACAACCTTTCAATCAATTCAGAAAATAAAGGAGTTAGGCCATTGTGACACAGCCAAGTTAATATAATATGATCTGTTGACTACAAGGTCATAACTACAAAATGCATAAGCTAAGGGAAGATCAGTTGATGAGCTAAGGAGGATAATGGAGCATGTGATGTCTGTTGAGCTTGAAACTGGAGTATGATTTAGGACTGAAGCACCTAATCCCTCTTATGAACATCAAATAATGACTCCTGATGAGCATGTGATAGTTGAATGTCATAATCAACACAAAGGAAAGGAAAAAAACTTATTAGAAAACCCAAAGAGGTGATTCCTGGAAAATTATGGCCATTGGGCACAACTATGAGAGAGATTACTAATGGAAAATCTTCTCTAATCCAGTTGTTTGATCACATTACAACTCCCACTTCTGCTATGGAAAACAATATTATGGCTTGGAAATTGATGTGGAGTGGGACTGTGCACTAATCAAGAGGGTATCTAGAAGAGTTGAGTACTACAATTTACTTGAATCAGTTTTACGTCTTCCTCATGGTAATATATGTGATCTTCAAAGCATAATCATCTCAAACTATTCAATAAGCCCTAAAGGAAAAGACTTCTCCGTATCTGTGGGGAAATAAAAATAATTCAAGGATGACTTGCTTAAAGAAGCAAGAAGAGAAGATGACGAGCACAAGAAAAGAATCAAAAGAAGATCAAAATCTACATCCACTACATTGATTGATGATGAATTTCTAAGGAGACTTAGGGCATTCAAACAGAACAACAACAACAATCAGAACATAGAAGGTACTCAATATACATTTCCAATAACTGAATGGGGATATGTTGAGAGAACTAAAGAGCTGGTGCTGTTAAGGAATGAATAAACTAAGAAAGCTGGAAGTATAATACTCTTTGATCTTGTGGAATTCAAGCTACTCCACCCTAATTACATTTCATATTTGCATGACAAATTCATTCCAAAGCTTACTCATGAAAGAGCCCAGGATGATCTATGCCTATGTTCAAATTATTTAAGTGATTGATAAACTGTATGTAAAGGCATATAAGAGAAGAAGATATGAGGTTGGGCTGTTGAAGGGGGATAACATCAAGGAAGTATCAGAATTGAGGATGTCACAACAAGATGAGCTTCAAATAGTCAATAATAAAAGTGTTGTGGAAACTCTCACAACAGAAGAAGACATTATGGGGTTGAATTTTGAGACACTACAAAAGATATGGAGAATAGAAATCAAGTACAAATATGATGATCAAAAGGATGTTGTATCATACTTCAACAAGAAAATGGTGTCAAGGATGAAGGAGCTTTCAGTTATGAAGAGCTAAATGTGAGTGTTTAAGCCTAAGGGGGAGTATTGTTAGATCTAGGAGCAATAGGTCTAGATTATTTTGTGTAGGCTTAAAACTTTAATCAATACTTATAATGAATGATTATAACTCATTATTTTGATGTATGCATGATGTATAAAGGTTAACCTTTATTTGTGTGGATTTATGTATGATTGCAAGTAAAACATTATACTTGGTCAATTTTTGAATTTGACTAGGTGTAAGAAACATCTACGGATGAACATTTTGTTCTTCCGTAGATATGTTTCCTATAAAAACAATCATCCGAACTTCTTTTGCGGATAGACAACCAACTCTGAAGTTCAAGTCAAGATACCTTCGGAAGAACAAATACCTTCCGAAGAACAACATAGCTATGGAAGAACAAAGTACCTTCAGAAGAACAAGATACCTTTGGAAAAACAAACATCTATGGAAGACTATGTAGTTGCAGAGTCCAAACACTTCTATTTCAATAATGCAAGTGTTACTAGTCAACTAGACAATTTCAGATCTCAAGAGATCTCATGTTTCCTTAACAGAAACAATAATTGTCTATAAATATGGATCCTAGGTTTCACATCAAAAGGGACCAACAAAATAGACTAATGAGCCATAACACAATCAATTCGACGGCAAACATCACATCGATTCACACAATCAAAACACAAACCCTAATAGCCATCACATCAATACATCATCAACCTTAATACAATCAAAGCATATATTGTTTATTGTATTCATCTTTATTCATCTATACTCATTAACTAGTTTTAATGAAATACTTTTGAATCAAATATTGTTTGCTTATTTATTGTGTTCGTATCATTATGTTCATCATAACAAACATTTACTTGATTTGATATTTGTTCATAACACGGAAAATTCATGATTGTGATCCTTGGATTCATAGAATATTTATTTCGAAAAATTTCTTCCAAGATAAACATGGCTTATATGAGTTATAAATTTAGACAACTTTAAAGGCACCCATGTTTGAAAACAATTTAAATTAATTTAAGAAAATCTATCAAAGTTAATCATCCCAATAACTTATACAACATATATAAATCTTTATTCATCAAAACCTTTTGGGAACAGATCAACATATTATTCATTTTTGTTAACCTTGATTGGTTTTTATCAATCCTTTTTCAAAATTATCTTTGACCGACTGATACCTGATGTTGATGTACTTTTTCTTCGAGTATTGCATTAGATTCTCTGTAATAAAGATAGCACTTGAGCACAATAGCTTGCAACAACAATGTATTTAGCTTCAGCAGTTGATGTAGATACATAGGATTGCTTCTTCGATTGCCATGAGACTATCCTTCCACCAAGAATTGACATCCACCTAATGTAAACTTTGCAGGCATGTTGTATCCACTGTAGTAACTATATGCATAAGCATATAGATTGAAGTCAGAATTCTTTGGATAACAAAGTCCTAGCTTGGAGCCCTTTTGAGCTAAATCCTCTTGAAAGCAACTTGGTGCGACATCTTGGGATTGGCTTAATAGCATGTGGAAAACATGATATGAGGCACATTGGTTGTTAGGTAAATAAAAGACCAAATCATAACTCTTTAAAGATGTTAATTAACAAACTCCCCCTCAAGATCAGGTCATATGGAGTGGTTCCTGGCTATGGGAGTCTTATCAACTTTACAATCAGTCATATGAAATCTAGTTTGTATGTATTATACATTCTATGAATAGTTTATGAAGATGCCATTATAAAGTTACTTCATTTGAATTCCTGGAAAGAAATTAAGTTCCCCCATAGTAGTCATTTTAAACCTATTCTTCATCAGCTTCACAAACTCTTTGTAGTGTCTTTCCTTAGTTGACCCAAAAACAATGTTATCAATATAGACTTGGTCTAGCATCAAATCATTCCCTGTTCTTTTGATGAAGAGTGTGCAGTCAATAGTAGCTCTTTTTTAACCATGTTAAACTTGGTACTATGATTTTGTCTCATACCACTTCCTTGGATCTTGATGCAGCCAATAGAGAGATTTCTAAACCTTGCAGACATAATTTTGATGATCTAGGTCTGTAATGCCAAATGGTTACTTGACATACACTTCTTCATATATCACCGCATATAAAAATACATCCTTGACATCAACTTAGTAGACCTTGAAATCCTTGGATACTACAAAATCAAGGCATATACTTATAGCGTAATGTCTTACTACGAGAGCATAACATTTGTGTAGTCAATCCCGTTCTTCTAGAGTGTACCCTTGGACTACCAGTCTTGCCTTGTTCTTGATAACAAGCCCTCTATCATCTTTCGTGTTTCTTAAAACTCACTTGGTACCTATTGGCATCTTCCTAGAGGGAAGAGGACATAGGTTCAAACACCATGTCTTTTGAATTGAAATCGTGCCACTACCTTGATTAATCTGGCTTCTATCTTTCAAAGGCTCATCAACTTTCTTTGGTTCAATCTAGGACAACAAACAAGAGTGCACACAAACATTTTTATCATGGGTTTGTCCTCTTGTTTCAACCCCAATCTGAACATCTCCATTGATATTTGTGGTAGGATATGACTTATGGATTCTCAACTAGGTAATCACAACAACTTGATTTGATAGATCTAAATTAGTGAATTTTAGATCTGGTGATTGAGTATCCTGTAACAACCCCCTCAAAACCAGTATTAGTTATGGATATATGCCAAGTATCTAAGTGTGGGCGTTGTCTAAATCATGCGTCTGAATAGTGCTCATGCGTCTAGGAAATTCTGCTGAAAAAGGTCAAAGTGTTCAAATGCGCCTAACTCTCGGGAACCCCAACAGTTGTCATGCGCGCCCACAGTTGTTATGTGCCTAGAATCTTTACTTATGTATTTGTCTATATATTCATCTTTGATTGATTTTACATTCTATTTTCATTCATTTAAGTTAATTCATTGTTTTAGAGCCTAATTTTAATTTAATCTACCATTGGTATGTTTACTATTAATATTAAAGATTCTTTCAAATTTTTATAGTGCAATCTAGCTATTTGTGCTTGGGTTAAATTACCTACACTTAAATAAATAACATTTAAGATTATTCCAAAGCATCCACAATTAAACTGAATATAATAATAAGAAGAATAATGTTAAAAAAAGTCAATTAAAACTCCCACAAAACAACAATTTCAGTCGCCCCATCCACCGACTTACCTCTCTCCCTTGAACCTATCAATCCTACTTTCACACACAAGAGTTTTCAAAACACTCTTGCATGCAAATCTTTTCAATACCTCTCTTTTCTCTTGAACACTCTCTCTGAACTGAGAACAAACACACACACTTGGATTTCTTCTTCTTCTTCTTATTCTTCTTTCTAGCAAGAACTCTCGAGGATCATCATTTCCACCATCAACCAAGCCAAGGCAGGCACAAAGAGGATTGTTAGTAAGCTTTTACTACATTGTTTTCGGCTAAGTACAAGAGATTTCCAGCTTTGTTCGAAGTAATATCAGTTCATCAACCCTTCTACCTCGAACCATACTCTTATTGTTCTAATAGAAATTTGTTGCTGAATTATCTTCCTTATAGTACTTCTAATCTTCATTTGAGGTACACTTTCTTGAACGATTGGTGAATCTCAACTCGGTTCATAATATTTCCCCTTGAAAAACCCTCATATCATGTGTATGCACTATATATCCGCTCATCTTGCAAACTTCTCTCCACCAAAGTTAAAACTGCCTAATAATAGCTTAGGAAACACCTTTTAATCTGCCTTAAAGGTTACAAATGTTTTGGAAACATGTATGAACAAGTTATGACACTTACTATAGATACATGTGTACCTAGTTTAGGAGCTTAATGTAAAATGTCTTTCATGTCTTATATATATGTAACAGAATAGGTATGAATGAAATATAATGTGTTTGTCATGCTTATAATGTTTAATATTTCATTGATTATTGTGTGTTAACGCATATTGAACTAACTATATAGGTTTGTGGTTGTTTACATAGTTCCTAGTCAATAATGATTGAGAAACGTGCTTAAATTTAATCATGTGAAGTTCTCATGCGAATGGACCATACCCATGAATACTTCATGCTAATGAACCAGTCACACGACTGAACCAGGAGACTAGATCAGTCGCACGACTGTAACATGAAATTGACTCGGTCGAACAACTAAATCTTCAGTGGTGCGGATGGATCAACCGCATGCTTCAGTCGCACGACTGAACCATACTAATGGTTCAATCACACGACTAGAAACCCTAACCTATAAATACCACCTAATTCATGGAAAAACGCAACAATTCGAATCCCTATGCACTAAATAATACCCTAGCCGTCCAGAGACCCTAGAACACCTGTTCTGTTGCACCAAAAGAACCAATGAGCCAGATCAGAAAAACCTCTAAGTCCCACAGACATCACAACAACTGCTGAAGACTTGATCAGCTGTTTGACAAAGTCTGAAGAGCAACAGCTGAAGAACAAAGTACTGAAGACTTCAATAGCTGAAGACCAAAGTCTGAAGATCAACAGCTGAAGACTAAAGTACTGAAGACTTCAAAATCTCAAGACTAAAGTACTGAAGATCAACAGCTGAAGACTAAAGTACTGAAGACTTCAAAATCTGAAGACTAAAGTACTGAAGACTTCAACAGCTGAAGACCAAAGTTTGAAGATCAACAGCTGAAGACTAAAGTACTGAAGATCAACAACTGAAGTACAAAGACTGAAGACAACAGCTGAAGACATCAGCTAATGACAACAGCTGAAGTTCAAGTACAAGTACTGAAGCCTTCAGAGTTTGTTACAACAGCTGAAGAAGCATTTTTCAGTTGTTGTGATGGTTTCCTTTTAGTAGTTTTCTTTTTGTATTTCAGTACTTGTAAAACGACTGAAGAGCCTGTTCTTCAGTCGTTGTAGTTTTAGTAGTTTCTTTTCAGTAGTTGTAGGGATGGTTAACACTTAGTATTTTTTGTAAGAAGATGTCAGTTGTTTTGACATCTTTAGTAGTTGTGTTAACTATCAGTAGTTTGAATAATTCTGTTAGATGTCACTATCAAGTGACATCAGCAGACGTCGCATCTCCTATATAAGAGATGTTGACCTAATTGTACGTGTGACATTCTGTTGCCATGAAAGCGCATATTGAATGAAATATCTTTCGCATAATTCTCTCTCTATAACCATTTACTTTTATATTGAATATCAATTGTGTTCTTGTGAATGGTCTAATTCATTGTTTGATTTCAGCTGCAATACTCTCTAATCAATTAAACATAGATCACTGATCTTAACAAATGGTATCAGAGCAGGTTAATCATTGATCGATCTAACAATTGATCATTGAAACTGCTATTCGATATCTATGTTTGATTGAATTAGCATATTTGCAAGAATTGGTTATAGATTATTGAATTTCTGCTGCTTTCGTTTATTCACTTTGAGCTTTCTCTTGGTTCAATTTGGTTTGTTGTGTTTTTGTTCCAAATCTGCTAAAGCTTAATTGAATTTGGTTGAATCTGAGAATGACTACTCCTTCTAATGACCCTCACAATACTGGTTCCTCAACCATGCCTTCGATGTTGGTTAGGACTGAGTATAACATATGGGAATGAAGGATGCTTCATCACCTGTCTGTTAATAGTTCAGGTTGTTGGACATCTGTGGTACATGGTCCACACAAGCCTATGGTGAACAATCCGGAAACCAACCAAATGGTTCCGAAGAAGAAGGAACAATACTCAAATGAGGATCAGAAACTATTTGAGATTGATGCTAAAGCGCATGGTATTTTGGCCATGGCTTTGCCTAATGAAATCTATTCAGGGCTTATGCATCATGAAACTGCTCATGACCTCTGGAATGCACTAAAGGAACAATTCGGTGGAACAGATGAGGTTTTAGCAAACAACAGAGAAATCCTTGCCCAACAATATGAGGCATTCTCTGATAGAAAGGGTGACACACTGACTCAACAGTTTGAGCATTTTTCTTGTTGATCTCTGAGCTGAAAATTGTCAAACAGGAATACACCAATAGCCAGATGAATAACAGATTCCTCAGATCACTGCCTGAGAGATGGGACACATACACTATTGTCCTACACTCCAGTGCAAATCTGGATAGCCTATCTCTCACCCAACTTCATGGGAAACTGCTTACATTCGAGAGAGAGAGAGAGAGAGAGAGCAGAAAAGGAAACTGGCATCATCAGGAAAGCTAACTGATGACTTTGTACCAGGGAACACTGCCTTGGTTGGTCATGAGTCAGAATATGCTGCATCTGAAAGCAATTATGACGAGCATATAGATTTCTCTTCAAAAGTTCTGATCATGCATTTGTTGGTGTTGATAGTCAATCAAGCTGTAATAGTGACAATTTATGCTTCATCATGGATGATCTGAAGGGTATTGCTGATGATGATTTATAAGAGATGATATTCTAAGCCAAATGGCCTTAGTTAATATCAGATCTCAAAAGTTCTACAAGAGAACTGGCTGGAAATTTCCTGGACTCTCTAGCAAAACCAAAGTTGGTTTTGACAAGAGTAAGTTGAGGTGTCATAAATGCCAAAGGCTTGGACACTTTGCAAGAGAGTGTAGATCAACTGGATCTAACTCCTCTGCATCCTTTCTGACTTTTCCAAGCACTAGTCCACAAAACAGAGGGCAACATCCTGCGAGTTCTAGTAATCATTCACACCCTATATCTCCTGCATACTTTGTCCCTCAGGGTCCAATGTCTTATCCATATCCCTGCTATTACATGCCTCAGCCAAATCTGGTTCAAGCTCCTATGGCACAAAAACCACAAGCACTACCTGAACCTCAACCTTCCGAATCTCATCAACAATCTTAACCTCAACAACATAGCTTTTTCACCCCAGGAGTTATTGACTGGAGCAGTTTACCAGATGATATGTCTGGTCATGAACAACTGTTCTCTGGTGCTGGCCAACATGGTGGTGACAGTCCTTTTGGAAACCTTGCTCTTCTGGCTCTGGAGTCTGCTAATACCTCATCCTCTAATGCCTCCACACCACAGGTATCACAGGTATCCTCTGAGGCCAAAGCCAAGCTATGTTCTGAAACATGCATAGCTGCATTGCACCTATTAGAGAAGCAAATGTAGCTTTAATTAACAAGAACATTGAGCTAGAACAAATAATTTCCAAAAGAAAAGCTGAATTTGAGTCTATGCTTAATGATAAGAATGATGAGATTTACAAACTTAAATGCCAAATCACTGATTATAAGGCTAGGGAAGAGGTACTTCTAGAGACGTACAGAGACCTCAAAGAAACACTTGCAACTACCCAGGTAGAGTGTGATCGATGGGTACATTCTTGCAAGGGTTTTGAAATGCTTCTTAGTAAGCAGTCTGCTTCCAATGTGAAGTTTGGCATTGGTTATAATCACACTGCTCCTCCTACAGATTTTACTCCCAAAGCAAAGGTAAAATCTGATGGAGAAAGCAATAACCAATCCTTTTCATCATGTGATCTACTATCTGATACAACACCATCGGAGGTTGAAGTCAGCATTAATTTCTCTCAGAACCTATCAGCTGATGTTGATGGTTCAAATGCTGACATTCACATGATCAAAAAGTTGATCACTCCAGGTGATATTTCACAAAGTACTGAAAGTACTAAAGAGCATGTCATAAAACCTGGAGAACAAACCCAAACTACTGCATGTACTAAAGGGAAGCAAACTGCAAGTAGAAAGGGTGGGAAAACTACTGAAGAAGATATCAAGAAAGCGTGTACTAAAGGGAAGAAAACTGCTAGTACTGATAGCAAACTGCTGAAGAATAAGTCTTCAGTAGTTTCATCTTCTTCAGCAGATGATCAACTTAAGATGAAGAAAAAGCCATGTGAAATATGTGGCTTATTCAATCATCTTACTGATGATTGCTGGTATAAAAAGGGCTCCAAACTCAAACATAATGAGAACATTAAAAAGCAAATGGATAAAATGAAAACTGAGTTTGAAACCAAATTTGTACCAGCAACATCAAAACCTGTGACCCCAAAATCCAAAAAGAAATCTAAAAAGCAAGGGGTTAATCAGGCAACAGCTGAGGTTGCTCAAAGGGAGGTCGTACAACACAGGAATCCATCAATCTCAAGCACTAATGTGTCTGATGAGCTGAAGGCTTTATCACAGAATCAGACACAACTTGTTATGATGGTTCAACATCTATTGGGGAGAGTCAACCAATTAGATGCTCATGTGCTGAAACCACAGAGAAGAAAATCCATGCCAAAGGATTCTTCTTCTTCACCATCTCCATCCCCTCAGGCTGTTATTCATAGCAAATCTGTTAGTTTACCATGTGTTGATGTGAATAGACCCAAAACCAAAAAGGTTTGGGTCTCAAAAACTAACTAATTGTTTATGATTGCAAGGTTCTTCAGCATGCCAAAGTAGCATCTGGTATGTAGACAGTGGAGGATCTATGCATATGACAGGGAACAACTCTCTTCTTCATGACTACTCTCAAGGAAAGAAGGGCTTTCTTTCTTTTGGCAATGATGCTAAGGGTTACATCATTGGCAAAGGCTTTGTCTCCAATGGGGAAATAAAGTTTGATGATGTTAATCATGTGGAAAATCTCAAATACAATTCTTGAGTGTCAGTCAAATGTGTGATAAAGGCATGTTGCTCTTTTCACCAGTCAGAACTGTAGGATTCTATCATCCAAAGTTCTGAATTTGATTGATAAGGTGTTGGATGATCACACTCTCCTAAGGGCCAACAGGACAGGAAGAGTGTATGCCTTAGATCTTTCCCAGAAAATAGCTCTTAAAGGCCATCCTTGCCTATTTTCCAAAGCCTCTCCTCAGGAATCTAAACTTTGGCACAGAAAGCTGGGTCATGTTAATATCAAAAACATGAATCAGCTGATCAACAATAGTTTAGTGAGAGGTTTACCAATAAAGGAGTTCCACTGTGATGAAATCTGCACTGCTTGTTTAAAAGGAAAACAACACAAAGTCTCATTCCCTCCACTGCCTGCTTGCAGTTACTGCACATGGATCTATTTGGTCCTGTGAGAGTGATGAGCATGGCGAAGAAGAAATACTGTCTGGTAGTAGTGGATGATTACTCCAGATTTGTATGGAATTTCTTTCTGCATTCGAAGGATGAGGTTGCTCAGAAGATTATAAACTTTGTGTTGTGTGTTGAGAAGCAGTATTCTCTATTAGTCAAGTGTATAAGGAGTGACAATGGAACTGAATTCAGAAACCATACACTTGACGATATTTATCTTTCAAAGGGAATGAAAAGGCAGTGTAGCATCCCAAGAACTCCAAAACAAAATGGAGTAGTGGAGAGAAAGAACAGGACCCTAATTGAAGCTGCAAGGTCTATGTTAGCTGACTTCTTATTTGCCACTGACCTTTTGGGCTGAAGCTGTTAATACAGCTTGCTATGTGCAGAATAGAGTCTTAGTAAATCAGAGGTTGATGAAGACTCCATATGAGTTCTACATCACTTGGCTCCTCAAATTTCTTTTTTCCGAGCCTTTGGGTGTCCCTGTTTCATTCTCAACACAAAGGATCAACTCCACAAATTTGATCCTAAGGTGGATGCAGGGTATTTTGTTGGTTATTCATCTACTTGCAACGCATACAGAGTCTTCAACTGCAGAACAAAGATAGTTGAAGAGACTTTGCATGTGAAGTTTAATGAATCTCCAAAGGACAAGATTCCACAAAACCCTGTGGAGTTGTTTGATCTGGAAATACTGCAATATGTTCCTTATCAACCTTCAGCTGTTGCAGATCATGTGGATAAATCATCTTCTGCAGCATGTCTTCCACCTGGTGGTATTGATGATGATGATAATATCAATACTCACCTATTCAAGTTTAGTGATCAAGTGCCTGAGTCTGCTAAACTTGATGTTCCTATAGCTTCAGCAGTTCCATCCACAACAAATGCTGATGAGATATCTGATTCCTCTACATCTTTTGATTACCATCTAATTCTTGGTTTCAAGAGTCTGCATCACCATCTGCTGTTGCTGAAGGTTCTACAAACACTTGCACAGATCTCATTGTTTATCAGGAGCTAAAGAATCACACAATGTTTCAAATCATTGGTGATATCAATGCTGGAGTTTCAACAAGAAGTCAATTGTCTAACTTCTGTTTCTATGCTCTCTTCATCAGTCAGCTAGAGCCAAAGAACTATCATGTTGCTTTGAGAGACAATGGATGGGTTGAAGCCATGTAGCTTGAGCTACTTTAGTTCAAGAAACAGCAAGTGTGGGAACTGGTTCCTCTACCCCCAGGTAAGTGTGCAATAGGCACTAAATGGGTGTTTAGGAATAAAACTGATTAAAATGGGCTTATTGTTAAGAACAAGGCTAGACTGGTTGTACAAGGGTTTTCACAAAAAGAAGGTATTGATTATGATGAAACCTTTGCTCCTGTAGCCAGACTAGAGGCAAGTAGATTGTTCTTAGCCTATGCTGCATTCCACAATCTTAGAGTTTTTCAAATGGATTTCAAAAGTGCATTTTTTATGGTAAAATAAAAGAATATGTTTATGTGTTTCAACCACTAGGTTTTGAGGATAATAAACATCCTGATTGGGTGTATAAACTTGATAAGGCTCTTTATGGGTTGAAGCAAGCTCCTAGAGCCTGGTATGAAACACTTTCAAATTTTCTTCTTAAAAATAATTTCACTAGAGGCTCCATAGATAAAACTTGTTTATTAAGAAGGTGGATCAGCATAAGCTACTTGTTCAAATTTATGTTGATGATATTATTTTTGCATCCTCTGATCCCCAGTTGTGTGATGATTTTACATGTTTAATGAAACAAAGGTTTGAAATGAGTGCAATGGGAGAATTACAGTTCTTTCTAGGCATGCAAATCAAACAAAATGCTGATGGAATCTTATTCATCAGTCAAAATATACAAAAGATCTTTTGAATAAGTTTGATTTATGAAATTGTAAGCCCTGTTCTACTCCCATGTGCAACACCACACAACTGGATGCAGATCAAAAAGGTAAAGCTGTTGATGAAACACTTTACAGATGTATGATTGGGTCCTTGATGTACTTAACAGCTTCAAGACCAGATATCATGTTTGCAACTTGTGTTTGTGCTAGATTTCAGGCTTCTCCTAAAGAGTCTCATTTGATTGCAGTCAAGGGGATCTTTAGATATTTCCAAGGTACACAATCTCTAGGTTTATGGTATTCCACTGGACACTCATGCAAATTAGTTTCTTTCTCTGATAGTGACTATGCAGGGTGTAAGTTAACCAGAAAGTCAACCTCTGGTGGATGTCAATTCCTAGGCAACTTTTTGATTTCTTGGCAGAGTAAGAAACAAACATCTGTTGCTACATCCACTGCTGAAGTAGAGTACATTGAAGCTGCAAGTTGTATTTCTCAGGTACTCTGGCTTCAGAACCAACTTTTGGATTATGGCATTACAGAGACTAAGACTTCATTATCAATGGATAGTGCTTCAGCTCTGTGCACTGTCAAAAATCCAGTCCAGCACTCTAGGACCAATCATATAGAGGTCAAACATCATTTTATTAGGGATTGTTTTGAAAAAGGTCTGATTGATCCAAAGTTTGTGCCTAGTGCTGATGAGCTTCCAGACATTTTTACTAAGCCTTTGGATAGTTCAACTTTCCAAAACCTAGTGTTAAGGCTTGGTATGCTGCAGTTAGAATAAGTGATAACTACTGATGATCTCAGTAACTAAGTACTGATGATCATTAGTTACCCTATCACACATAGTACTGATTCTATTAAAACAACTGATCAAGTTACAACTACTGATGTAATTATAACTACTGATATCAGTAAACACAACTCAAGTACTGATGTCCTATGAAACAACTGAAAACAGCAAAAAGACTAATGAGTAACTGTTGAGGATAATATGAAACAACTGAAAAGCTAAGAATTGACGAAAACTACTGATGAGAACTTTCTCTTCAGTTGTTTCTACAACTGCTGTTTCACCCTAAATAGCTGATGACAAAACCATGTCCTCAGTAGTTTCACAACTACTAATGACTAACATCATGTCCTCAGCTGTTTACAACAACTGATGACAAACCAATGTAAAACTACTGATGACTAAAACCAAGTTAACAGTTGTTTACAACACCTGAAGATAAAACCAAGGTTTTTAGTAGTTTCACAACTACTGATGACTAAAACCAAGTCTTCAGTTATTTTCAAACATCTGATGCCAAAACCATGGTTTTCAGTAGTTTTATAACTGCTGATGCCTAAAATCAAGACTTCAGTTGTTTCAACCTCTGACCCTTTAGTTGTTTTCTAACCCTTACCCTATAAATACCCAATCTTACAGAGCTTCATTATCTCCAAACCTAACATTCAAAACCTCCAAATCTTCTCTCATATTAATGGCGACCATGAAGCTTAAACCACCACACAACTGTGTTGCCTACCTTACCAAATCACCATTCTGGATAAAGTTTGATAATGCCATTGATCTAATGGTCCATTCTCCCTACAAAACGGCTTTTCTTCTAAATCCTACCATTCATGCCAAATCCCTCCATCAGTTCTGGACGAACGTCACCCTCATCACTGGGAAGAATACCACCGACTCTCTCCAGTCGTTCGTCAACAACCGACAGGTGGTCATCACTCCGGAAATCCTTCGCCAAACCTTACAACTGGATGATGCCACTTTCCCCGCTAGGTATCCAAAGGGCACCACTGATCTATCCTTTGCCCACCATGGATACCAGGGTAACCTCAGCGCCTCTACCATCCTGAAGAAACATTTCCATGATGCAGAAGGCCTTATTTTTCATATGGTGAATGTATGCTTAGCTCCTAAGACATCTTCTTGGGATCAAATGTCGACTAGGTGGCAGCAGGTATTATTCTCTATCCTTGAGCAACAAAACTTAATTATTTCTGAAATAGTTTTTCTTGAACTTAAGGATATGGCCTCAAAACATATTGCTAACCGATGGATATTATATCCTGGGTTCATCATGGCAATTATAGAGAACCAGCTGAAAGCTAAGGGACTTGTTGGCCCTGGAGTCCCTGCCATGGCTGTATTGCCTGAGGTATACTCCAGGCACAACTCAAACCAATCACTCAAAAAGGCTGCCAAGCTGCTAAAACCCACGCAGCTGGAACCCACAGCCACCACCTCCAAATCCAAAGTCCCCACCAACCCCAAATCCAAAAAGCAAAAAAGGCTACTCACGGAGATGAGTCCCCTGAGGATGCCCCTGTACCACAAACACAGGACACACATACTAGTTTTAACCTCACTGTTATGTCAAAGACTCAACCTGCCAAAGCCGCACAGGTATCCTCTCAACAGGGTCCTCTTGCAACCAATATTGGGGATCCCACATTGCTGGAACCTATCTCCGTTGAGAGGGTTACCATGAAGCGCACCACTCACCCCGGGTGCAATCTGCTTCAACCCAATCTCCACATGCAACCGCCGCTCCATGTCCTACACATATTGTTGCACAAGTGCTGAGTCAGTTGCACTCCTCACCCCTCCCCAGAAACCAATTACAACTGGGCATACCTCAACCATTAAGGGGGAGGACCAAAGTGCTTCTGACAACCCACAGCACAAGGGTTACAATGTTCCATCTCCAAGTGTAGCAAAGGAGATTGGAATTTCTGGTGAGGCTGCCACTTCTCCTGCTTCAGCATATGATCAGGCTAAAGTTGGTAATATTCATAAGACCTCACCAGAGGCAACTGCTGATGAAGGACATAGTCCTAAGGCAGGAAGTCCCCAGTACCAAGACCAAGGGGCACATGCTACTACTGATCTACACACAGAGCATGTTCATCCTGATTCTATCAGGAGGTCAGGTGATTCAGTAAACACTGATGATGACCTGGGCTTCTTTTATGATGTTTTAGCCCAAAACACCATCCTCGAGGACTTCAAGAAATCGAATAAAGCTAATCTGACCCCACAAAAGATGCTGGGGAATAAAATGGTGAAAAAGTGGTTAGTGTATAGGAGGCTTGAGGAAGTTAGAAAGAATGAGCTCCAGTTGTTATTAGAGGGTAATCACCCAGATGAATTTGCTTATAGAGTAATAACAACTGTGGAACTCAAAAATGGGAAGCAGGTCAAATACCAATCTGAGTATTATGGGCCAGAATCACTTTTTGAAGGAGGAACATAAGAGCTTACCATGGAGGAACAAATAACCTTCCTTGAGGCCTATACAAGGGAGTCATACAGACTCATAGTTGGGAAGTAGATCTCATGGATGGGGTAATAGCTCTGTGTCCAGTTCCCCAAGACAGAGTTCCCATTCATCTTTTGCCAAACAGATCATTGGGACTTCTTCCCAGGCCTGTGCTTACAAGGGTCACTTCTGAGCTGATCTAGAAGACAAAAAGACCAATCTTTCTGCCATAATAAGTGAGACATCTTCAATAAGTTTAGAGGTTTTGGCTGTAGTGGTTCAGGGGGAGTTTGTTGGACCAAAAAACCAATGAGCCTGATCAGAAAAACCTCTAAGTCCCACAGACATCACAACAACTGCTGAAGACTTGATCAGCTGTTTGACAAAGTTTGAAAAGCAACAGCTGAAGAACAAAGTACTGAAGACTTCAATAGCTAAAGACCAAAGTCTGAAGATCAATAGTTGAAGACTAAAGTACTGAAGACTTCAATATCTGAACACTAAAGTACTGAAGATCAATAGCTGAAGACTAAACTACTGAAGACTTCAAAATCTGAAGACTAAAGTACTGAAGACTTCAACAGCTGAAGACCAAAGTCTGAAGATCAAAAGCTGAAGACTAAAGTATTGAAGACTTCAAAATCTAAAGACTAAAGTACTGAAGATCAATAGCTGAAGACTAAATTACTGAAGACTTCAAAATCTGAAGACATCAGCTGATGACAACAGCTGAAGTTCAAGTACAAGTACTGAAGCCTTCAGAGTTTGTTACAACAGCTGAAGAAGCATTCTTCAGTTTTTGTGATGGTTTCCTTTCAGTAGTTTTCTTTGGTATTTCAGTACTTGTAAAATGAATGAAGAGCATGTTCTTCGGCCGTTGTAGTTTCAGTAGTTTCTTTTCGGTAGTTGTAAGGATAGTTAACACTTAGTATTTTTGTAAGAAGATGTCAGCTGTTTTGACATCTTCAGTAGTCGTGTTAAGTATCAGTAGTTTGAATAATTCTGTTAGATGTCACTATCAAGTGACATCAGCAGACGTCACATCTCCTATATAAAGGATGTTGACCTATTTGTACGTGTGACATTCTCTTACCAAGAAAGCGCATATTGAATGAAATATCTTTCGCATAATTCTCTCTCTCTATAACCGTTTACTTTTATATTGAATATCAATTGTGTTCTTGTGAATTGTCTAATTCATTGTTTGATTTTTGCTGCAATACTCTCTAATCAATCAAACGTAGATCACTGATCTTAAAATGTTCCAAGTTCATAGATTGTAGTAAATCTTCCAACTATTGTTCTAAACTTTTAGTTTCATTCTTGGATTGATTATACCTGCGTTCTCACTAATTGGATTGCCAATCAAATAGGATTCCGCACTATTTGGTTTGGTACACATGTAAATCAGTTAGTACTCCGTACCGAAAATGGTCCTAACACTTACACATGTGTATATAATGAAATACATCCATTTATGGCAATATCCATGGTATGTATGTCTAGCTATGGTCTTAGACAATATTTTAGTAAGTTTTAGGATACAAAATGTTGTAAATTTGGGTATTGATAGCTAGGAATGTGGTAAGGACAGGATTTTGGTAATAATGAACTTATTCAGGGGCCCAGAAAGTGGTATAAGCCTTAAAAATAGTAGAACTTAGATATTACAATATTAAAACATATTCCAGGCTTTAGAATGAATATTTTGGTGAAAATAATCGAATTTGGTGATTTATTGGGATAAACTATGCTTTAAATGTTATTTTTCAATTATAATGAGCCTAAACCGGGCGATTTTTAGATAAAATGTTAAAAATGGAATAAGAGGCTTAAAACCTGTAAAATCAAATTATTTCAGTAAGTTAAAATCCCTAAGATGTTAGTGAAAATTTAGAAGAAAACAAACTTTGGGGTAAAGACTATAAATTTTGAAACTTAAGGGGCTAAAGTGTAAATTCTTCAAATTCACCAAGAACTTAACCCCCATTGACTAAAAATACTTGATAAACTTATTGTCACTTTGACAAATTAATATAATCATAAAAACATGACATTTAATTGAAGAAACACAAACTTTTCTAAAAGGAAAACTTTTTAACTTAGAAGGTTGTTAAATCAAGCTTATGGAACATCTAACATTATAAAACAACTAATTACATCTATAATGACCCTTGAGCATAAAGCTTATTACTTGAATCTTAGTGTATTGGGTGCTAGGATTGAATCATTTTCTTTTCGTGTGATCAATTTCCTTCTTTCTAAGGTGAGTTCTAGTGTCCTCTTTTACTATTGTTTTGGGATGAAACATGCACTGTTTGAACTGAAACTATTTTTGTGCTATTTCATAATGCTATATGTTATGGTAAATGTGATACGTGCTGAGACTTGTATCACAATCATTATATCTTGTGTGAAGCGCTTGTTGATATGGGTAGATCTACTTGGGAAATCCCCTACACACAGTGCCTTTTGTGATGAACGAGAAGGGTACCACAATGAGATCTTGCATGCTCGTTTATTGCATGTAACAGGTTTTAAAAAGATACTATTCTGAACCATACGGCATGTATGGTGCACTGTTTGAGAGGCTTAGTTTCCCCATGGGATTTAACTAGTAACATAATTTTAGAAGAGGCTAGTCGGATTGTGTGCTGGGTTGATTGTGATCCCCATAACAATGATACAATAATTTCTAATTATAAATGTGGGATTCTAACACGACTTTTTGTGTATAAATTTTAAGCACTTAAATCCACCAACTTTTTAGTTCACACAAATTTCTTTTGAGCATGTTTAAGGTAATCCTTTATGGTGATCTACCTTGTGTAGAAGGCTTATGGTTGACCTAGCACCATGACCCGTGGCATTGATTTGTTGATTCTACACATTTGAAATAATTTAAATTTTTTTTAACCTTATTTTGTGAAACCATTTGTACTGAATTATTTCTACTCTTGTGATTGGGCTCAGCTTTATTTTCTGATTTGTTACCTAATGTAATACCATGCGACATTCTCTCCGTATGTGCTCTTTTGATGGTTTGTTTCCACTTCCATGTTTGTTACGAGTCTATGACGTTCCACCCTCCTTTGGCCCAGGGTGTAACATATCACATACCACTTCAGCACACCCATAATATTGTCTTTAGTGGAATGGTTGTTAGTATCATGAAATTTTTGATCATTTTCACCCTCTCCATTTTCTCTTACTTTGTAAATCCCTTCATTTGAGTTTATGCCTCATTGTTGGATTTGGTTGGTACCTCAAATGCATTAGTTAAAGAATTTGTCATGATTATGCTAACATGAGTTCCACTTTTAGGGTTTATTACCACTAGAGATGAAGAAACTCTATCATTTGGTCTACTCAACTCAAATCTTGGATGGGGATCTCCTGTAGATGTATTACCTATTGTTCCTGAAATATCTTCACAAGATTTGTTAAAACACTTGGTAACTAAAACAAGACAAAATAGCTAATCAAGTGCAAAACGTTTCATATTAGGAGTGTGTTCATTGAAGGTCACAGTGGCTTACTCCTCAATTACTCTAGCTATAAGATTGTATACTTTATAAGCCTTAGCTTGGGAAGAGTATCGTATGAAATGTCCATCTTCTACTTTCTCAAGAAACTTGCGTATATGATCCTTGGTACTAAAGATGGTGCATAGACAACAATGACATGAGGAAATCAATGAAAGGTCTCATTTTGTGCCACAATTCATAAGGAGTCTTAGCATAAGTTATACTGCTAAAACTTTGTTCTGCACATGGCAACCCGTGTTGACTACCTCTACCTAGAATAGGATGGGCAGTTTAGAGTTAGAGAGCATGATTCTTGCAGCCTTAATAAGTTTACTATTTCTTAGAATTAAGGATAAGAACCCTGAAATCTTGAGATCCTTTATCTGAAAATTGAAATCAATGTGATCACAAGGTTAAGATCATAAGATTTTTTCAGGAAACTAAATTCAAAAACCAAATCCTTCAATCATATGGCCTTCTTTCATCTTCCACATCATCTTTGGAAGATTATACTTGGACATTAAAACCTTAGATGTTTTGATGACCTTGGAAGTTTTGGAGACTAAACCTGACACCTTGTGATGCTTCTTCATTTTAACAGCATCAACGTTAAGATCTTCAAAGTGGGCCCACACTAAAATTTTACCTGACACCTTGTGATGCTTCTTCATTTATAGAGTTTGGTGTAGACATTTGACTTTGGCTGCAAAACATGCTGCCCATTCAGCTTTCTGATATTGACATCGGCGTCTAAGACTTGGGTTTGCTCTTTATTCTTCTCCGACTCCTGTTCCATTTTATCCAGAGTTTCAAAATTATCACTAACAATGGAGTCACCGAGATTAGGGACTATATTTCCCTCCTTCTCAGCATACTATGGATAATGTTTTGCAGTGACGTCTTCAATTTTGATTTCATCAACATCGTTAAGCTCATCGTCGATGTCTATGTACACCGTAGGAGCATCCTTCACCATCTCATCAGGATTCAATCGGAATATTTTCACCAATTGCTCATCAGTGAGAACATGAATTATTACTCCTTCTTCAGGAGTGTAACTCCCAGATCTCCTTAATATTCCTTGTAGATCAAGAATCATTGTGAGTTGAGTCTTGATCTGCTGAAGGGGAGCAACATTGTATTCATCTCCTTTTTTTTGAAATTTTGGATCTGCTTGATTTAAAACATGTAACACATCAACCATTAGTCAATAATCAAAATAGTAAACACCCAATATAACATAAACATTAGTCACATAATATTAATCCAAAATTCAATTACAAACTTTTCAAGTACATAAATATCTAAACATACTTTTAACCTGAATAGCCGGTGCATCAGTAGGAGGGGCAGAAGATGAGGCTCCTTGGTCTTGATTTCTCTTTGTACGTCTCTCTTGACCTTGAGCTGATGTAGATGCAGCTGCATCTCCTTCTTCATCATCATCACTATTCGCCCTTCCCCTGTGTCTTCCTTCCCACTAGCCTCATCATCATCACTATCATCATCTTTACCATCATCATCATCATCATCATCATCATCATCATCATCATCTCCTTCTCTTATCTTGAGTGGCTCATCCTTCGAGCCCTTGAGCTTGAGCATGATGGTCTTGTTCGAAGCCTCCAACTCCTCTATCCTCTTTGATGAGTGGACGTTTGCTCTTGGAGTTAGGCAATTTGCTCAGCTTGTTGTGAGATCTGTTGTGCTTGGGTAGCGTTTAGCTCCACAAGCTGACGTAATTAGGAAGTCTTTTCTTCATCAGCAGCTAACAGCTTCAGCACCATAGAGTTGAGTGCTCACAGTTGTTCATCTACCCCAATGGGGGGTAGAGATGATCCTGTATGGTATGTAGGGTGGGATGCTGGTCCGGCTTGGTGGCTAGTGGTGTTGGTGGTGGCGGTGGTGAATATTGGGGGGTGGCATAGATGTAGTTAGTAGTGGATGAGCTATAATGGTGGTGGATGGGATGTGGGTAAGTGGTGGAGTGGGTATGGTAGTGGTGTGTGAGGTGGTAGAGGTGGTGGCAGGTGGTGTGGTAGCAGTGGTGGTGGTAGTGGTGGAAGGTGTGGTTGTGGTAGTGGCTGTGATGGTAGAATAGGTCAAGGTAAACTTCAGTCTTTTCCCCTCCTTGCCATAGGGGTGTGCCATCCTGCTCTTCCTTGAGCTTGGCTACTGGGCAGGTCGGGGCATATGTGGGATCTGAATCAGCAGCAGCATCCCCGAACTCCCCTGGGCGTCCACCAACCACCCTCAAACCTCTCTCTGTGGCAACCGCCCTAAAACCTCCCTCTGTGGCAACCACCCTGCTGCCCACAGTCCTCGTCAGAGGCTCCTCATCACTCTCTGCTTCCTCATTGAGAGGACCAAAATCCTGGTGAATGCTGGCAGTGGTGGCATCTGTATGTGTAGGGGTGGATATGTAGTATGAGTAGGGTGGCCCTAGAAACATCATGGCTAGAATCTCCACCTGTGTCTCCGTCATCATCATCTGAGTCATCAAATGGAAGAGCAATCTGCTCAACATCTGAATCACTCTCCTCGTGGCGCCACTTTTGCCTTCCCGACGCCAAGTACTCCACCTGGGCTAGATGCCCGATTAGTCTCTTAACAAGGGGTTTTAACTGCTTTCCCCTGTAGACCTTCATGTGGCCTAGTGCCGTGTCATCCATAATTATTTGTAGAAACCTCGGGTACATGCAAAAACCCTCTTTGCCTTTAGCCTCCAGATTCTCAATCATGTATGAATATATCATGCCCGAAAAGCTAAAGGGGTGGTTCAGTACCAGTGCCATCTAGGCATTCTGAATCTGGTCTGAAAGGTCATCAAACCCACCCCTCCTTGAAGCTAAGCACTTAAGTATGACATGTGCTAAGTACTTGTACTAGGGACACAGGTTGCTCTTGTTGAGCACACCTGCATTTATGTCCCCAGTGTACTTAATCCTTAGGAAACACCCTCCAACTGTCAGAGGATGTAGTCTAGTCGGGTGATCTACATCGTCACCCAAATCAAGCACTCGACGAACATCAGCAGTAGTCACCTCGATATCATGCCCAAGAATGGTACTCCGGATGCTGTAGGGCTCATGTGAGCGATCAACCGATGCCCCCTCATAAAAAAGGCCTGCTGTATAGACCTATAGGGAGTGCACGGTGTGGATATAGCTCTATGAATCCGTGATCACTTAGGAATGCAATGATCCCAACAAACTCGGCACCGTTCCAAGTTGTAGCATCCAAATGAGCATAAATATTGTGCTTGGGGTTGATGGTCCATCTATCAGCCATCAATCTATAATACAAGACACATAGAAACTAGATCACCACAAAACAAAAATCAGTTCAAGTTAACATATTTGAAATCAGTTTGATTCAGTCATGCGATTGAACCACACGACTAGGTTCAGTCGTTTGACCTCACATGTGACTGAATACAGTCGGGTGACTGAACATGCGACTGAGTTCAATCCGGTGACTGAACCTGCGATTGGTTCAGTCGGCCGACCGGAGCTCATTCGTGTCATTCATTCGGCCGACTGAGTCATTCGACCAGCTCAGTCGGTCGATTGTAGTTCATCTTGGTGTCCAGTCACATGACCCACTGTTTGTTCGATTGAAATTGGAATTTTGACCAAATCTTCAAATTAGACATCGTGTATTGGTTCATTCGACTCGCAATCACTATACTAATCACCTAATAACCTTGATTTCAACACCTTACTTAGATTAGTGAAGTTATTTGTCCAACTTAGTTTCGGTTCATGGTTAGGGCTGAATGTCGTGAATTAGGGTTCAATCGGTAGAATTTTTTTAGATTGCACCGCATTATACCTGTAAAATCACCAGGGAACGTCAGAATATTGAAATAAGTACGAAAATTAGGTCTGAAGAAATTTTGGCAGAGTAGTAGCACTTTATGTGATTTTAGGGCGAATGGGGGGTGATGGGTTTATGCGATCGACTATGGCCCTATTTACTGACAGGATCAGTGATCTCAAGTTTGATGGATTAGAGTGTAACGCAGCGGAATAAGATCAAGAATTAGACAAATTATAGCAAGAATTTGATATTCGTATGCATTAAGAACAAATACGGTTGTAACGAGAGAATATATTTCTGTGAAAAGGAATGTTTCAATTATATCAAATGTTTCTGCTCAATCATTCACAAATTACAATTACGTTGACACTCCTTATATAGAGTGCAATCACTGTTGATATCACGGGATAGTGACATCTGGCAGATTTATTACAAAATTAACTAACACTTAACAAACTACTGAAATGTTCACAACTACTCAGAACATATCAGAGAGTGCTAAGCACAAAATATAAAACTACTGATGCTAAACTACTGATTACAAAACTACTGGAAAAGGGAAAAATAAAACTACAGAAAGAAAACCGTCACAACTACTGAAGAAGACCTCTTGAGCTGTTGTGACAACGTCTGATACTTGGTCTTCAGTACTTGTCTTCAGCACTTGTCTTCAGACTTTCTCTTCAGCACTTGGGTCTTCAGACTTTGTCTTCAACACTTGTGTCTTCAGACTGTCTTCAGCACTTGTGTCTTCAGACTTTGTCTTCAGCACTTGTGTCTCAGGCTTTGTCTTCAGCACTTGTGTCTTTAGACTTGTCTTTAGCACTTGTGTCTTCAGACTGTCTTCAGCTCTTGTGTCTTCTGTTGGACCAAAAGAACCAATGAGCCAGATCAGAAAATCTCTAAGTCCACACGGTATCACAACAACTGCTGAAAGCCTCATCAGTAGTTTGACAAGTACTGAAGACTTCAACAGCTGAAGATCAAGTGCTGAAGACCTTAACAGCTGAAGAACCAAAGTGCTGAAGTACAACAGCTGAAGAACACAAGTGCTGAAGCTGAAAGACCAAAGTACTGAAGTACAACAGCTGAAGAGTTCACAAGTACTGAAGATCAACAACTGATGTACAAAGTCTGAAGACAAAGACTGAAGACATCAGCTGATGATATCTACTGAAGTCATCAGCTGATGAAACGCCTGAAGGTCAAAGTCTGAAGACCAGTACTGAAGCCTCAGTAGTTTGTCACAACTGCTGAAGAGTACTTCTTCAGTAGTTGTGATATCAGTAGTTTTATGTTTTATGTTTCAGTAGTTTTGTAAAACGACTGAAGAGCTTGTTCTTCAGTCGTTGTAGTTTCAGTAGTTTTATATTTTGTACTTAACTGCTGATATGTTCTCAGTAGTTGTGAACATTTCAGTAGTTTGTTAAGATTTAGTTATTTCTGTATTGGATCTGCCAGTTGTCACTTTCCGTGATAACAGCAGTGACCGTTGCACTCTATATAAGGAGTGACAACCCATTGTAATCATTGAGCGAAATGAGCAATTGAATGGAATGTTGATTGATTTGATTAGAAATATTCTCCATCTATAAACATTCCTAGAAATCAGAAATTCATATTCTCTCCCTATAACCGTATGCGATCTTAACGCTTACATAATTGTTTGCTTGCTACAATTTGTCTAATTCTGTTGTGTATTCCGCTGCTTACATTCTGATAAACATCAAACTTGTGATCACTGATCCTGTCAAATGGTATCAGAGCTGGTTAATCATTGATCGATCTAATAATTGATCATTGAAACTGCTATTCTAGATCCAAGTTTGATTGAATTAGCTTTTGTTTTTGCAAGAAACGGTTATAGAGATTGAATTTCTGTATTTCTGCTCATTCATCCTGAGATCTTATTCTTGGTTCTCATTGAGTTTGTTGTGGTTTGTCTAAAACTTTTTTAAAACTTGAACTAAACTGTTTTTGAACTGAAAATGACCACTCCCTCCAATGATCCTCACAATACTGGTTCCTCAACCAAGCCTCCTATGCTGGTTAGGAATGAGTATAACATATGGCAAAGACGTATGCTCCATCACCTGTCTGTTAACAGCGCAGGGTGTTGGACATCAGTGGTACATGGTCCACACAAGCCTATGGTGAATAACCCGGAAACCAATCAAATGGTTCCGTAGAGGAGGGAGCAATATTCAGATGAGGATAAAAAGTTGCTTGAGATTGATGCAAAAGCCCATGGAATTCTGGCCATGGCTTTGCCCAATGAAATCTATTCTGGGCTAATGCATCATGAAACTGCCCATGACCTCTGGATTGCTTTGAAAGAACAATTTGGAGGAACAGATGAGGTCTTGGCAAATAATAGAGAAATTCTTGCCCAACAATATGAGACATTCTCTCATAGAAAGGGTGAGACACTGACTCAACAATATGAGCGGTTTTCTTGTTTGATCTCTGAACTAAAAATGGTCAAACTTGAATACACCAATATTCAGATGAATAACAGATTTCTCAGATCACTGCCTGAGAGATGGGACACATATACTATTGTCCTACGCTCCAGTGCAAGTTTGGACAAACTATCTCTCACCCAACTCCATGGGAAACTGCTCACTTTTGAGAGAGAGATAGAACAGAAGAGAAAACTGTCTTCATCTGGAAAGCTCACTGAAGACTTTATTCAAGGCAACACTGCCTTGGTGGGTCATGAGTCAGAATATGCTGCATCTGAATGCCAGTATGATGAGCATATTAATTTCTCTTCGAGCACTTCTAATTCTGCATTTGTAAGTGTTGATGGTCAGTTTACTGGAGGTAATAATGACAATTTATGTTTCATCATGGATGATCTCAAGGGGATTGCTGATGATGACTTAGAAGAGATGGATATTTTGAGCCAAATGGCCTTGATAAATATCAGATCTCAGAAGTTCTACAAAAGAACTGGAAGAAAATTCCCAGGACTCTCTGGCAAAACCAAAGTTGGTTTTGACAAGAGCAAGTTGAGGTGTCACAAATGCCAACGGCTTGGACACTTTGCAAGAGAGTGTAGATCAACTGGATCAAACTCTACTGCACCCTTTGTGACTTTTCCTGGCAACAGTCAACAAAACAGAGGGCAACATCCTGTCACATCTAGTCATCATCCTCAACAACAATCTCCGGCATATTTTGTTCCTCAGGGTCAAATGCCTTATCAGTACCCTTGTTATTACATGCCACAGTCAAGTCAAGTTCAAGTTCCTATGACACCACAACCTCATGCATTACCAGAACCTCAGCCTCCCTATCTCATCAACAACCTTCATCTCAACAACACAGCTTCTTCACCCCAGGAGTGTTGACTGGAGCAGTTACCAGATGACTTGTCTGGTCATGATCAACTGTTCTCAGGTGCTGGTCAACATGGTGGTGATAGTCCTTTTGGGAATCTAGCTCTTATGGCTTTGGAGTCTGCTGATACTTCATCTTCCAATGCCTCTACACCTCAGGTATCACAGGTATCCTCTGAGGCAAAAGCCAAATTATGTTCTGAACAATGCATAGCAGCATTTGCTTCCATTAGAGAAGCAAATGTAGCTTTAATTAATAAGAACATTGAGCTAGAACAAGAAATTTCCAAAACAAAGCTGAGTTTGAGTTTGTGCTCAAAGATAAAAATGATGAGGTTTATAAACTGAATTGCAAAATAATTGATGATAAGGCTAGAGAAGATGTACTTTTAGAGAAGTACAAAGATCTCAAAGAAACCCTTGCAGTTACCCAGGTCGAGTGTGATAGATGGGTACAATCATGCAAAGGTTTTGAAATGCTTCTTAGTAAGCAATCTGCTTCAAATGTGAAGTTTGGAATTGGTTACAATCACACTGCTCCACCTACAGATTTACCCCAAGAGCAGAGGTAGAATCTGATGGTGAGAGTGATAACCAATCCATCAAGTCATGTGATCTACCTTCTAATACAGCACAATCAGAAGTAGCAGTCAGTATCAAGTCCTCTTTGAACCTATCAGCTGATGTTGATGGTCCAAATGCTGACATTCACATGATCAATAAGTTGATCAACTCAGGAGTCAATCCTGAAGGTCCTGAAAGGACTGGAGAGCAGGATTCAACTCCTGAAGTTCAAACTTCAACTGCTGTCAGTACTGAAGAGAAGAAAACTGGCAGTAGTAGAAAGAGTTTGAAGACTACTAAAGATGCTGTCAAGAAAGCAACCAATGCTTCCAAAGCATTGAAGAACAAGTCTTCTGTTGCTTCACCATCTTTAGTTGATGATCAACCTAAGATGAAGAAGAAACCATGTGAAGTATGTGGTTTGTTCAATCATCTTACAGATGATTGTTGGTACAAAAGAGGTTCCAAACTCAAACAAAAGGAGAAATTAATGAGAAAATGGTAAAAATGAAAAATGAGTTTGAGACCACATTTGTATCAGCAACATCAAATCCTGTAACCCTTAAGTCCTTAAAGCAATTCAAAAAGGAAGGAGTTAAACAGGTGACAGCTGAGGGTGCTCAAAAGAAGAAGGTGCAACATAGGACCTTATCTAACTCCACTAGCTATGTGTCTGATGAGCTGAAAGCTTTATCACAAAATCAGACACAGCTGGTGATGATGGTACAACATCTGTTGGGTAGAGTTAACCAACTAGATTCTCCTATGTTGAAACCACAGAAAAGGAGGTCTAAGCCAAAGGACTCCTCTTCTGCACCATCTTCTTCCTCTCAGGCTGTTGTTACAAATAAACATGCTAGTTTACCATCTATTGATGAGACCAGGCCCAAAACCAAAAAGGTTTGGGTCTCTAAAACTAACTGATTGTTTATTATTGCAGGGTTCTTCAACATGCCAAAATAGCATCTGGGTAGTAGACAGTGGGGGATCCATGCACATGACTGGGAACATCTCTCTTCTTCATGACTACTCTCAAGGAAGAAGGGATTTGTCTCTTTTGGCAATGATGCTAGGGGTTACATCATCGGTAAGGGCTTTGTCTCCAATGGAGAAATCAAATTTGATGATGTTAATCATGTGGAAAATCTCAAGTACAACCTCTTGAGTGTCAGTCAAATGTGTGATAAAGGCCATGTTGCCCTTTTCACAAGTCAAAACTGTAGGATTCTGTCATCCAAGTTTTGCCTTGATTGACAAGGTGTTGGATGATCACACTCTCCTGAAAGCCAACAGGACAGGAAGAGTGTATGCCTTAGATCTCTCTAAGAAGATAGATCTCAAAGGTATCCTTGCCTATTTTCCAAAGCCTCTTTTCAAGAATCTAAACTATGGCACAGGAGGCTTGGCATGTTAATCTCAAAAACATGAATCAGCTTAGCCACATAGTTTAGTCAGAGGCTTACCAATAAAGGAGTTCCACTGTGATGAAACTTGCACTGCTTGTTTAAAAGGAAACAGCACAAGGTCTCATTCCTCCTATTGAAGTGTCCAAGTCCACTGCCTGCTTGCAATTACTGCATATGGATCTATTTGGTCCTGTGAGAGTAATGAGCATGGCAAAAGAAGAGATACTGTCTGGTAATTGTGGATGATTACTCCAGATTTGTATGGACTTTATTTCTACATTCAAAGGATGAGGCTGCTCAGAAGATATCCACTTTGTGCTGTACATTGAGAAGCAGTATTCCCTTCCTGTCAAGTGTATCAGGAGTGATAATGGAACTGAGTTCAGAAATCATACACTTGATGACTTCTATCTCTCAAAGGGAATCAAAAGGCATTTCAGCATTCCAAGGACTCCGGAACAAAATGGAGTAGTGGAGAGAAAGAACAGACCCTCATTGAAGCTGCAAGGTCCATGCTGGCTGACTCAGGTTTACATTGACCTTTTCGGCTGAAGCTGTCAACACAGCTTGTTATGTGCAAAATAGAGTGTTAGTAAATCAGAGGTTGATGAAGACTCCATATGAAGTTCTCCATCATTTGGCTCCACTGATGATTTCATTTTTCAAAGCATTTGGGTGTCCCTGTTTTATTCTCAACACAAAGGATCAACTCCACAAATTTGATCCTAAGGTGGATGCAGGATACTTTGTGGTTTATTCATCTACTTGCACAGCATATAGTCAGAGTCTTCAACTGCAGAACAAAGATGGTTGAAGAAACTCTACATGTTAAGTTTAATGAATCTCCAAAGGACAAGATTCCACAAAGTCCTGTGGAGTATTTGATCTGGAACATACTGCAATATGTTCCTTATCAAACTCCTGCGTTGCTCCTGTCAACAGTTCACCACTGGTGGTACTGCTGATGATGATGATGATTGCAGTACTCACCTCTTCAGGTTTAGTGATCAGCTGCCTGAGTCAACTAGACCTGATGTTCCTGTAGCGCCAGTAGCACCATCCACAACAAATGCTGATGAGATTTCTTCGAATTCAACTTCCTTTGAATTACCATCCACTGATGGTTTCAAGGAAATGATTCACCATCACCATCTGTTGCTGCTGAACCGGCTACAAACACTTGCACAGATCTCATTGTATATCAAGATCTGAAGAATCACCCATGGCTCAAATCATTGGTGATATAACTGCTGGTGTATCAACAAGAAGTCAATTGTCAAATTTCTGCTTCTATGCTCTCTTCATCAGTCAGCAAGAGCCAAAGAACTATCACATTGCTTTAAGGACAATGGATGGGTTGATGCCATGCAGCTTGAGCTTCTTCAGTTCAAGAAACAGCAAGTGTGGGAAATGGTTCCTCTACCTCCAGGTAAGTGTGCAATAGGCACTAAATGGGTGTTGGAACAAAACTGATGAAAATGGGCTTATTGTTAAGAACAAGGCAGACTGGTTGTTCAGGGGTTTGCACAAGAAAGGTATTATTATGATGAAACCTTTGCCCCTGTAGCCAGACTGGAAGCATTCGATTGTTTTTTAGCTTATGCTGCTTATCAAAACTTAAAGTTTTTCAAATGGATGTCAAAGTGCATTTTTGTATGGAAAAGTTAAAGAAGAGGTTTATGTATGTCAACCTCCAGGCTTTGAGGACAACAAACATCCTAATTGGGTGTATAAGCTTGATAAAGCTCTTTATGGGTTAAAACAAAGCTCCCAGAGCCTGGTATGAGACATTATCAAACTTTCTTCTGGAAAACAATTTCACTAGAGGCTCCATAGACAAGACTTTATTTATTAAGAAAGCTGGGCAGCATAATCTACTTGTTCAAATTTATGTAGATGATATCATTTTTGCATCCTCTGATCCAAGTTGTGTGATGCCTTTAAAAGTTGATGCAACAGAAGTTTGAAATGAGTGCCATGGGAGAATTACAGTTCTCTTTCTGGGGTGCAAATCAACCAAAGAATGATGGAATTTTTATTCATCAATCCAAATATACAAAAGATCTTTTGCAAAGTTTGATTTACAAAACTGTAAGCCCTGTTCTACTCCCATGAGCAGCACCACACAACTGGATTCAGATCAGAAAGGTAAAGTGGTTGATGAAACACTTTACAGATGTATGATTGGGTCCTTGATGTATTTAACAGCTTCTAGACCAGATATTATGTTTGCTACATGTGTTTTGTGCTAGATTTCAGGCTGCACCTAAAGAGTCTCATCTGATTGCAGTCAAGAGGATTTAGATATCTGCAAGGCACTCCATCTCTAGGTTTATGGTATCCTACCAGACATTCTGGTAAATTAGTTGCTTTTTTCTGACAGTGACTATGCAGGGTGTAAGTTGACCAGGAAATCAACTTCTGGTGGATGTCAATTCCTAGGCAACTGCTTGATTTCTTGGCAGAGCAAAACGACCTCAGTTGCTACATCCACTGCGGAAGCTGAGTACATTGCTGCTGCAAGCTGTACATCTCAGGTACTCTGGCTTCAAAACCAACTTTTGGATTATGGCATTACAGAGACTAAGACTCCATTGTTAATGGATAGTGCTTCAGCTCTTTGCATTGTCAAAAATCCAGTCCAGCACTCTAGGACCAAACATATAGAGATCAGACATCATTTTATAAGAGATTGTTTTGAAAAGGTCTGATTGATCCTAAGTTTGTGCCCAGTGCTGATGAGCTTGCAGACATCTTTACTAAGCCTTTGGATAGTTCAACTTTCCAAAACCTGGTGTTAAGGCTTGGTATGCTGCAGCTAGAATAGTGACAACTACTGATGATCTCAGTAATTCATATTGATGATCATGAGTGCCTGTCACTATAAGTACTGATGAGCTCGTTAAACCTCAGTAGTTTTTATAACTACTGAAGGCTAAAAGTTCCTACAAGTACTGAAGTACTCATCTGTTCTAAACTACTGAAGTAGGTACAACTACTGATGTAGTCATAACTACTGAAATCAGTAAAACAGATAAGTACTGATGTCCTATGAAACAACTGAAATCAGCCATAAAGACTGATGAATGTGTTGAGGACAGTTTGAAACAGCTGAAAAGCTAAGAATTGACGAAAACAGCTGACGAGAACTTTCTCCTCATTCGTTTGTACCACTGCTGTTCATTTTAAACAAACTGAAGCAAAACCACGTCTTCAGTAGTTTTTATAACTACTGATGACTAATACCAAGTCTTCAGTTGTTTAACAGCTGATGACAAAACCGTCTTCAGTAGTTTCATAACTACTGATGACAAACACCATGTCCTCAGTTGTTTCAATCACCTGAAGTCAAAACCACGGTCTTCAGTAGTTTTCTAAACTACTGATGCCTAACACCGCGACTTCAGCTGTTTCAAACGTCTGAAAGGATAATACCATGTCAACGGTCGTTTAAAACTGATGACTAACCCACATCCTTCAGTCATTTCCCTCACCCGTACCCCTATATATACCCTTAACCTGAGCTCTCCAACTTCATCTTCTTCAAACCTAACGTTCCTCTCCAACAAATTTCCATGGCGTCTTGCAAATTAAACCGCGACACAACTGTGTTGCCTACCTCACGAATCGCCGATCTGGACTAAGTTCGATGCTGCTATCGATCTTATGGTTCAGTCCCCATACAACAAGGCATTCCTTCTGAACCCCGTTTTACATAACGAATCCTGAACCAATTTTGGATGAACGTTAATGTTACTACTGAGGAGAGCAGCACACGATCCCTCCGTCTGTAGTCAACAACAAAGAAGTAGTGATTACTCCTGCAACAATCCGAAAATTTCTTCACCTGAGTGATGCTACTCTCCTGCTGGATATCCGAAGGGCACCATAGATCTATCATTGCTCAGCATGGATATCAAGGTGATCTCAGTGCCACAACCATCATGAAGAAACACTTTAATGACGCTGAGCGCCTGATCTTTCACATGGTCAATGTATGTTTGGCCCCTAAGACATCGTCTTGGGATCAAATGTCCCCAAATGGCAGCAGGTATTGTATTCTATCCTTGAGCAACAACCACTGAACTTTTCCGACTTAATATTTTCAGAGCTCAAAGATATGGCTCAAAAAATAACTGCCAACCGTTGGATACTCTATCCACGGTTCATAATGGCCATTATAATAGACCAGCTTAATGCTGAGGGACTTGTTGGCTTGGGAGTCCCTGCTACGGCTGTTTTGCCAGAAGTTATACTCCCGGCACAACTCCGACCGGACACTCAAACTGGCTGCCAAGCTGCGAAAACCCACGCAGCTGGACCCACAGCCACCACTCCAAATCAATGTCCCCACCAAACCCACCAAAAAGAAACCCAAAATGGCTACTCAGGGAATTGAGTCCCCTGAGGATGCTCCTGCACAACAAACGCAGGATATATCCACTAGTCCAAACCCCCTAGTGGATACCATGACTCCTCCAGTCACAGCCCGCTCAGGCTTCCTCTCTACAGGAGCCTGCAGCAACCCAAGGGCACCTACTTTCTGGGATCTTCCTCACTTGAGGAGATTGCCATTGAAGAGCACCATCCACCCCAGGTGCACACTGCTTCTCCCCCGTACCCCAAACAACCGCCCACAGCCCAACTTTAATAGTTGCTCAAGTGCTGACTCAATTGCACTCCTCACCCCCTCCCCAGAAACCACTTATTACTGGGAATACCTCTACAATTGAGGGGGAGGAACACAGTGCACCTGAGAACCCCACACACAGGGGTTTCCCAATTCTATCTCCTGGTGTAGAGAAGGAGCTTAGAATATCTAGTGAGGCTGCCCCTCCTCTGACTCAGCACATGACCAGAGTGAGGCTGGTAACATTGCTAAGACCTCCCTAGAGGCAACTGCTGATGATGGACATGTCCTGAGGCTGGAAGTCCCCCAGTACCAAGCACAAGGGGCACATGCACCAACTGGTCTACACCCAGTGCATGTACATCCTGCTCTAAGCAGGAGGTCAGGTGATTCAGTATCAACTGATGATGACCTGAGCTTCTTCTACGATGTAGTTGCTCAAAACAACCATTCTAGAGGATGAGGTTAGCAGACTCAAAGAGCGCTGGCCAAGATGTCTCAGGATGCAAGTCCATCTGCCACCCTATACACCCACCAGATGGCACCTTCCCTTGAGGTTTCCCAACTATAGAGCCACCCCAAAATCAACCACCTGCCTCCGCTTCAGGCCCTACTTCTCAGGAACAAAACCCTCTGAGCAATAGGTGCTGCACTCCAAAATTCCCTCCCTCTCATCACCCCCCTAATCACTGATATAGTGATCAAAGCCCTTGATGAGAGGCTTTCCTCAACATTACAGCCCTTGGTTGATGCTGCTGTCCACAAGACTCTTTCTGCGGTCTCAACCCCTTCCTCCAATGCAACCAAAAAGGGGGAGTCCTGCAGTGAAAGAACAGAAGAGGAAAAGATCCGAGGAAAAGAAGGAAGCGAAGCAAGCCCAAAAGGAGGAGAAAGAACAGCAACCAATGCTCACCTACAAGCGAAAGAAAGGTGCTGATGAGCACATTGCTGAAGATAAAGCCTTGGAGCTACTGATAAAAGAGGCTGATGCCGAACACAGTAGATCAATGGACAACATCATTGATCAGCTGTTCAGGCAAGGTCATGACACCAACAAACTTGACTCTGAGATTCGACGACTAGAGATTGAAGAAATCCAGAATAGATGGGCAAGTTATGAAGTGTTAGAAAGAGAAAGGCTAGAATCATGATAAGATTTATTGCAAAATATCTTGGAAGATCAATGATTGAGATCAAAGCTTGGTCCAGGGACAGTATCTTGCATCACCACCAAGATCTGTTCGTCTGAAGCATACACTAAGGGGCTTGTTATTGAAGCTTTGAATGAAGTGGGTGCTGGAGCAGGACTGAGCTAGCAAAGCAATCAAAAGCCACACCACCTCAAGGATGCTAGCACAGCCTGTCAACATCCCACACCAAAAACCACCCAAACACAACCCACCAAACCAACTCCCTTACCCTCAAAACCCATAGCCGATGATATACCCTTGAAGAAGAGAAGGATATTGAGGCTAGAAGAAGATGAAGAAGATGATGAAGACAGGCTGCCGCTATCAGCTGTGATTCAGTTGCCTAAGGCCACAAGTCACTCCTCAGCAATTACTCCTGAAGTCCAGAGACAAATGGTTAAAGTGAAGCTAGAAGAAGAAGAGCTTCATAAACAGCATGATGAGGAATTGCTGAAGAGAGTTGACAAAGCTTATGCAGCCACATCTTCCATCATCAATATGAAGGAGCAAGCCCTCAGACTTTCACTCTCAGGCATACCTTTCAATATCAAAAGGAAAGAGTGGGATTTGGCCTGATCCAGGGTCTCTCACAGAATTCATAAGAACAATATACCTCGGAGATACATTGGCCAGGTGAAAAAGATCGTAGATGAAGTGATCTCTCTGGTCTTTGTAGTTTCACCCTGGGAAATCCTAGAAGACTTCAAGAAGGCCTACAAAGCTAATCTAACCCCTCAGAAGATGCTGGAAAACAAAATAGTGAAAAAGGGGTTAGTTTACAAGAGGCTTGAGGAAGTCAGGAAAAATGAGCTCCAGTTGTTCCTAGAGGGTAATCACCCGGATGAGTTTGCTTACAGAATAATAACACTGTGGAGCTAAAGAATGGGAAACAGGCAAATACCTGTCTGAGTATTATGGGCCGGAATCATTGTTTGAAGGAGGTGCTGAAGAGCTAACCATGGAGGAACAAATCACCTTCCTTGAGGCCTACACAAGAGAGTCGTACAGACTCATTATGGGGAAGTGAATCTCATGAATGGGATAACAACTCTGTGTCCAGTTCCCCAAAACAGAGTTCCCATTCATACTTCTGCCAAACAAATATTTGAGGTTCTTCCCAGGCCGGAGCGTACATGGTCATCTTCTCTACTGATCAAGAAGGAAAAAGACCAACATTTTTGCCATCAATAAGTGGGAGTATAAATAAGTTAGAGGTTTTGGCTGCATTGGTTCAGGGGGAGTTTGTTGGACCAAAGAACCAATGAGCCAAGATCAAAACCTCTAAGTCCCACACGGTATCACAACAACTGCTGAAAGCCTCATCAGTAGTTTGACAATGCTGAAGACTTCAACAGCTGAAGATCCAAGTGCTGAAGACCTTAACAGCTGAAGAACCAAAGTGCTGAAGTACAACAGCTGAAGAACACAGTGCTGAAGCTGAAAGACCAAAGTACGAAGTACGAAGTACAGCTGAAGAGTTCACAAGTGCTGAAGATCAACAACTGATGTACAAAGTCGAAGACAAAGACTGAAGACATCAGCTGATGAATATCTACTGAAGTCATCAGCTGATGAAAACGCCTGAAGGTCAAAGTCTGAAGATCAAGTACTGAAGCCTCAGTAGTTTGTCACAACGCTGAAGAGTACTTCTTCAGTAGTTGTGATATCAGTAGTTTATTTTCTTTGTTTTCAGTAGTTTTGTAAAACGACTGAAGAGATTGTTCTTCAGTCGTTGTAGTTTCAGTAGTTTTATATTTGTACTTAACTTGCTGATATGTTCTCAGTAGTTGTGAACATTTCAGTAGTTTGTTAAGAATTAGTTATTTCTGTATTGGATCTGCCATTGTCACTTTCCGTGATAACAGCAGTGACTGTTGCACTCTATATAAGGAGTGACAACCTATTGTAATGATTGAATGAAATGATGAATTGAATGGAATGAATGATTGATTCGATTAGAAATATTCTTCATCTATAAACATTCCCAGAAATCAGAAATACATACTCTCCCTATAACTGTATGCGATCTTAATGCTCACATATTTGTTAGCTTGCTACAATTTCTAATTCGTGGTTTGTATTCCGCTGCGTTATATTCTGTTACATCAAACCTGTGATCACTGATCCTGTCAGTTAAAAATGAAAATGAGTTTGAGACCACATTTGTATCAGCAACATCAAATCCTGTAACCCTTAGTCCTAAAGCAATTCAAAAAGGAAGTTAAACAGGTGACAGCTGAGGGTGCTCAAAAGAAGAAGGTGCAACATAGGACCTTTTATCTAACTACACTAGCAAGTGTCTGATGAGCTGAAAGCTTTATCACAAACAGACACAACTGGTGATGATGGTACAACATCTGTTGGTAGAGTTAACCAACTAGACTCTCCTATGTTGAAACCACAGAAAAGGAGGTCTAAGCCAAGGACTCCTCTTCTACACCATCTTCCTCTTCTCAGGCTGTTGTTACAAATAAACATGTTAGTTTACCATCTATTGATGAGACCAGGCCCAAAACCAAAAAGGTTTGGGTCTCTAAAACTAACTGATTGTTTATTATTGCAGGGTTCTTCAACATGCCAAAGTAGCATCTGGTATGTAGACAGTGGGGGATCTATGCACATGACTGGGAACATCTCTCTTCTTCATGACTACTCTCAAGGAAAGAAGGGATTCGTCTCTTTTGAATGATGCTAGGGGTTACATCATCGGTAAGGGCTTTGTCTCCAATGGAGAAATCAAATTTGATGATGTTAATCATGTGGAAAATCTCAAGTACAACCTCTTGAGTGTCAGTCAAATGTGTGATAAAGGCCATGTTGCCCTTTTCACAAGTCAAACTGTAGGATTCTGTCATCCAAAGTTTTGCACTTGATTGACAAGGTGTTGGATGATCACACTCTCCTGAAAGCCAACAGGACAGGAAGAGTGTATGCCTTAGATCTCTCTAAGAAGATAGATCTCAAAGGCAATCCTTGCCTATTTTCCAAAGCCTCTTTTCAAGAATCTGAACTGTGGCACAGGAGGCTTGGTCATGTCAATCTCAAAACATGAATCAGCTTAGCCACAATAGTTTAGTCAGAGGCTTACCATAAAGGAGTTCCACTGTGATGAACATGCACTGCTTGTTTAAAAGGCAAACAGCACAAGGTCTCATTTCCTCCTATTGAAGTGTCCAAGTCCACTGCCTGCTTGCAATTATGCATATGGATCTATTTGGTCCTGTGAGAGTAATGAGCATGGCAAAGAAGAAATACTGTCGGTAATTGTGGATGATTACTCCAGATTTGCATGGACTTCTTTCTACATTCAAAGGAGGCTGCTCAGAAGATTATTCACTTGAGAAGCAGTATTCCCTTCCAGTCAAGTGTATAGGAGTGATAATGGAACTGAGTTCAGAAATCATACACTTGATGACTTCTATCTTTCAAAGGGAATCAAAAGGCAGTTCAACATTCCAAGGACTCCAGAACAAAATGGAGTAGTGGAGAGAAAGAACAGGACCCTCATTGAAGCTGCCAGGTCCATGCTGGCTGACTCAGGTTTTGCCATTGACCTTCTGGGCCGAAGCTGTCAACACAGCTTGTTATGTGCAAAATAGAGTTTTAGTAAATCAGAGGTTGATGAGACTCCATATGAAGTTCTCCATCATTTGGCTCCTCTGATTTCATTTTCAAAGCATTTGGGTGTCCCTGTTTTATTCTCAACACAAAGGATCAACTCCACAAATTGATCCTAAGGTGGATGCAGGATACTTTGTTGGTTATTCATCTACTTGCAAGGCATACAGAGTCTTCAACTGCAGAACAAAGATGGTTGAAGAAACTCTACATGTTAAGTTTAATGAATCTCCAAAGGACAAGATTCCACAAAGTCCTGTGGAGTTATTTGATTGGACATACTGCAATATGTTCCCTATCAAACTCCTGCTGTTGCTCCTGTCAACAGTTCACCACCCTGGTGGTACTGCGTGATGATGATGATGATTGCAGTACTCACCTCTTTAGGTTTAGTGATCAGCTGCCTGACTCAACTAGACCTGATGTTCCTGTAGCGCCAGTAGCACCATCCACAACAAATGCTGATGAGATTTCTTCGAATTCAACTTCCTTTGAATTACCATCCACTGATTGGTTTCAAGGAAATGATTCACCATCACCATCTGTTGCTGCTGAACCGGCTACAAACACTTGCACAGATCTCATTGTGTATCAAGATCTGAAGAATCACCCTATGTCTCAAATCATTGGTGATATCACTGCTGGCGTATCAACAAGAAGTCAATTGTCAAATTTCTGCTTTTATGCTCTCTTCATCAGTCGCAAGAGCCAAAGAATTATCACATTGCTTTAAAGGACAATGGATGGGTTGATGCCATGCAGCTTGAGCTTCTTCAGTTCAAGAAACAGCAAGTGTGGGAACTGTTCCTCTACCTCCAGGTAAGTGTGCAATAGGCACTAAATGGGTGTTTAGGAACAAACTGATGAAAATGGGCTTATTGTTAGAACAAGGCCAGACTGGTTGTTCAGGGGTTTGCACAAGAAGAAGGTATTGATTATGATGAAACCTTTGCCCCTGTAGCCAGACTGGAAGCAATTCGATTGTTTTAGCTTATGCTGCTTATCAAAACTTAAGTCTTTCAAATGGATGTCAAAAGTGCATTTTTGTATGGAAAAGTTAAAGAAGAGGTTTATGTATGTCAACCTCCAGGCTTTGAGGACAATAAACATCCTAATTGGTTATAGCTTGATAAAGCTCTTTATGGGGTTAAAACAAGCTCCCAGAGCCTGGTATGAGACATTATCAAACTTTCTTCTGGAAAACATTTTTCACTAGAGGCTCCATAGACAAGACTTTATTTATTAAGAAAGCTGGGCAGCATAATCTACTTGTTCAATTTATGTAGATGATATCATTTTTGCATCCTCTGATCCAAAGTTGTGTGATGCCTTTACAAAGTTGATGCAACAGAAGTTTGAAATGAGTGCCATGGGAGAATTACAGTTCTTTCTGGGGTTGCAAATCAAACAAAAGGCTGATGGAATTTTATTCATCAATCCAATATACAAAAGATCTTTGCAAAAGTTTGATTTACAAAACGTAAGCCCTGTTCTACTCCCATGAGCAGCACCACACAACTGGACTCAGATCAGAAAGTAAGTGGTTGATGAAACACTTTACAGATGTATGATTGGGTCCTTGATGTATTTAAACAGCTCTAGACCAGATATTATGTTTGCTACATGTGTTTGTGCTAGATTTCAGGCTGCACCTAAAGAGTCTCATCTGATTGCAGTCAAGAGGATCTTTAGATATCTGCAAGGCACTCCATCTCTAGGTTTATGGTATTCTACCAGACATTCTGGTAAATTAGTTGCTTTTTCTGACAGTGACTATGGCAGGGTGTAAGTTGACCAGGAAATCAACTTCTGGTGGATGTCAATTCCTAGGCAACTGCTTGATTCTTGGCAGAGCAAGAAACAGACCTCAGTTGCTACATCCACTGCGGAAGCAGAGTACATTGCTGCTGCAACTGTACATCTCAGGTACTCTGGCTTCAAAACCAACTTTTGGATTATGGCATTACAGACTAGACTCCATTGTTAATGATAGTGCTTCAGCTCTTTGCATTGTCAAAAATCCAGTCCAGCACTCTAGGACCAAACATATAGAGCAGACATCATTTTATAAGGGATTGTTTTGAAAAAGGTCTGATTGATCCTAAGTTTGTGCCTAGTGCTGATGAGCTTGCAGACATTTTTACTAAGCCTTGGATAGTTCAACTTTCCAAACCTGGTGTTAAGGCTTGGTATGCTGCAGCTAGAATAGTTGACAACTACTGATGATCTCAGTAATTCATACTGATGATCATGAGTGCCTGTCACATATAAGTACTGATGAGCTCTTTTAACCTCAGTAGTTTTTATAACTACTGGAAGGCTAAATGTCTCACAAGTACTGAAGTACTTCATCTGCTCTAAACTACTGAAGTAGGTACAACTACTGATGCATCATAACTACTGCATCAGTAAAAACAGATAAGTACTGATGTCCTATGAAACAACTGAAATCAGCCATAAAGACTGATGAATGTGTTGAGGACAGTTTGAAACAGCTGAAAAGCTAAGAATTGACGAAAACAGCTGAAGAGAACTCTCTCTTCAGTCGTTTGTACAACTGCTGTTTCATTTTAAACAACTGAAGCAAAAACCACGTCTTCAGCAGTTTTATAACTACTGATGACCAATACCAAGTCTTCAGTCGTTTACAACAGCTGATGACAAAACCACTGTCTTCAGTAGTTTCATAACTACTGATGACAAACACCATGTCCTCAGTTGTTTCAATCATCTGAAGTCAAAACCACGGTCTTCAGTATTTTTCTAAACTACTGATTCCTAACACCACGACTTCAGCTGTTTCAACGTCTGAAAGGATAATACCAGTCAACGGTCGTTTAAAACTACTGTGACTAACACCACATCTTCAGTCGCTTCCTCACCCGTACCCTATAAATACCCTTACCTGAGCTCCTCCATGCTTCATCTTCTTCAACCTAACGTTCCTCTCCAAAACTTCCATGGCGTCTATGCATTAAACCGCGACCAACTGTGTTTGCCTACCTCACAAATCGCCGCTCTGGACTAAGTTCGATACTGCTATCGATCTTATGGTTCAGTCCCAATACAACAAGGCATTCCTTCTGAACCCCGTTTTTACATGCCGAATCCTTGAACCAATTTTGGATGAAGTTACTGTGACACTGAGGAAGCAACACACGATCCCTCCGGTCCGTAGTCAACAACAAAGAAGTAGTGATTACTCCTGCAACAATCCGTAAATTCTTCAACTGAGTGATGCTACCTCTCCTGCTGGATATCCGAAGGGCACCATAGATCTATCATTTGCTCAGCATGGATATCAAGGTGATCTCAGTGCCACCACCATCATGAGAAACACTTTAATGACGCTGAGCGCCTGATTTTTCATATGGTCAATGTATGTTTGGCCCCTAAGACATCGTCTTGGGATCAAATGTCCACCAAGGCAGCAGGTAATTGTATTCTATCCTTGAGCAACAACCACTGAATTTTTTCAGAATTAATATTTTCATAGCTCAAAGATATGGCTCAAAAACTAACTGCCAACCGTTGGATACTATATCCACGGTTCATAATGGCTATTATTATAGACCAGCTTAATGCTGAGGGCTTGTGGCCTGGGAGTCCCTGCTATGGCTGTTCTGCCGAAGTATACTCCCGGCACAACTCTGACCGGACACTCAAACTGGCTGCCAAGCTGCGAAAACCCACGCAGCTGGAACCCACAGCCACCACCTCCAAATCCAATGTCCCCACCAAACCCACCAAAAGAAACCCAAAATGGCTAATCAGGGAATTGATTCCCCTGAGGATCTCCTGCCACCACAACGCAGGATATCCACTATTCCTAACCCCCTAGTGGATACAATGACTCATCCAGCCACAGCCGCTCAGGCTTCCTCTCAACAGGAGCCTGCAGCAACCCAAGGGGCCTACTTATCTGGATCTCACTCACTTGAGGAGATTGCCATTGAAGAGCACCATCCACCCCAGGTGCACACTGCTTCTAACCCCTTACCCCAAACAACCACCCCTCACAGCCCCACTTTAATAGTTGTACAAGTGCTGACTCAATTGCACTCCTCACCCCCTCCCCAGAACCACTTACTACTGGGAATTCCTCTACAATTGAGGGGGAGGAACACAGTGCACCTGAGAACCCACCGCACAGGGGTTTCCCAATTCTATCTCCTGGTGTAGACAAGGAGCTTAGAATATCTAGTGAGGCTGCCACCTCCTCTGACTCAGCACATGACCAGAGTGAGGCTGGTAACATTGCTAAGACCTCCCTAGAGGCAACAGCTGATGATGGACATTGTCCTGAGGCTGGAAGTCCCCAGTACCAAGCACAAGGGGCACATGCACCAACTGGTCTACACCCAGTGCATGTAAATCCTGCTCTAAGCAGGAGGTCAGGTGATTCAGTATCAACTGATGATGACCTGAGCTTCTTCTATGATGTAGTTGCTCAAAACACCATTCTAGAGGATGAGGTTAGCAGACTCAAAGAGCTGCTGGCCAAGATGTCTCAGGATGCAAGTCCATTTGCCACCATCATACACCCACGGATGGCACCTTCCCTTGAGGTTTCCCAAACACAGAGCCACCCCAAATCAACCACCTGCCTCTGCTTCAGGCCCTACTTCTCAGAACAGAACCCTCCTGAGCAATAGGTGCTGTACTCCAAAATTCCCTCCCTCTCATCACCCCCATAATCACTGATATAGTGATCAAAGCCCTTGATGAGAGGCTTTCCTCAACATTACAGCCCCTGGTTGATGCTGCTGTCCAAAGACTCTTTCTGCGGTACCAACCCCTTCCTCCAATGCAACCAAAAAGGGGGAGAGTACTGCAGTGAAAGAAAGAAGAGGAAAAGATCTGAGGAAAAGGAAGAGGAGGAAAAGAAAAGCAACCTCTGCTCACGTACAAGCGAAAGAGAAGTGCTGATGATCACACTGCTGAAGACAAATCCTTGGAGGAGCTGGTCAAAGAAGCTGACACCACACACACACCGCTCCATGGATAAAATAATTGAACAACTATTCAGGCAGGGGTTTGACACAGCCACACTGGATAGTGAGATCAGAAGGTTAGAAGTACAAGAGATACAAACCCGTGGGCAGGGTATGATGCTCTTGAGAAAGAGAGGTTGGAAATAATGATCCGCTTTATTGCAAAATACTTGGGAAGATCATTAATGGAGATCCGCGCATGGTCCAGGGACAGCATTCTGGCTATAGCCACCAGAATCTGTCTGTCTGAGCAATTCAACAAAGGTTATTGTGGAAGCCCTTGATGAGGCTGGGGCTGGCAAAAGGTTAGAGATGGCTAAACTCACAAAGGCGAAATTAACTACAAGGATGCTAGATCAACCTTCCCTTCCACCCACTCAAACAGATCCTATCCCTCAAATCTCCCACCAACCTCTAAGCCAAAATCCAAACATCCTCTTTCTTCAAAACCAATCCCTTCACCAACCCACCATCATCCAGTGATGTACCCCGCAAGGAGGAGAAGGGTGCTGAGGATGGAGAAGAAGAAGAAGAAGAGGAGAAGATGATAGTCTGCCACTCTCTGCTGTTCTGAAGCTACCAAAACCCCGAGTCAATCCATGATCACACCTGACTCTCAAAGGGAAATGGTCAGAGTCAAGATAGAAGAAGAAGAACAACAGAAACAGCATGATGAGCAACTGTTGAAGATGGTTGACAAGGAATTTCCTCAGTCATCATCTATTCAAGCCATGAAAGGGCATGCTCAAAGGCTGTACACTCTCAGGCACACCTTTCAGTATCAGAAGGAGAGAGTGAGAGTATGGCCAGACCCCAGGGTGAGTTCTAGAATCCATAAAAGAACTATCCCACACAGATACAACGGCCAAGTACGAAAAACAATAGAATCTACCATCATGTTGGCTGTTGTAGTCTCACCTTGGGAAATCATTGATGAATTCAAGAAAGCTCACCAAGCAAAGAAGACACCTCAAGCCTTACTAGAAAACAAGATGATTAAGAAGGGGTTGTTATATAAAAAGCTTGAAGACATCCAAAAGAATGAGCTCCAGTTACTCCTTGAAGGCAACCATCCTGATGAATTTGTATATAGGGAGGTAACTACGGTGGAGCTGAAAAATGGCAGGACCATGAAGTACTTATCAGAGTACTATGGTCCAGAGTTCTTCTTCGAAGGAGGAGCTGAAGAACTCTCTCAAGAGGAACAAATTGTTCTCCTTGAGGCCTATGTTCGTGAGTCATACAGACTCATTATGGGGAAGTAAATCTCATGAATGGGATAACAACTCTGTGTCCAGTTCCCCAAACAGAGTTCCCATTCATACTCTGCCAAACAAATATTTGAGATTCTTCCCAGGCCAGAGCGTACATGGGTCATCTTCTCTACTGATCAAGAAGGAAAAAGACCAACATTTGGCCATCAATAAGTGGGAGTATAATAATTAGAGGTTTTGGCTGCATTGGTTCAGGGGGGTTGTTGGACCAAAAGAACAATGAGCCAAGATCAGAAAATCTCTAAGTCCCACACGGTATCACAACAACTGCTGAAAGCCTCATCAGTAGTTTGACAAGTGCTGAAGACTTAACAGCTGAAGATCAAGTGCTGAAGACCTTACAGCTGAAGAACCAAAGTGCTGAAGTACAACAGCTGAAGAGTTCACAAGTGCTGAAGATCAACAACTGATGTACAAAGTCTGAAGACAAAGACTGAAGACATCAGCTGATGAAACATCTGAAGGTCAAAGTCTGAAGATCAAGTACTGAAGCCTCAGTAGTTTGTCACAACTGCTGAAGAGTACTTCTTCAGTAGTTGTGATATAAGTAGTTTTATTTTCTATGTTTCAGTAGTTTTGTAAAATGACTGAAGAGCTTGTTCTTCAGTCGTTGTAGTTTCAGTAGTTTTATATTTTGTACTTAACTTGCTGATATGTTCTCAGTAGTTGTGAACATTTCAGTAGTTTTGTTAAGAATTAGTTATTTCTGTATTTGATCTGCCAGTTGTCACTTTCCGTGATAACAGCAGTGACTGTTGCACTCTATATAAGGAGTGACAACCTATTGTAATCAGTGAGTGAAATGAGTAATTGAATGGAATGATGATTGATTCGATTAGAAATATTCTACATCTATAAACATTCCTAGAAATCAGAAATTCATATTCTCTCCCTATAACTGTATGCGATCTTAATGCTCACAAATATCGTTGGCTTGCTACAATTTGTCTAATTCGTGTTTGTATTCCGCTGCTTTATATTCTGATACGTCAAACTTGTGATCACTGATCCTGTCAGTAACACCAGATGGATGACTAGCTACAAAAGATGATGGATTCATATGATCTGCAACAGCAGGCGGTTGATAAGGAACATATTGCAGAATGTCCAGATCAAACAACTCCACAGGGTTTTGTGGAATTGTATCCTTAGGGGATTCATTGAACTTCACATGCAAGGTTTCTTCAACTATCTTTGTCCGACAGTTGAACACTCTGTAAGCCTTGCAAGTGGATGAATACCCAACAAAATACCCTACATCCACCTTAGAATCAATCTTTTGGAGTTGTTCCTTTGTGTTGAGAATGTAACAAGGACACCCAAATGCTCTAAAGAATGAAATCAAAGGGGCTAAATGATGTAAAACTTCATAAGGAGTTTTCATCAACCTCTGATTTACTAAGGCTCTATTCTGTACATAGCAGGCTGTATTGACAGCTTTAGCCCAAAAGGTCAGTGGCAGACCAGAATCAGCCAACATGGACCTTGCAGCTTCAATGAGGGTCCTGTTCTTTCTCTCCACTACTCCATTTTGCTCTGGAGTCCTTGGGATGCTATACTGCCTCTTGATTCCCTTTGACAAGCAAAACTCATCAAGAGTGTGGTTTCTGAATTCAGTACCATTGTCACTCCTCACACACTTATCTGGTAGGGAATACTGCTTCTCAACGTGTAACACAAAGTTCATAATGGACTGAGCAGCCTCATCCTTTGAATGAAAGAAGAAGTCCACACATATCTAGAGTAATCATCCACAATTACCAGATAGTATGTCTTCTTTGCCATACTTATTACCTTCACAGGACCAAAAAGATCCATGTGCAGTAGTTGTAAGCAAGCATTAGACTTGGATTCTTCTATGGGTGGGAATGAAACTTTATGTTGTTTCCCTTTTAAGCATGCAGTGCAGATTTCATCACAAGTGAACTACTTTATTAGAAGACCTCTCACTAAACTCTTGTGGATCAGCTGATTCATGTTTTTGAGATTAACATGACCCATCCTTCTATGCCACAGTTTAGATTCTTGAAGAGAGGCCTGGAGAACAAGCATGGATGGCCTTTTAACTCAATTTTCTTTGACAAATCCAAGGCATATACTCTTCCTATCCTGTTGGCCTTCAGGAGAGTATTATCATCCAGTACTTTGTCAATCAGGCTCAGAACCTTGGAAGTAGAATCCTACAGTTCTGGCTTGTGAAAAGAGCAACATGTCCTTTGTCACACATCTGACTAACACTCAACAGATTGTATTTGAGATTCTCCACATGGTTGACATCATAAAATGTAATATCTCCATTAGACACAATCCCTTTCCAATGATGTAACCTTTAGCATCATTTCCAAATGAGACAAATCCTTCTTTCCTTGAGAGTAATCATGAAGAAGAGAGCTGCTCCCAATCATGTGCATGGATCGTCCACTGTCCACATACCAGATGCTTCTTTGGCATGCTGAAGAACCCTGCAAAATCATAAGAAACTACTTGCTTTGGAGACCCAAACCTTTTTGGTTTTGGGACTGACTTTATCAACAGATTTAACCATAGCTGGCTTCTCATGATTAACAGCTGATGAAGATGGAGATGGTGCTGAAATAGATTTGGACCTGGAATTCCTTTTCAGTGGTTTGATCACAGGGGCTTCAAGTTGGTTAACTCTCCCCAACAGATGCTGAACCATCATAACAACCTGTGTCTGATTTGAAGCTCGAGCTTTCAGTTCATTTGACACTCCAGAGCTTGTTTTTGATGAGTTCCTATAACCCACCGAATAATATCAGCTGTCTTCTGATAAACTGCATCCTTCTTAGTGGATTTGGGTAAGGCCTTGGGTTTATCAGGTTGAGATGATTGTGGTACAAACTTGGTCTCAAACTCAGTTTTCATTTTATTTATTTCTACTTTAATGAGCTCACCCCTTTGGAGTTTTAAACTCTTTTTGTACCAACATTCATCAGATAGATGATTGAATTTACCACAAATTTCACATGGTTTATTCTTCATCTTGGACATCTCTACTGCTGAAGTGGAAACTACTGAAGGTGTGATCTTCAGTACTTTCCTCCTATCAATACTAGGTACTAAAGGATTTGTAAGAGCTGAAGACTGGTAATTCAACTGTTTTCCATCCGTCCTAATAGATCGTTTGATGGATTCATCAGCAGTTGTTAGTCCTTGTATTTCAACTGATTTGAAATGCTTTTCAGATGTTGGGTCTCTTTCAGTACTTGGGGTACATTGAGGAACAACATCTGAAGTACTCAGCTTCATATGAGTCTCAGTAGTTAGACCATCGGTCAATTTATTTGCTGAGATCTTAACACTGGTTTCATTCTCTGATCTTACATTATCATTGGAGAATGATTCACACGATAATGTGGTTTGGAGATTGCTTTCACTTTTAGACTTAACTATGGAGTTAGGAGTAAAGTTTGTTGGTGGAGCAGTATGGTTGTAACCAATACCAAACTTCACATTTGAAGCAGTTTGCTTGCTAAGAAGCATTTCAAATCCCTTGCATGATGAGACCCAGCGGTCACACTCAACTTGGGTCACTACAAGTTTTTCTTTGAGACTCCTGTGGTCTTCCAGAATAACCTTTAGCTTGGCCTTTTCATCATTTAATTGGCATTTAAGCTTATAAATGTCATCACTTTTACTGTTAAGAGCAGACTCATACTCAGCTTTTCTTTTGGAAATGGTTTTCTCAAACTCAAGTTTTTGATTTATTAATGCTACATTTGCCTCTCTAATAGAGACAAAGGCAGCTATGCATGATTCAGAACGTAACTTGGCTTTAGCCTCTGAAGATACTTGAGTTACCTGTGAAGATAATGCATTTGAGCAGGAACCCTCAGTAGACTCTAGGGCCATGAGAGCCAGATTTCCAAAAGGGTGTTCACCACCATGTTGACTAGCACCAGCATAGTATTACTCAGTGTGACCAGACAAGTTATCAGGTAAGCTACTCCAGTCAATGACTCCAGGTGTGAAGAAGCTGTGATAAGGTTGTGATTGAGATGGAGATGGTTGAGGTTCTGGTAGTGCATGAGGTTGTGGTACTATAGGAGCTTGAACTTGATTTGACTGTGGCATATAATAGCGGGGATAAGGATATGGCATTTGACCCTGAGGAACAAAATATGCAGGAGATTGAGGGTGTGATGAATGACTAGAACCAGCAGAATGTTGCCCTTTGGATTGTGAATTGTTATTTGGAAAAGTCAAAAAGGGTGCACAGGTGTTAGATCTAGTTGATCTACACTCTCTTGCAAAGTGTCCATGCCTGTGGTATTTGTGACACTTCAACTTGCTCTTGTCAAAACCGACTTTGGTTTTGTGAGAGAGTCCAGGAAATTTCCTGCCAGTTCTCTTGTAGAATTTTTGAGATCTAATATTGATCAAGGCCATTTGGCTCGAAATATCCATCTCTTCTAAATCATTATCAGCAATGCCCTTCCAATCATCCATGATAAAGCATAGATTGTCACTATTTTACCAGAATGACAATCAACACTCACAAAGGCATGATTAGAATTGTTTGAGGTGAAATCAATATGCTCATCATAGTGGCATTCTGATCCTACATACTCCGACTCATGACTTACCAAGGCAGTGTTTCCTGGTACAAAGTCATCAGTGAGCTTTCCAGATGATGACAGTTTTCGTTTCTGTTCTATCTCTCTCTCAAATATGAGCAATTTCCCATGGAGTTGGGTGAGAGATAGTTTGTCCAAATTGCACTGGAGCGTAGGACAATAGTATATGTGTCCCATCTCTCAGGCAGTGATCTGAGAAATCTGTTATTCATCCGGCTATTGGTGTACTCATGTTTGACCATTTTTAATTCAGAGATCAAACAAGAGAACCGCTCAAACTGTTGAGTCAGTGTCTCACCCTTCCTATGAGAGAATGTCTCATATTGTTGGGCAAGGATTTCTCTATATTTGCCAAGACCTCATCTGTTCCTCCAAATTGTTCTTTCAAGCCATTCCAGAGGTCATGGGCAGTTTCATGATGCATTAGCCCAGGATAGATTTCATTAGGCAGTGCCATGGCCAGAATTCCATGGGCTTTTGCATCAATCTCAAACAATTTCTTATCCTCATCTGAGTATTGCTCCCTCCTCTTCGGAACCATTTGATTGGTTTCTGGGTTATTCACCATAGGCTTGTGTGGACCATGTACCACTGATGTCCAACAACCTCAGCTGTTAACAGACAGGTGATGAAGCATTCGTCGTTGCCATACGTTATACTCACTCCTAACCAGCATTCGAGGCTTGGTTGAGGAACCAGTATTGTGAGGATCATTGGAAGGAGTAGACATTTTAGGTCCAAATACAATTTAATTCAAGCTTTTAAAAGATTTTACACAGACCACAATAGACTCAATGAAAACCAAGAATAATTCTCAGGATGAATGGCCAAAAACACAGAAAATTCAATCTCTATAACCGTTTCTTGCAAAAATGCTAATTCAATCAAACTTGGATCTTGGATAGCAGTTTCAATGATCAATTATTAGATCGATCAATGATTAACCTGCTCTGATACCATTTGACAGGATCAGTGATCTCAAGTTTGATGGATTAGAGTGTAACGCAGCGGAATAAGATCAAGAATTAGACAAATTATAGCAAGAATTTGATATTCGTATGCATTAAGAACAAATACGGTTGTAACGAGAGAATATATTTCTGTGAAAAGGAATGTTTCAATTATATCAAATGTTTCTACTCAATCATTCACAAATTACATTACGTTGACACTCCTTATATAGAGTGCAATCACTGCTGATATCACGGGATAGTGACATCTGGCAGATTTATTACAAAAATAACTAACACTTAACAAACTACTCAAATGTTCACAAGTACTGAGAACATATCAGAGAGTGCTAAGCACAAAATATAAAACTACTGATGCTAAACTACTGAACTAAACTACTGATTACAAAACTACTGAAAAGGGAAAATATAAAACTACTGAAAGAAAACCGTCACAACTACTCAAGAAGACCTCTTCAGCTGTTGTGACAACGTCTGATACTTGGTCTTCAGTACATGTCTTCAGCACTTGTCTTCAGACTTTTTCTTCAGCACTTGTGTCTTCAGACTTTGTCTTCAACACTTGTGTCTTCAAACTGTCTTCAGCTCTTGTGTCTTCAGACTTTGTCTTCAGCACTTGTGTCTTCAGACTTTGTCTTCAGCACTTGTCTTCAGACTTTTCTTCAGCACTTGTGTCTTCAGACTTTGTCTTCAGCACTTGTGTCTTCAGGCTGTCTTCAGCACTTGTGTCTTCATACTTTGTCTTCAGCACTTGTGTCTTCAGACTTTGTCTTCAGCACTTGTGTCTTTAGACTTTGTCTTCAGCACTTGTGTCTTCAGACTGTCTTTAGCTCTTGTGTCTTCAGACTTTGTCTTCAGCACTTGTGTCTTCAGCAGTTGTTGTGACGTCTGTGGGACTTAAAGGTTTTCTGATCCGGCTCATTGGTTCTTTTGGTCCAACATTTATACTGAATCTGATTTCAATTGGGCGACTGGACCCATTCGCTCTATTCATTCGGGTGATTGGACCTCAGTCGTGCCATTTGTTCAGTCAATCATACTCAGTCGCCCAACTGGGTTTCAGTCAGGCGACTGACTCACTCGGTCAAATCCATTCGGGCAATTGGCTCAATCTTGTAAGCCATTCTTGTGAATGGTTCATACTCATGATCCATTGGTTGTCTAGGGCATAAGTATGGTCCAATCGTGCGACTGATCCATACTCATGGACTAGTCGTGCGAATGTATCATACTAATGGTTTTGACTTTATGATCATTTGACATTTTACACCCTTTAACTATTGATTAAAACTTTTTGAGCATACGATCATCGCAGACATGATCCTTTTAACTTGGAAAACTTTGTGATCCTTTTTAAAACAATTTGTCACCTCAGACGTGACTTATTTTACTTTTGAAAGTATGTAGGCTCACCTCAGACGTGACCCTTTTAAGTGATTAAATTCCAGATTGAATTCCACGCCATAGTGCGACAGATACAACTAAACTGACTCAAACAAATTTAAACAAAATAAAATTTAACTAACAGAACTAAAATGTTTTTGTGTTTTTGTGTGTAGTGGAAATCCTAAGATAGAAATCTACCAGATTTATTTCATTGAACAGGTAGCTTCAAGTTATTTTGACCATAAGTGAAATGATTCATTATGGAATTATACAAGTAATCAAATCATTTAGGACGTGTTTCCAAATTCAGTTGATGCTAGATTCTTGTTTGCATCGAGGGTCATTTAGCAATTTTAGGAAGTCATACTAGTACTACGAGGTGCATACGTTGATTTGGATTTTAAAGAATTGCAGCCACACTGATTGTCAATATAATTGTCCACTTAAATCCATACACAGACTTTTAACATAGATTGGTAATAGAATAGTTATGTTATTTCTGTTGAATCTTGTATGCCCAAGACACATACAAGATTGATGTGGTTAGTATGTTATGATCGAAGTCAGGTCATACCCAATAACAAGCTAAACAAACACCAATAAATGTTTATTCGTTGATGAGATCATACATATAAACCTTGACACCAATTTAGAAAATGGGTTTTCTAAAACATTGCATTGTAATACAATAATACTATGTGGATAGTTTGTTCATGAGATATTATTTGTTTTATTATTTAAGTTGGTTAAATAATAACAAATAAAAGTGTGTAATTATTATAAAATTAAAAGTGGTTTTAATTTTATAAAGATGAGGGTTTGGAGAGTAATTTTATCAAAAACCAAAATGGGGGGAAAACCCATTTTGGAAAACACAAAATCGGCCGCCCAAATGGTCATGATGGACCAGATTTTGTCTTGGTTTTTGGGGTTCTTTCTCGTCTCTAACACTCCATATCATTACACACTTTTCTCTCTAACAACACAAGCAAAAGAACCTACAAAACAAGGCTGCATTTTCGGGTTTAAGAAGCTGAAAAGGGGACTGCATTTTCGGTTTTGTGATGCTTGAAAGGGGCTTCCTATTTTGGGTTTTGGAGGAGCTAAAGAAGGGCTATCTTTGGTGTTGCATCCTAACAAGCAAGGTGTTTGAAGAGCTTGTGGGTATCACGATTTGAGGTCCTCCCCCTTGAAGGATTGCTGCTCAAAAAACATCATCATCTTTAAAGAACTCTACCCCATTTGAGCTGCTGAAAGGTAGTTATGGCAGCCTCTATATGGCGGTCCATAATGCTCATTTACATATGTTTCATAGCTTGCTTATTCACATAATATGATCCTTTGATTTTGGGTTTGTCTTAAACATATATATGTCACCATAAGAACATGAAACTTCAGTTTTATAATCATGTTTCTAAATATATTTCCGCTGCGTTTTTCTGAATGTTTAAGAGGTTAAACATTGGTTTATGGTCAAACAAACCCATCAATGGTATCAAGAGCCGGTTATGTGGATAGCTTGCTTGTTCTTGTCCTTTAAAAATCGGTTTTAAAGGATGTTTATTCACTCATTAGAGGCTGTTTTGGTTGATTTAATAAACCCCATGTCTTTCAAAGTTATATTTTCATGCTTATGATTAAACTTTGAAAGATAGGAATGTCAATTGGTTGATATGTTTGGTTGTTGTTTGTTTGGACAAACAAACCCTAATTTTCAGTTTGTGTTGGCTGAAAATTTGGGGTTTGATGGGGTTTATTTTGTTTATTGTATGATGTTTGTTATTGTTCTTTTGATAGTGCATAACCTAGCTTGACCTTGTGTTGTTTGGTTTGAAAGAATGTATTTATTTGATTATATTCATTCAATTGGGTTGTATAGTTTTGTGCTTGTAATTTATCTATTTATTCATTGGGATGTAATAATAGATTAGGAGTATTTTTCTTTTACTAGAAAATATGTATTAGGATATATATTTTGTAAAAGAAGATGCTCAGGAAGGAAGCACAAAAGGTAGACACAAAGTGGACTTGAAGCATACGGATGCGACATCAAGTGGGAGATCCATTATGATCTCTATTTTGTGTTTTTGGTAACCCTTAAGAAAGACCAAATGACCACACTTGTTATGGCAAACAAGTGTGATCATAATAGTAGCTATGGTTATGCACATGTGGTTGTTTATATTATGCTTGTTTGATTGTGTGATATTCGGATATGATATACAATCTTAATAAAATGATCTTAACAAGCTAATGGAAAAATAGTTTTTAATCATTAAGTGTTAATAAATATTATTAAAAGGATTAATGATTTCATAATGAAATGGATTTTATTAAAAGAACCATAGAGTACCAAGTATTTGTAAGAATGCAATTACAAGGTACATAGAGTTTTCAAAGTCTAGAATTAATGAAAACTTTAATTCTTTATCCACAAGTTTAACACCATCCTTTTGCACAACACTTGAGTCATTAGGAAACTCTTAATGGGATAAAGGTCACCTAACCATTTAGAGGGAACTTGTGACTTAAGGTGGGGATACCACATTGGTGGGATAAAGGTCACCTAACCACTTATGTTGGTAAACTCACATGTGTGTGCAAGTCGGGTAACTTGATTCGCAAACCATGTTAAATGGATCACCTACCATATGGTTTTCAAATGGTGTTGATGGGATTAACATGCCGACTTTACATATGATGTTTAAAGTCGATCCCATACCTCTAGAAGTTGCAAATGGTTGCAACCGTCAATCGTTGACCACCTTATTAATTTAAATCGTGGGATAAAGGTCACCTAACCACAATTTAAATGTAATGTTGGATTCTAGATTTTAATATAAAATGGCCATAAAAGGTATTTATTATTAAAATAACAATATCGAAAACTAAATTGATCTTTGTTAAAATTTTGTAGATGGCCTCCAATAACAATGACAACAATGAAAATTCATCTGCCTCCGCCCAATCATTACGAGCGATTCTCCAAAGGAATGTCTAAATCATAACAATTTCATTGATTGGTATCGAAACTTGAGAATCGTTCTCAAGCGAGAGAGACGATCATATATTTTAGACGACCCTATCCCCGATCAACTTCTGAGGATGATGATGTAGGATTCTGTGTGCCCAAGACACTTAGAATATTGATGTGGTTAGTACGTCATGATCCAAGTCGGGTTATACCCAATAGCAAGCTTAGCAAACACCAAATAATATTTAATTGATGATGTGATCATGCAATAAAATATTAACACCAATTTAGAAAATGGGTTTTCTAAACAAGCTGCATATGACATGGAACAATTATTAGGATATTTTGTTCAATTATATTATTTGTAATGTTATTTATATTAGTTAGATGACATTACAAATTAAAATGGCTACATATGTTATACTTAATTGGTTAGTTGTATACATTTACTAAGAGATACCAAGTTATAAGACCATGTAACATTGTAATGTGTCTAATTTTAAAAGGGGGGAAACCCATTTTCAAAGCCTTTTGGCCGCCCCCTTGTTGTGTTCCTATTGGACCACTTTGTTGATTAGATACACACAATTAAGGGGTATTATTTTTTGCCTCTTGGACCAGCCATTTGAAGATACACATGCAAAAAGCTCTCTCTCTCTTTCTCCCCTCTAGTTTCGGAAACCAGGCAGAAAGAAGGAGCTCCAGCAGCTTGTTTTGGTGTTCAATCCTAGCATACAAGGTGTTTTGTAATAGTGCTTGGGGTATACGAAGCTTGAGGATCTCTACATTGAGTTCTTGGTCGATTCAAGCATCCAAAACACTCCTCTAAGTCGATTTTCTGCTGGAGAAAGGTAGCCATTCACAGCCTCATATGGCTGTGATTTTATGTACATTAATGTTTGTTCATAGCTTGTCCATTCATATATTTAAGATCCCTATTGATTTGGGTTTTGTTTTCCATCTTAAAACCACACTTAGAACACGAAAATTTCAGATTATAAACTTGTTATAATCCTATACATCCGCTGCGTTTTCTGAAAAGATTAAAAGGTTATACTATGTTTTAGTGTTCTTTCAAACCCTTCAATGGCATCAAGAGCCGGTTTATGGATGGCTTGCTTGATTCATCTTTTGAAATTGGTTTAAAAGATGATATTAGATATGTTATAGGCTGTTTTTGGGCTGGTACATTATATCTTGTTGAAATCCCCAACTTTCAAGGTTACATTGCACATGCTTGTGATTAAACCTTGAAAGAAATGTATGTTGAAATGTTGGTTGTTTGGACAATGATTAAAACCCAAAATTTCATTTATGTTGGCTGAAATTTGGGGTTTTAAATGGGGTTTTCATTATTTGAATAGATGATATGATCATTGGTTGTTAAAGTGCATAACCTAGCTTGTGGCCTTGTTGTTTTGGATGTTTCAAGTGGTTGTTTTATTCATTCAATTTGGTTGTAATATTTGTGTTTATTCATTTGGGTTGTAATTATTCATTCATTTGGTTATGTAATAATAGATTAGGTTCATTTCCTTTACTAGAAAAATGTATTAGGATACAATTTTGTAAAAGGAAGATGTACAAGATCAAGACCCAAAGATGGACACAAAGACACAAGAAACATGGAGCATTGGATGTGGTTTCTAGTGGGAGGTTCATGGAACCTTTATGATATGTTTGACCCTTAGAAAGACCATAGACAACACTTGTGATGGCAAACAAGTGTTGTCAACATAAGGGCTATGGTTATGCACATATGATTGTTAATGTTTATGCTTGGTTGATTGTTTGTTGTCTTGATTGTTTGGTTGATATTTGGATATTCTATGCAAACTAACTAACAATCTTAACAAGCTGAAAATGTTGGTTCTTTAAAGTTAATAAAAGTTATTAAAATGGTTTAATGATTTTAAAGATTAAAATTGGTTTTAATCAAAGGACCATAGGGTATCTTGTATTGAAAGCATACAAATACAAGTACATAGAGTTTTCTAAACTAGAATTAAGAAATCTCTAAAATTTTTTAAACGAGATCAACACCGTCCTTTTACACAACACTTGAGTCACTTGGGAACTCTTAGTGGGATAAAGATCACCCAACCATTTTGAGGGAACTTGTGATTTGAGGTGAGAATGCCTTACTTATGGGATAAAGGTCACCTAACCATTGTTTTGGCAAACTCACACGTGGGTGTAAGTAGGATGTCTTGATTTGCAAACCATGTTAAATGGATCACCTACAATGTGGTTTCCAAATGGTGTTGATGGGATTTTCATGCCGACTTTACATATGATGTTCAAGAGTCGATCCCATACCTCTAGAAGTTGCAATGGTTGCAATCGTCAAACGTTGACCACCTTATTAATTTAAAACGTGGGATAAAGGTCACCTAACCACAATTTAAATGTAATATTGGGTTCTAGATTTTAATATGAAAAGTCTTGTAAGACATTTGTTATTAAAATACAATATCGAAAATACTAAATAAAACTTTGTTAAATTTTGTAGATGGCCTCTATAATGATAATTCCGATACTCATCCGGCGTCCAACCAATCCCTACGAGCGATCCTCCAAAAGGAACGTCTAAACCATAACAACTTCATCGATTGGTATCGAAACTTGAGAATTGTTCTCAAGCAAGAGAGACGATCGTATGTTTTAGACGACCCTGTCCCCGATCAACCTAACGAGGATGATGAGGAGGCCTTTAACGATTGGCTGAAATACACTGAGGACTCCGTCCAAGTGTCTTGTCTCATGCTAGCGAGCATGACTCCGGATCTCCAAAAGGAGTATGAACATCACGGAGCTTACGACATGATAACCCATCTGAAGGAAACGTTCCAACAGCAAGCAAGGGTTGAGCGGTTCGAAACGGTTCGAGCGCTCCATGCATGTCGTATGGACGACAATCAATCTGTTTCATCTTATGTACTTAAGATGAAAAGTCACATTGACCGCCTCGAGAGGCTTAATTGTCCCGTCTCGAAGGAATTGGCCACGGATTTGATCCTCAATGGCCTTACCAAAAGGTTCGAGACATTTGTGTTGAACTACAACATGAATGCTTGGGATAAAAGCATTGGTGAGCTTCACTCAATGCTCAAAACGGCCGAGGCGGCCATGGGTAAAAGGGTTTTACCCGTTCTCACCATTAATGAGGTGGGAACAACAAAAGGCCTCGTCCCGCACCCAAGGCACAGGTTGCCAAGGGTAAGGGACCCGCTTGGGGAAAGGGAAAGGGGTGACAAGGGTGCCACCCAAACCACAAGAGAAAGCAAAAGGTTGCTACAAATGACCCATGCTTCAAGTTGGGGAGATTGGACATTGGGCAAGGAATTGTCCTGTCCATCTCCAAGAGTTGAAGCCAAGAGGGATGCCGGCAGACCTCAGGTACTATACATGATTCATATTGATCTTAATGTTACATCTTCTAACACATGGGTATTGGATACCGGATGTGGAACTCACATTTGCAATTTGTTGCAGGGGTTCACAAGATAGGGACTTCAAACAAGGGGATGTTAGCCTCTTCATGGGAAATGGAACTAAAGTCTTAGTTGAAGCTCGTGGAGACTACATCCTGAGACTTCCAAGTGGTTTGGAAGTTATTTTGAAGAATGTTTTGTATGCTCCTAGTTTGACTAGGAACATTATTTCTGTATCCCAATTAAGACATTATGATTATGTATTATTTTATTGAAAATGATATTCATGTTTCTTTAAATGGTATGTTCTATTTTAAAGCTATTCCAATTAATGGTATTTATGAATTGGTTCATGAAAATACCTTAAATAGTTCATTGTACCAAACTAACACCAAGAAACTCAAGTTGGACTTAAGTGATACCTATCTTTGGTATTGTCGTCTTGGTCATATAACAAGAAACGTTTACAAACACTTCAAAAGAATGGTCTTTTAAAAACAAATGAATGTGATTCATTTCATGTTTGTGAGTCTTGTTTACAAGTAAGATGACTAAGGCACCCTTAATGGAACTACCGAAAGGGCAAAAGATTTATTAGGAATCATACATTCGGATGTATGTGGTCCTTTTAAGCCAATGACTAGGAATGGTGAAAGATACTTCATTACCTTTACCGACGATTATATTCGCTATGGGTATGTGTACTTGTTAAGGCACAAAGACGAAGCTTTTGAAATGTTCAAAATCTTCAAAAATGAAGTAGAAAATCAACTCAACAAGTCAATTAAAATTCTTCGTACCGATAGAGGAGGTGAATACCTAAGTGATGCTTTCAAAATCATCTTAGGAGTTGCGGGATTGTCTCACAACTCACTCCACCTGGAACACACAACATAATGGTGTGTCTGAGAGGAGGAATCGAACCTTATTGGATATGGTCCGATCTATGATGGCTAGAAGCACATTACCTCTATCATTTTGGGGTTTCGCTCTGCTCTCCGCGGCCCGTATTCTAAATATGGCCCCACCAAAAAGGTAGAAAGGACACCTTTTGAGATATGGCATGGAAGAGTTCCATCCCTATCCTACTTAAGGGTTTGGGGATGTGAGGCTTATGTTAAGACTCCCACCCTAAACAAATTGGATGTCCGATCCACCAAGTGTATCTTTATTGGATATCCTAGAGATTCTATGGGATATTATTTCTATGATCCAATGGAACAAAAGGTGTTTGTTGCCAGAAAGGGTGAGTTCTTAGAAGCAAAGTTCCTTATGGAAGGAGCTAGCAGTAGAACAGTGGATCTTGAGGAAGATCAAGAACCACAGCCCGATGCACGTTTGGTTGAAACTAGCACTCAACATAAGGATGTTGAGGATGATCAAGTGGTTGATCAATACACACAACACGTTCGCAGAAGTGGTAGAACTAGTAATCCACCTGAAAGATATGGATTTTTCATGGATGGATGCTATGTGATAGATTCTGATGAACAAACCACATACCATGATGCAATGTCCAACACGGATTGTGACAAATGGCTTGAAGCCATGAACGTTGAGATGCAATCCATGTATGACAATCAAGTATGGGACTTGGTTGTACCACCTCTTAACTCCAAGATAGTTGGAAGTAAGTGGGTTTTCAAGAAGAAAACCGATATGCATGGAAACTTGGATACTTATAAAGTAGACTTGTAGCAAAAGGTTTCACTCAAACTCAAGGGGTTGATTATGATGAAACCTTCTCACTGTTGCGATGCTAAAGTCTACAAGGATATTGTTTGCCATAGCTGCTCATTATGATTATGAGATTTGGCAAATGGATGTCAAAACCGCTTTCCTAAATGGATATCTTGAGGAAGATGTCTATATGGTTCAGCCTGAAGGTTTTGTCGATCCAATACATCCTAATAAAGTATGCAAGTTAAAGAAATCAATCTATGGATTAAAACAAGCATCGAGAAGCTGGAATCACCGTTTTGATGAGGAAGTAAAGAAATTTGGTTTCATCAAAACGCTGATGAGGCTTGTGTGTATAAGAAGGCTAGTGGGAGCATAATAACTTTCCTAGTATTGTATGTTGATGACATACTGCTATTTGGAAATGACATTCCACCCTGGAAGGTGTAAAAACCTGGCTTGGAAGTTGTTTTTCCATTAAGGATCTTGGTGAAGCCGCCTATATTCTGGGAATAAAGATCTATAGGGATAGATCAAGACGGTTGATTGGTTTGAATCAAAGTGCATATATTGATAAAATCTTGAAAAGGTTCAAGATGGAAAACTCTAAGAAAGGTACCGTACCTATTCAAAGAGGAACGATGTTGAGTACGACTCAATGTCCAAGCTCAAAGGATGAGCAAGACAAAATGAAGGCAATCCCATACGCATCTGCTATAGGATCCATCATGTATGCAATGATATGCACTCGACCGGACGTGTCATGCGCCTTAAGCATGACAAGCCGTTACCAGCAGAATCCTGGAAACAGTCATTGGATGGCTGTTAAGAACATACTTAAGTACCTAAGGAGGACAAGAGATATGTTCCTGATCTATGGATCTTGTGACAAGGAACTCGTTGTAAAAGGTTACACGGATGCAAGTTCCAAACCGATCGTGACGATTCACGATCACAATCGGGATACATTTCATTCTGAATGGAGGAGCTGTCTCTTGGAAGAGCTCCAAGCAGGATGTGGTGGCTCTATCAACTACAGAATCAGAATATGTCGCCGCCTCATTGGCAGCTCAAGAAGCTGCATGGTTAAAGAAATTCATTGCCGATCTAGGGGTTGTCCCCTCCATTCAGGACCCCCTAGAGATCTTTTGTGATAACGAGGGTGCGATTGCACAAATCAAGGAACCCCGTGCTCATCAAAAGACTAGGCATATTGAGCGGAGATTCAACTACATACGAGATGATGTTGAAAAGGAAAGATATGTATTCGCAAAGTTCACACGGATCAAAACGTTGCGGATCCTCTCACGAAGCTCCTTGAAAGGCAAAGCATGAATGTCATACTTGTGCCATGGGACTTCGATATTCTAGTGATTGGATTTGATCTATAAATTTTGTATTTGGATATGTGGAACTTTCTATTATTTGAATAAAATTATTTGGTTATAATGTTTCAAATAATATTCCAATTTAGCATGTTTAATCCATGAGTAAAATGTTTACTCTAAATGTCCGTAGTCGTTCACACTTGTGGGAACAAGTTGAAGGTAAGACTATTATGAACTTGGATTGGTTGATATTCATAAGGATGAATATAGAGCAATGGGTTGCTACCAAGGTTCATAGATATTTGTGGGACACAAATATTGGACTAACCCGCATCTCAAATTTTACTACATGGAATCTTATTGATTGATCATAAGTAATTTTGAGTAAAGGCGAATATCATTTGGTATCCTCCGACCTGAGATACATATTGGTTTTGATATTCACCAAGTATTATACCTTGAGCTTCTTCTTCACTGTTCTGAAATAGTGGACAGTACATAAGGGTATATTCAGGTATGACATAAGGTGTCTGTGAGAAACATATGTAGTCAAGATGGAATTTGTTCCTCTTATTCGTTGAGAGTTAGATGTCTAAGGCCTGATAAGTTACATCAACAAGAATGATCATTCTGTGTTCTTGGATTTGACATGACATCTGAAACAAAAGGATAGATGATTGATTCACCTAAATCATTTCAAGTAGGGTACTTGAAAGGGATGATGTTATTGAATGGCTACAAGTCATGCGTATTAAGGGTAGTGAACCGTTGTTAGGTGGTATTTACTGCTTGCATCAATCTTCTATGAATCTTGGGCAAGTGGGAGATTGTTGGATTCTGTGTGCCCAAGACACTTAGAATATTGATGTGCTTAGTACGTTATGATCCAAGTCGGGTTATACCCAACAACAAGCTTTGCAAACACCAATTAAATATTTAATTGATGATGTGATCATGCAATTAAATATTTACACAAATTTAGAAAATGGGTTTTCTAAATAAGTTGCATGTAAGTGGGAACAACTTATTAGGATATTTTGTTCAACAATATTATTTGATGTGTTGTTTAAATTAGTTAGATGACACCAATATTAAGTGAGAAATTACAGCTTATAAATTAAATGGTTATTGTATAAGTATGTAATACATTTATATATCTTGTACATAAATAATTGTATGTCTAGTATAAGTGACATTTTAATGTGTGATAGTTTTGAGAGGGAAAAGGGTTTTAAACCCCTTTTTGGCCGCCCCTCCCCTCTCATTCTATTGGACCAAACTAGTTTGGTCACAACACACATTTAATTGAGTCTTGGACTCAAAAAATCTGATGAACCACACACATTACATGCAATTTTGAAAGAAAGAAAACTCTCAAAAACCTCTCTCTTGGTCTCGGCTCAACAGCAGCCTTTGAAGAAGTTTTTGTCTTGATTTGGTGATCTCTCCCTAGCAAGAGTTGTGTATGCTTCACAAGGCTTGGGGTATAAGCACTTGAGGACTCCTCCTTGAAGTCTTGGCCAAAAGAACAAGCATCAAACATCCCATTTTGGTCGACATTTGGTGCTGGAACAAGGTAGTTGTCACAGCTTGTTCAAGCTGTGATTTTATGTACGTTTAAGTATTGCATAGCTTGTACATTCACATAAGAATGATCCTCATTGGTTTGTTTTGTTTTTCATAACATATGAACATATAGAAGATAAGATTTCAGCTTTAAAAATCGTTTTAAAAGCCATATTTCCGCTGCATTTTTCAGAATGTTTAAAAGGTTAAACATGGATTTTGTGTTCTAGCAAACCCGTCATTTATAATGTTTAATATTTCATTAATGAGTTGTTTAACGCATATTGACTAGATTATATAGGTTTGTGATTGTTTGAATTGGTATACATAATGTTATAATAAGGAATACATTCAAACTTGGTTAAGTGAAGTTTTTCATGCATCCGACTGGACCATGTGCCCCAATAGTGGTCATGCATTCAAATGCCATGCGACTGAGTGTCCATGTGTCTAAATAGTTCATACACCTGAACAACTTCGTTCGACTGACTCAGTCGCACAACTGAACATTCAGTCATGCGAATGGATAAACCGCATGGCTCAATCACACGAATGAACCATGCTAATGGTTTAGTCGCCCGAATGAGAAACCCTAACCTATAAATACCACCTAATTCGTGGAAAAACGTAACCATTCAATCCATTTCGACTCCAGACGTACCCTAGCCGTCTAGAAGCCTCTAAGTTCGTACTCCAAGTTCATAGAATGCTGTAGATTGATTCCTAATCGATTCTTGACATTAGATTCAATACGTTTTTGTTTCTACGTGCGTTCTCACTGATTGGATCGCCAATCAAATTGGAATTCGCACTATTTGGTTTGCTTTAACATGTTAATAAGTTGGTGTTTCGTTCAAATACCAGATCCTAACAAGTGGTATCATAGCCTTGGCTCTTGATTACCTGTTGATTCAATAGTTTTGATACAAAAATTGTGTTTTTGCATAAAAAATGCAATCTTTTTGTGTGTAACGGAGTCTTAGACTAGACGTTTTCCTGATTGAAAAGTTTAGTTTTTCCGGCATACGGCTATTAGGGTTTGACAAAATTCGAGCTATTACGAACAAAACAAGTTAATCCTACGAATTATCAAACTTCAGCAAGTTCAATCTCACAATTAGACCAATCGCACGACTGAGTTCATTCGCACTCTCCAACCGCACGATTGGACTCCTTCGTATCTTCATTTGTACGACTGAGATTTTCATTCGGACTGTTCAATCGCATTAGCTCATTCTGAGGACCGACTCATCCATATTTGTTGTTAGTCACACTATTGAACCATCCGCATTTGTTTTCAATTTCACGAATAAGTTCAATCGCATACTTTCATTCGCATACATTAGAAGTTTGTTAAATAATAAAGTTAAGTGTAATGGAGGACCAGTTTTCAGCATACACAGCAAGTAGAGACACACGTATTCAGAATCTACTGTAATTGGAGAACGAAGTGGGTATTCACAATAAACCCCCAAAACTTATTACGTTAGACGACTACCCACAATGGAAGCAACGTTTTGAAATCGACTTAAATGGTGTAGATACAAATTTGTGGGAGGCCATGGAGTCGGGTTATAGCATGCCAGTAGGAGCTGACGGAGTCAACTTACTCTAAGTGGCATGTCGGATGCTCAGAGGTAAAACACAACATTGAGAAGAAAGTCTACGCTTTGCTTACTCAGTCTATTCCGAAGGATAATTTCCATCGGTATTCGGAGTATACTCAAGCAAAGAAACTTTAGGATGCGTTGGAGAAGAGGTATGATGGAAATGCCTCTCTGAAGGCCATCAAGGCAAAAGCCTGGAAGAAGGAGTTTGACAACTTCTCTTCTATGGGAAAAGTAGGCCGTTGATGATGTGATCGATAGATTCTACCACTTGATGAGTGAGATTCACATTCATGGAGTGGTTACATCGATGGAGGATAAGGTATCCAACTTTGCTGATGGATTACTAGAATAATAGGCTTGGTTTGTCTCAAATCTCAGACATAATGGAATGCTCTCGAAGTTAGATATAAATGACTTCATTCTGAAACTGAGTGAAGAGGAGCTTAGGATGAAGTATCGAGCCCAATAGGCTAACTACGATCAGAATCCTGCACTCTACAATGCTACTCCTTCGGTCAAGACATCTGGAGCACCATTGCAAACCGCCTTCATCTCAAGCGCAACCGTTCCAGCACAACCCTCAACTTCAGGATCCGAAACGTCAGGGTCGTCTAGCACCCACATATGATACCTGAAGCTAATGCAACAAAACTAAAATCGACAACTTCGGGAATGTGACTGTGGAGGTGGCCAGAGGAGATATGACCTCTTAGCTGCGGTGGTTCAATCCTACGATGGATTAGTTGCTGGAAAGATAGGAAACTGCCACCTCGTAGATGAAGATTATGAGCAGGTGGATGAGATGGAGTTGGAACAGATGGACATAATGTGGGCTCTGGCAAGTGATGTCCGACGAGCTAAAAAGTTCTCAAAAAGACCGGACAGACTTGGTTGCCACAAAAGAAACAACCTTTGGCTTCGACAACTCAAAGGTTACTTGTTCAACTGCGGTGAGAAGGGACACTTCAAGAGAGGAGTGTGTAAAACCAAAGAAGTCGGGTACGTAATGGCAATCCCTTCTTGTCCTTTATCGTCAGGACAAGACCACATCTAGTAGTTCTAACTCATCCAGTAAGGAACCAAAAGCCTTAACTGCTAACGAGGATGAAGGAAATGACTGGAGCTTTTGGTTCGTGTCACCAGGAGGAGTCAACATAGCTAACGTGGTGGACATGAATGACGATTTAGCTAGTGAGGGAGACATAGCAGTGGAGCTCGCCATGTCAAATTCTGAAGACACTGGACCAGTGGTCACCCACCTAACTAATGAAGATAACTCTGCTTCAATGTCAGAATCACCAGAACCAGATTCAATAGATTCTGCTCTCATGGCTGATTCCTCTTCATCACATGTAAGTACTACTACTGACCAACTATTTAGGTATCATGCTTGCTTAGAATGTAATAAATTCAGAGAAAGTATAGATTCAAATTTCTAGGTTATTAGATCATAATGATAGCTTAGTAAAGGATCTGGAACTATGTACGGAAGCAAATAGAGTGTTAAAACAAAACGAACACAATTACAAGGAAAAGATAGACCTATTGAATAAACAGCTTGGGGAAACTGAGGTAGTTGCTTTTAAACAAGCGAGTGACATTAGGTACTATCTCAACTCCCTAGTAGACACTAAGAAGCAAAAAGAAGTTATAGAAGTAGAAGTCAACTCGTTAAAACAAAAACTACACAGTTGGACAAGCTCATCACACATAGTCCAACACTTAGTGAGAGAGAAATAATAGGGAGGAGATAGGATACAAAGTTGTTCCACCACTATCTGAGACCTTGATGAACACTAAAAGTAAACCAATTAACAATAATCCCATCAAGGATCATTGGTGGGATAAAGGTCACCTAACCACTTATGTTGGTAAACTCACATGTGTGTGCAAGTCGGGTAACTTGATTCGCAAACCATGTTAAATGGATCACCTACCATATGGTTTTCAAATGGTGTTGATGGGATTAACATGCCGACTTTACATATGATGTTTAAAGTCGATCCCATACCTCTAGAAGTTGCAAATGGTTGCAACCGTCAATCGTTGACCACCTTATTAATTTAAATCGTGGGATAAAGGTCACCTAACCACAATTTAAATGTAAGTTGGATTCTAGATTTTAATATAAAATGGCCATAAAAGGTATTTATTATAAAATAACAATATCGAAAATACTAAAATTGATCTTTGTTAAAATTTTGTAGATGGCCTCCAATAACAATGACAACAATGAAAATTCATCCGCCTCCGCCCAATCATTACGAGCGATTCTCCAAAAGGAATGTCTAAATCATAACAATTTCATTGATTGGTATCGAAACTTGAGAATCGTTCTCAAGCGAGAGAGACGATCATATATTTTAGACGACCCTATCCCCGATCAACCTTCTGAGGATGATGATGTAGGATTCTGTGTGCCCAAGACACTTAGAATATTGATGTGGTTAGTACGTCATGATCCAAGTCGGGTTATACCCAATAGCAAGCTTAGCAAACACCAAATAATATTTAATTGATGATGTGATCATGCAATAAAATATTAACACCAATTTAGAAAATGGGTTTTCTAAACAAGCTGCATATGACATGGAACAATTTATTAGGATATTTTGTTCAATTATATTATTTGTAATGTTATTTATATTAGTTAGATGACATTACAAATTAAAATGGCTACATATGTTATACAATTAATTGGTTAGTTGTATACATTTACTAAGAGATACCCAGTTATAAGACCATGTAACATTGTAATGTGTCTAATTTTAAAAGGGGGGAAACCCATTTTCAAAGCCCTTTTGGCCGCCCCCTTATTGTGTTCCTATTGGACCACTTGTTGATTAGATACACACAATTAAGGGGTCTTATTTTTTGCCTCTTGGACCAGCCATTTGAAGATACACATGCAAAAAGCTCTCTCTCTTTCTCCCCTCTCTAGTTTCGGAAACCAGGCAGAAAGAAGGAGCTCCAGCAGCTTGTTTTGGTGTTCAATCCTAGCATACAAGGTGTTTTGTAATAGTGCTTGGGGTATACGAAGCTTGAAGATCTCTACATTGAGTTCTTGGTCGATTCAAGCATCCAAAACACTCCTCTAAGTCGATTTTCTGCTGGAGAAAGGTAGCCATTCACAGCCTCATATGGCTGTGATTTTATGTACATTAATGTTTGTTCATAGCTTGTCCATTCATATATTTAAGATCCCTATTGATTTGGGTTTTGTTTTCCATCTTAAAACCACACTTAGAACACGAAAATTTCAGATTATAAACTTGTTATAATCCTATACATCCGCTGCGTTTTCTGAAAAGATTAAAAGGTTATACTATGTTTTAGTGTTCTTTCAAACCCTTCAGATGAGGCGGCCTATAACGATTGGCTTAAATACACTGAGGACTCCGTCCAGGTGTCTCGTCTCATGCTGGCGAGCAGGACTCCGTATCTCCAAAAGGAGTATGAACATCACGGAGCTTATGACATGATAACCCAGCTCAAGGAAACGTTCCACCAGCAAGCGAGGGTTGAGCGCTTTGAAACGGTTCGAGCACTCCATGCATGTCATATGGACAACAACCAATCGGTTTCATCTTATGTACTTAAGATGAAAAGCCACATTGACCGCCTCGAAAGACTTAATTGTCCTGTCTCGAAGGAATTGGCCACGGATTTGATCCTCAATCGCCTTCCCAAGAAGTTTGAGACATTCGTGTTGAACTATAACATGAATGCTTGGGACAAAGCATTGGTGAGCTTCACTCAATGCTCAAAACGGCCGAGGCGGCCATGGGTAAAAGGGTTTTACCCGTTCTCACCATCAATGACGGCGGGAACAAGAAAAGGCCTCATCCGACACCTAAGGCAAAGGTTGCCAAGGGCAAGGGACCCGTATGGGGAAAAGGGAAAGGGGTGGTAAGGGTGCCACCCAAAGCACCAGAGAAGAAGCAAAAGGTTGCTTCCAATGACCCATGCTTCAAGTGTGGGGAGATTGGACATTGGGCAAGAAATTGTCCTGTCCATCTCCAAGAGTTGAAAGCAAAGAGGGATGTTGGGCATACCTCAGGTACAATATACATGATCCATATTGATTTAAACATGACATCCTCTAACACATGGGTATTAGATACCGGATGTGGAACTCACATTTACAGTTTTTTGCAGGGGTTCAAAAGAAGTAGTAACTTCAACAAAGGGGATGTTAGCCTATACATGGGCAATAGGGCTAAAGTTCAAGTTGAAGCCCGTGGTGACTACATCTTGAAACTTCCAAATGGTTTGGAAGTAATTTTTTGAACAATGTTTTGTATGCTCCTAGTTTGACTAGGAATATTATTTCTGTAGCCCTATTAAAACAATTTGGATATGTATTATCATTTGTTGAAAAAGATATTCATGTTTCTTTAAATGATATGTTCTACTTTAAAGCTATTCCTATTAATGGTATTTATGAATTGTTACATGAAAATATTTTTAATAGTTCATTGTAACAAACTAGCACCAAGAAACTCAAGTTGGATTTGAGTGATACCTATGTTTGGCATTGTCGTCTTGGTCATATAAACAAGAAAAGAATTCAAACACTACAAAAGAATGGTCTTTTAAAAACAAGTGAATGTGATTCATTTGATGTGTGTGAGGCTTGTTTACAAGGTAAAATAACTAAGGCACCCTTTAGTGGGACTAACGAAAGGGCTAAAGATTTGTTAGGAATGATACATTTGGATCTATGTGGTCCTTTTAAGCCAATGACTAGGAATGGCGAAAGATAATTCATTACCTTTACCGACGATTATAGTCGCTATGGGTATGTGTACCTGTTAAGACACAAAGATGAAGGTTTTGAAATGTTCAAGATCTTTCAAAATGAAGTACAAAATCAACTCAACATGTCAATTAAAGTTCTCCGCACCGATAGAGGAGGTGAATACCTAAGTGATGCTTTTCAAGATCATCTTAGGAGTTGTGGGATTGTCTCACAACTCACTCCACCAGTGTCTGAGAGGAGGAATCGAACCTTATTGGATATGGTCCGATCTATGATGGCTAGAAGCACATTACCTCTATCATTTTGGGGTTTCGCTTTGCTCTCCGCGGCCTGTATTCTAAATATGGCCCCAACCAAAAAGGTGGAAAGGACACCTTTTGAGATATGGCATGGAAGAGTTCCATCCCTATCATACTTAAGGGTCTGGGGTTGTGAGGCTTATGTTAAGACTCCCACCCCAAACAAATTGGAAGTCCGATCCACCAAGTGTATCTTTGTTGGATATCCTAGAGATTCTATGGGATATTATTTCTATGATCCACCGGAACAAAAGGTGTTTGTTGCTAGAAAGGGTGTGTTCTTAGAAGTAAAGTTCCTTATGGAAGAAACTAGCAGTAGAACAGTAGATCTTGAGGAGGATCAAGAACCACAAGCCGATGCACGTTTGGTTGAAACAAGCACTCAACATGAGGATGTTGAAGATGATCAAGTGGTTGATCAATATACACAAAACGTTCGCAGATCTGGTAGAATTAATAATCCACCTGAAAGATATGGATTTTTCATAGATGGATGCTATGTGGTAGATTCCGATGAACCAACCACCTATCGTGATGCAGTGTCCAATTCGGATTGTGACAAATGGCTTGATGCCATGAGCGTTGAGATGCAATCCATGCATGACAATCAAGTATGGGACTTGGTTGTACCACCTCTTAACTCCAAAGTAGTTGGAAGTAAGTGGGTTTTCAAGAAGAAAACTGATATGCATGGAAACTTGGATACTTATAAAGGTAGACTTGTAGCAAAAGGTTTCACTCAAATTCAAGGAGTTGATTATGATGAAACCTTCTCACATGTTGTGATGCTAAAGTCTATAAGGATATTGTTTGTCATAGCTGCTCATTATAATTATGAGATTTGGCAAATGGATGTCAAAACCGCTTTCTTAAATGGATACCTTGAGGAAGATGTCTATATGGTTTAACTTGAAGGTTTTGTCGATCCAAAACATCCTAATAAAGTATGCAAGTTAAAGAAATCAATCTATGGATTGAAACAAGCATCGATAAGTTGGAATCACCGATTTGATGAAGAAGTAATCAAATTTGGATTCATCAAGAATGCTGATGAAGCTTGTGTATATAAGAAAGCTAGTGGGAGCATCATCACTTTCCTAGTATTGATGTTCATGACATACTACTATTCATTCCAACCTTGGTAGGTGTAAAAACCTGGCTTGGAAGTTGTTTTTGCATCAAGGATCTTGGTGAGGCCGCCTAGATTCTGGGAATAAAGATCTATAGGGATATATCAAGGCGGTTGATTGGTTTAAATCAAAGTGCATACATTGATAAAATCTTGAAAAGGTTCAAGATGGAGAACTCTAAGAAAGGTACGGTACCTATTCAAAGAGGAACGATATTGAGTATGACTCAATGTCCTAGCTCAAAGGATGAGCAAGATAAAATGAAGGCAATCCCATACACATCTGCTATTGGATCCATCATGTACGCAATGATATGTACTCGACTGGACTTGTCATGCGCCTTAAGCATGACAAGCCGATACCAACAAAATCATGGAAACAGTCATTGGATGGGTGTTAAGAACATACTTAAGCACCTAAGCAGGACAAAAGATATGTTCCTAATCTATGGATCTGGTGATGAGGAACTCGTTGTAAAAGGTTACGCGGATGCGAGCTTCCAAACCGATCGTGATGATTCACGATCACAATCGGGATACATTTTCATTCTGAATGGAGGAGCGGTCTCTTGGAAGAGCTCCAAACAAGATGTGGCTCTATCAACTATAGAATCAGAATACGTCGCCGCCTCATTGGCTGCTCAAGAAGCTACATGGTTGAAGAAATTCATTTCGGATCTTGGGGTTGTCCCTTCCATTCAGGACCCCCTAGAGATCTTTTGTGATAACGAGGGTGCGATTGCCCAAATCAAGGAACCTCGTGCTCAACAAAAGACTAGGCACATTGAGCGGAGATTCAACTACATACGAGATGAAGTTGAAAAGGGAAAGATATGTATTCGCAAAGTTCACATGGATCAAAACATTGCGGATCCTCTCACGAAGCTCCTTGAAAAGGCAAAGCATGAAGGTCATACTTGTGCCATGGGACTTCGATATTCTAGTGATTGGATTTGATATGTAATTTTGTATTTCGATATGTGGAACCTTTTATTATTTGAATAAATTATTTGGTTATAATGTTTCAATTAATATTCCAATGTAGCATGTTTAATCCATGAGTAAATTCTTTACTCTAAATGTCGGTAGTCGTTCAGACTTGTGGGAACAAGTATGAGGGTAAGATTATTATGAATTTGGATTGGTAGATATTCATATGGATGAATATAGAGCAAAAGGTTGCTGCCAAGTTTCATAGATATTTGTGGGATGCCATATTGGACTGACCTGCATCTCAAATATTACTACATGGAATCTTCCTGAGTGATCATAAGTAATTTTGAGTAAAGGAGAACATCATTTGGTATCCTCAGACCTAAGATACATATTGGGTCTTGATATTTACAAAATATTATACTTTGACTCAGTTCTTCGCTATTCTGAAATATGGCAGTACATAAGTCTGAGTTCAGGTATGATATAAGGTATTTGTGAGAGACGTATGTAGTCAAGATGGGATTTGTCCCTCTTATTCGTTGAGACTAAGATGTCTACGGCCTGATAAAGTTAAATCAATGGACAATGATCACTCTGTGTCTCTAGGATTTAACATGACATCTGTGACAAAAGGATAGATGATTGGTTCCCCTAAAACATTTCAAGTATGGTACTTGAAGGAGATGATGTTATTGAATGGATTTTAGTCATACGTATTAAGGATAGTGAACCGTTTTTTGGCGGTATTTACTACTTGCATCAATCTTTTATGAATCTTGTGCAAGTGGGAGATTGTTGAATCTTGTATGCCCAAGACACATACAAGATTGATGTGGTTAGTACGTTATGATCCAAGTCAGGTCATACACAATAACAAGCTAAACAAACACCAATAAATGTTTTTTCGTCGATGAGATCATACATATAAACATTGACACCAATTTAGAAAATGGGTTTTCTAAAACATTGCTTTGTAATACAACAATACTATGTGGATGGTTTGTTCATGAGATATTATTTGTTTTATTATTTAAGTTGGTTAAATAATAACAAATAAAAGTGTGTTATTATTATAAAATTAAAAGTGGTTTTAATTTTATAAAGTTGAGGGTTTGGAGAGTAATTTTATCAAAAACCAAAATGGGGGGAAAACCCATTTTGGAAAACACAAAATCGGCCGCCGAGATGGTCATGAGGGACCAGATTTTGTCTTGGTTTTTGGGGGTTCTTTCTCCTCTCTAACACTCCATATCATTACACACTTTTCTCTCTAACAACACAAGCAAAAGAACCTTCAAAACAAGGCTGCATTTTTGGGTTTAAGAAGCTGAAAAGGGGACTGCATTTTTGGTTTTTTGAAGCTTGAAAGGGGCTGCCTATTTGGTTTTTGGAGGAGCTAAAGAAGGGCTATCTTTGGTGTTTCATCCTAACAAGCAAGGTGTTTGAAGAGCTTGTGGGTATCACGATTTAAGGTCCTCCACCTTGAAGGATTGCTGCTCAAAAAACATCATCATCTTCAAAGAACTCGACCCCATTTGAGCTGCTGAAAGGTAGTTATGGCAGCCTCTATATGGCTGTCCATAATGCTCATTTACATATGTTTCATAGCTTGCTTATTCACATAATACGATCCTTTGATTTTGGGTTTGTCTTAAACATATATATGTCACCATAAGAACATTAAACTTCAGTTTTATAATCATGTTTCTAAATATATTTCTGTTGCGTTTTTCTGAAAGTTTAAGAGGTTAAACTTTGGTTTTATGGTCAAACAAACCCATCAATTACAACCAACGTTTATAGAGTCCACGCTTATATGGTAATCAACATTCCTCAGGAGATTTTTGAGTGGTCTACGGGTATTCTTAGAGCTTTAAAAGAGAAGTCAAGCCTTAGGTTAGTGCCACCGCACAGCAGAGAGGCAGCAAATAACAATGAACTCTAGAATATCTAGGTTATGTTTATCCTCTGGTTAGTGTCATCGCATAGCAGAGAGGCACACAAGCTATCTTCTTGTTAGAGCATAATTTTTTCTTTTGCACATAACGCACGAACAACATAGGTTATGAGCTTGATTGCGTTTAATTTTTCATTTTTTTCGTGTTTTGCTCGTTTAGTGGTCATCCGCACACATTTGTGGCGTTTATTTGCTCGTCACCCCTTATTGGAAATAACTGATTGTGTTAACCATTGATAAGGTGGGAACCCACAGTCAATTGAACAGTTTAGTTTAAATTGAGTTCACCAATAAGGTCTAATCATCTATTGTGTTGAATCTATCGACACATCATGTAATGGTCTAACAACGTCTAGATCTACTTTCTTTGCATTACCTTAGTAGTAGCCAATGTACTATCATTTTTCCTTTTATATTGCCCAGACATCTCAGACTTATACTTTGAACTTTACATCTAATTCAATTTAATATTTTATAATCCCAAATGTTTTGTTCCTGTGCATTTTCCATAGTCATTGAATCGGTTTCACAGAGCCAATCTCATTTCTATGAGCTAGCTCGTCCTCCTCCCTCATTTTTTTTTGTTTTTTTAAGTACTGACTTAACCTATTCTCCCCCTAAAATTCTACAACCGTAAAAGAAATGCGTTTTTAGGATTTTTATACGCGAAGAAATAACAACAAAATTAATTAAATTTAATAAACTAAAATTAAAGAAAATAAAAGAAAATTTGACTTTACGCATCGGACTAAGCATGGTCATCTTCTTGAATTACCTCACTTTTCGTTTTCACATCATTGACCACTAACAAGTATAGAAAACATGGTTTATCAAAAGCTTTTGTATAGAGGTCAGCGCGTTGAAAATCCGTATTTATTTTAACGACATTGATTAGATTCTTTTCAAAGCAATCATGTATAAAGTGATATTTTATGCCGATGTGTTTGGTCTTAGGATGTTAGACAGGATTTTTAGTAACGGCTATTGCAGCAAAATTATCAACAAATATAGGAGTGTTAGAAAATTGCAAACCGTAGTCCCGCATCTGTTGTTGAATCCACATGATTTGAGAACAGCAGCTTGCCACAACAACATATTCAGCTTCACAAGTTGACAATGCAACTAATGTTTGCTTCTTGCAATGCCACGTGACTAATCTTCTCCCAAAGAATTGACAACCGACTGATGTAGATTTGAAATTCATCTTGCAGCCGCCATAATCCGAGCCACTGTACGTGGTTAGCTCGAGGTCATCGTCATGAGGATACCACAATCCAAGTGTGGGTGTACCCTTCAGAAAACGAAATATCCTTTTGACCCCAATAAGATGGTTTACATTTGGTTTTGCCTGATATATTGAACAAAGACACGTTGCATACATGATATCAGGTCTTGAGGCAGTGAGGTATATGAGGGATCCAATCATTCCTTGGTACATGGTGGCATCAACCAGATCACCATTTTCGTGGGGTGGTACATCATGAGTTGTAGCAAGTGGAGTCCCAGCTGTGGAAGCTTTCTCCATGTCAAACCGACTGAGAATATCTCCTACATACTTGGTCTAATGTAGAAAAATTCCTTTGGTGTTTGATCCACCTATAGCCCGAGAAAGAACTTCATCTCTCCCATGGCACTCATTTCAAATTCTGTCTTCATCACTGCTTCAAATTCTTTACATAATTCTTCATTCTTGGAGCCGAAGATATGTCATCAGTGTAAATTTGAACCAACAGCTGATCACCATCTTTCTCTTTAATGAACACTGTACAACCAATTACACCTTTGGAAAATTTGTGTTTCACAAGGTGAGTTGAGATATTTTCATACCATGCTCTCGGGGATTGGTGAAGCCGGTAGAGAGCCTTATCTAGTTTGTAAACTCTATCCCGATGATATGGATCCTCAAATCCCTCGAGTTGGCTGACATACACTGTTTCTCTGATTTCACCCTGAAGAAGTGCACTCATTATATCCATTTGATAGACTTTAATCTCCATGTAAGAGGCATAGGCTAGGAAGATACGGATTGCTTCCATTCTCGCCACAGGTGCAAATACTTCATTGTAATCAATTCCCTCGACTTGTCAACATCCTTGAACTACAAGCCGAGCCTTGTTCCTGATGATGACACCTTGGTCATCTTTCTTACATTTCAAGACCACTTGGTGCCAATGACCTAAGCACCTTTAGGTCTATTTACCAGTGTCCATACACCTATCTTCTTGAACTAAAGAAGTTCTTCTTGCATTGCACTCACCCATGCCTCATCATTTAGGGCTTCACTAACATATTTTGGCTCGAACTGAGACATAAAACAATGATAAGCACCATCATGAAGGTACCCTTTCTCCATTACTGAGTCATATCAGCTGAATACAGTTGATTTCTAGTATGAACTCCTGATATGACATCGCCAATGACATTGTCCAAAGGATGATAGATGTTTAGGCGTGAACTAGGAGTGGTGGGAACAACAGCCTCAGAATCTATATTGTGAATATTTGGTTCAGTATCTGAGGCAGTAGTAGGGTGAGGTTCTAAAGACTTAAAGGCATCAATGTCAGATGCTTGTGGACTTGTAGTAGGAGGAACCGGTTGCTCCTGAGTGTCCTGATCATTCTCCACGGCTTCATCGTCAGAGGAAGAGTCACTTACCTCGAGTGCTCCCCCTGAGTTGGTAGATGATTCACCTTGTGAGCCAGATGATGTAGATTCCTATGATGGTGTGTTTAGAACATCATACATCATTTTGGTTGCTAACTCATCATGAGACGTGGAGAGAGGGATGTTGAAGGACTTGAAGAATCCATGATAGTCGAAAAAGAAAGTGGGTCCTTTTCCAGAAGGAGGGATGGTGTATCTCTAAACATCGACGTTACACCACACCTCTACTTGATCCGTTAATTGTTGTAAACTCTCTTATTCGGTATGTTGTATCCTAGAAAGATGCCCTCTTCAGCCTTCTCGCTAAACTTCCCATCCTGAGTCTTTTTCAGCAACATGCATGGTGCTCCAAACGGTTTGAGATACTCCAGATTTGGATTACATCATTGAAGTAACTCGTAAAACGTCTTGCCATGACGTTTTACTACCAGAACTCAATTTAACGTGTAACACGCATTGGCTACCGCCTCATTCCAAATTGGATAGGCAGTTTCGAGTCTGCTAGCATTGTGCGTGCGGTCTCTATTATGCCGCGGTTCTTTCTCACAGCAACCCCATTCATCTGAGGAGTGTAGGGGAAGTGAACTGGGGCACAATTCCCTTTTCTTTGTAGAAAGCCTCAATCCATTGGTTCTTAAACTCGGTTCCGTTGTCTGAGCAAACTTGTCTTACCTTCAGCTTGTAGAGAGACTCTAGTGTAGTTACCAATTCTTTGAATGACTCAAATATTTCTGATTTTGATTATAGAAACATCACCAAGAGAATCTTGAGTAGTCATCTGTAACTACATAGCAGTACAAGTCGCCTGCCACGCTTCTTGTACTGACTGGACCAAACAGATGTAGGATTCTATGTGCCCAAGACACTTAGAATATTGATGTGGTTAGTACGTTATGATCCAAGTCGGGTTATACCCAATAACAAGCATAGCAAACACCAATTAATATTTAATTGATGATATGATCATGCAATTAAATATTTACACCAATTTAGAAAATGGGTTTTCCAAATAAGTTGCATATGAGATGGAACAAATTATAAGGATAATTGTTAATGAGTTTATTGTTATTTTTTGTCATTTAAAAGGGTTTAAATAACATTAATAACATATGAGTGTACTTTAATTAAATTGTTTAACTAAAGAAGACATATGTCACATTTTAAATAAGTCTAGTAGATGACTTATTAATGTGTGACAAAAGACTAGTTTTAATATTGTGTGTGTTCAAGTTTTAAGTGGGAAACCTTGTGTTTTAAAAATATTGGCTGCCCCCCCCTAATTGTGATTGGACCTTTGTTGCCTTGAAACACACACAAGTTTAACTAGCCTTGCACTCCTCTCTTTCCATAGACATTACATGCAAAACACAAAAACAACTCTCTCTCTCTCTCTCTCCCAAAAGGCTACGGCCAAAGGCAGCAGCATTAGGAGTTTTGGAGAGCAATTTTGTGTTAGTTTTTGGTGTAAAATCTCCCTAACAAGAGGTGTTTACAAGGAGGCTTGGGGTATACAAACTTGAGGGTTCCTCCTCTTGGAACCTTGGTCGAATTCATCTCCATCTTCATCTATCTTGCTGCTGGAAATTCACGGTTTTGATGGCTTTTGGCAGCTTTCATTTTGGAGTTTTGGTGTCCAAGTTCAAGCAACCATGATGCTTGCTTAGAGGCTAATGGGAAAGAGCACTTGAGGATTTCTACCCTTGAAATCTTAGCCATTTTTCAGCCTCATTTCAGCCTTCTTTTGGTTGTTTTTGACAGCATCCAGAAAGGTAGTATCTTGGTAATGATTATATGATGTTTTGGGTGTTCTTATCATATGGTATGCTTGTTTTTCACATAATAAAGATCCTTATCTTTTGGGTTTGTTGTTTTTCACATTAGAAAGATAAATTTCAGAAACTTTAATATGTTTTAAAGTAGTACATTCCGATGCGTTTCATGTGTTTAAGTGGTTTTAAACTAGCTGAAAAAGGTGTAACAAACCCAACAATGGCATCTAGAGCCGGTTATGTGGAAACTAGCATCATTATCTTTTAAAAATCGGTTTTAGGGGATGTTAATCAACTCATTAGAGGCTGATTTTGGTTGATATAATAAACCCCATGTCTTTCAAAGTTATATCTTCATGCTTATGATTAAACTTTGAAAGATAGGAATGTCAATTGGTTGATATATTGGATGTTGTTTGTTTGGACAAACAAATTTTCAATTTATGTTGGCTGAAAATTTGGGGTTTGATTGGGTTTATTTAGTTTGATGAATGATGTTTATTATTGTTCATTTGATAGTGCATAACCTAGCTTTTGGCCTTGTGTTGTTTGGATGTATGCAATGGTTTTTTGTTTATTCAATAGGGTTGTATATAAATTTATTTGTGCTTTGTTTAAAATGTAATTTATTTATTATTGGGTTGTAATAAATAGATTAGGTGTATTTTTCATTTTACTAGATATCTTGTATTAGGACTTTATATATTGTAATATGAAGACATACACATTGGGTGCACAAAGGAAGGTCATAAGAGAAACATGGATGCGGTTTCAAGTGGGAGGCTTTTGGAAGCTTTCTATTTGTTTTTGTTATGACGTTTGGAATGCCCTATGGATGACACTTGTGATGGAAAACAAGTGTGGACCACCTTAGATGTTATGGTTATGCACATATGCACATGTGGTTGATTATATTATGCTTTTTTAATTGTGATTTATGAATGATTGTATGATATTTGGATATGACAAACAATCTGAATAAAAATGATCTAACAAGCTAATATAAAAATGGTTCTTAATCATTATGTATTAATAAATGATTATTAAAATGATTAATGATTTCGTAATAAAATGGGTTTTATTAAAAGGACCATAGGGTATCTTGTATTTCAAAGCATGCAATACAAGTACATAGAGTTTTCTAACTAGAATTATGGAATCTCAAACTTTTGACTAACAAGTTTAACACCGTTCTTTTGCACAACACTTGAGTCATTTGGAAACTCTTAATGGGATAAAGGTCACCTAACCATTTAGAGGGAACTTGTGATTTAAGGTGGGGATACCACATTAGTGGGATAAAGGTCACCTAACCACTTATGTGGGTAAACTCACACGTGTGTGCAAGTAGGGTAACTTGATTTGCAAACAATGTTAAATGGATCACCTAAATATGGTTTCCAAAGGGTGTTGATGGGATTAACATGCCGACTTTACATTTGATGTTTAAAGTCGATCCCATACCTCTAGAAGTTGCAAATGGTTGCAACCATCAATCGTTGACCACCTTATTAATTTAAATCGTGGGATAAAGGTCACCTAACCACAATTTAAATGTAATGTTGGGTTCTAGATTTTAATATAAAAATGGCCTTAAAAGGCATTAATTATTAAAATTGGCAATATCGAAAATACTAAAATAGATATTTGTAAATTTTGTAGATGGCCACCAATAATGACAATCATGACAACTCATCCGCGTCCACCCAATCATTACGAGCGATCCTCCGAAAGGAACGCCTAAATCATAACAACTTTATTGATTGGTATTGAAACTTGAGAATCGTTCTCAAGCAAGAGAGAAGATCATATCTTTTAGACGACCCTATCCCCGATCAACCTACTGAGGATGACGAGGAGGCCTATAACAATTGGCTGAAATACACTGAGGACTCCATCCAAGTGTCTTGTCTCATGCAAGCGAGCATGACTCTGGATCTCCAAAAGGAGTATGAACATCACAGAGCTTATGACATTATAACCTAGCTGAAGGAAACGTTCCAACAGCAAGCAAGGGTTGAGCGCTTCGAAATGGTTCGAGCACTCCATGCATGTCGTATGGACGACAAACAATTAGTTTCATCTTATGTACTTAAGATGAAAAGTCATATTGACCGCCTCGAGAGGCTTAATTGTCCCGTCTCGAAGGAATTGGCCACGGATTTGATCCTAAGTGGCCTTACCAAGAAGTTCGAGACATTTGTGTTGAATTACAACATGAATGCATGCGACAGAGCATTGGTGAGCTTCACTCAATGCTTAAAACAGCCAAGGCAGCCATGGGTAAAAGGGTTTTACCCGTTCTCACCATCAATGAAGGTGGGAACAAGAAAAGGCCTCATCCCGCACCAAGCAAAGGTTGCCAAGGGTAAGGGACCCGTATGGGGAAAAGGGAAAGGGGTGGCAAGGGTACCACCCAAACCACAAGAGAAGAAGCAAAGGTTGCACTAATGACCCATGCTTTAAGTGTGGAGAGATTAGACATTGGGCAAGGAATTGTCCTGTCCATCTCCAAGAGTTGAAGGTAAAGAGGGATGCCGGGTAGACCTCAGTACAATATACATGATTCATATTGATCTTAATGTTACATCTTCTAACACATGGGTATCGGATACCGGATGTGGAACTCATATTTACAATTTGTTGCAGGGGTTCACAAGAAGTAGGGACTTCAAGAAAGGGGATGTTAGCCTCTTCATGGGCAATGGAACTAAAGTCATAGTTGAAGCTGGTGGGGACTACATCCTAAAACTTCAAGTGGCTTGGATGTGATTTTGAAGAATGTTTTGTATGCTCGTAGTTTGAGTAGGAACATTATTTCAGTATCCCAGTTAAGACTTTATGATTATGTATTATCTTTTGTTGAAAATGATATTCATGTTTCTTTAAATGATGTGTTCTATTTTAAAGTTATTTCCATTAATGGTATTTATGAATTGGTTCATGAAAATACTTTAAATAGTTCATTGTACCAAACTAGTACCAAGAAACTCAAGTTGGATTTGAGTGATACCTATCTTTGGCATTGTCGCCTGGTGATATAAACAAGAAACGTATACAAACACTTCAAAAGAATGGTCTTTTAAAGACAATGAACATGATTCATTTGATGTATGTGAAATCTTGTTTACAAGGAAAAATGACTAAGGCACCCTTTAGTGGAACTAACAAAAGGGCAAAAGATTTACTAGGAATCATACATTCGGATGTATGTGGTCCTTTTAAACCAATGACTACGAATGGTGAAAGATAATTCATTACCTTTACCGATGATTATAGTGGCTATGGGTATGTGTACTTATTAAGGCACAAAGATGAAGGTTTTGAAACGTTCAAGATCTTTAAGAATGAAGTAGAAAATCAACTCAACAAGTCGACTAAAGTTCTCCGCACCGATAGAGGAGGTGAATACCTAAGTGATGCTTTTCAAGATCATCTTAGGAGTTGTGGGATTGTCTCACAACTCACTCCACCTGGAACACCACAACATAATGGTGTGTCTGAGAAGAGGAATCGAACCTTATTGGATATGGTTCGATGTATGATGGCTAGAAGCACATTGCCTCTATCATTTTGGGGTTTCGCTTTGCTCTCCAAAGCCCGTATTTTAAATATGGCCCCAACCAAAAAGGTGGAAAGAACACCCTTTGAGATATGGCATGGAAGAGTTCCATCCCTATCATACTTAAGGGTCTGCGGATGTGAGGCTTATGTTAAGACTCCCACCCCAACAAATTGGAAGTCCGATCCACCAAGTGTACCTTTATTGGATATCCTAGAGATTCTATGGCATATTATTTCTATGATCCACTAGAACAAAAGGTGTTTGTTGCTAGAGAGGGTGAGTTCTTAGAAGCAAAGTTCCTTATGGAAGGAACTAGCAGTAGAACAGTGGATCTTTAGGAGGATCAAGAACCACGACCTGATGCACGTTTGGTTGAAACTGGCACTCAACATGAGGATGTTGAGAATGATCAAACGGTTGATCAATAACACAAAACGTTCGCAGAAGTGGTAGAACTAGTAATCCACCTGAAATATACGGATTTTTCATGGATGGATGCTATGTGGTAGATTCAGATGAACCAACCACATATATAATGCAATGTCCAATTCGGGTTGTGACAAATGGCTTGAAGCCATGAACATTGAGATCCAATCCATGTATGACAATCAAGTTTGGGAACTTCTTGAACCACCTCTTAACTCCAAGATAGTTGGAAGTAAGTGGGTTTTCAAGAAGAAAACCGATATGCATGGAAACTTGGATACTTATAAAGCTAGACTTGTAGCAAAGGGTTTCACTCAAAATCAAGGGGTTGACTATGATGAAACTTTCTCACCTGTTGCGATGCTAAAGTCTATAAGGATATTGTTTGCCATAGCTGCTCATTATGATTATGAGATTTGGCAAATGGATGTCAAAACCGCTTTCCTAAAGGATATCTTAAGGAAATTGTCTATATGGTTCAGCCTGAAGGTTTTGTCGATCCAAAACATCCTAATAAAGTATGCAACTTAAAGAAATCAATATATGGATTGAAACAAGCATCGAGAAGCTGGAATCATCATTTTGATGAAGAGGTAAAGAAATTTGGCTTCATCAAAAACACTGATGAGGCTTGTGTGTATAAGAAGGCTAGTGGGAGCACAATAACTTTCCTAGTATTGTATGTTGATGACATACTACTATTTGGAAATGACATTCCAACCTTGGAAGGTGTAAAAACCTGACTTGGAAGTTGCTTTTCCATTAAGGATCTTGGAGAAGCCGCCTATATTCTGGGAATAAAGATCTATAGGGATAGATCAAGGCGGTTGATTGGTTTGAATCAAAGTGCATACATTGATAAGATCTTGAAAAGGTTCAAGATGGGAACTCTAAGAAAGGTACCGTACCTATTCAAAGAAGAATGATATTGAATACGACTCAATGTCCTAGCTCAAAGGATGAGCAAGATAAAATGTAGGCAGTCCCATACACATCTGCTATTGGATCCATCATGTATGCAATGATATGCACTCGACCGGACGTGTCATGCACCTTAAGCATGACAAGTCGTTACCAGCAAAATCCTGGAAACAGTCATTGGATGGCTATTAAGAACATACTTAAGTACCTAAGCACGACAAGAGATATGTTCCTAATCTATGGATCTGGTGATGTGGAACTCGTTGTAAAAGGTTACACGGATGCGAGTTTCCAAACCGATTATGATGATTCTCGGTCACAATCAGGATATATTTTCATTCTGAATGGACGAGCGGTCTCATGGAAGAGCTCCAAACAGGATGTGGTAGCTCTATCAACTATAGAATGGAATATGTCACCGCCTCATTGGCAGCTCAAGAAGCTACATGGTTGAAGAAATTCATTGCCGATCTAGGGGTTGTCCCTTCCATTCAGGAACCCCTAGAGATCTTTTGTGATAACGAGGGTGCGATTGCCCAAATCAAGGAACCTCGTGCTCATCAAAAGACTAGGCACATTGAGCGGAGATTCAACTACATACGAGATGAAGTTGAAAAGGGAAAGATATGTATTCGTAAGTTCACACGGATCAAAACATTGCGGATCCTCTCACAAAGCTCCTTGAAAAGGCAAAGCATGAAGGTCATACTTGTGCCATCGGACTTCGATATTCTAGTGATTGGATTTGATGTGTAAATTTTGTATTTGGATATGTGGAACTCTTTATTATTTGAATAAAATTATTTGGTTATAATGTTTCAATTAATGTTCCAATTTAGCATGTTTAATCCTTGAGTAAATTGTTTACTCTAAATGTCCGTAGTCGTTCATACTTGTGGGAACAAGTGTGAGGGTAAGATTATTATGATCTTGGATTGGTTGATATTCATAAGGATGAGTATAGAGCAATGGCTTGCTATCAAGGTTCATAGATATTTGTGGGACACAAATATTGGACCGACCCGAATCTCAAATTTTACTACATGGAATCTTATTGATTGATCATAAGTAAATTTGAGTATAGGCCAACATCATTTGGTATCCTCCGACCTGAGATACATATGGGTTTTGATATTCACCAAGTATCATAGCTTGAGCAAATTCTTCACTATCCTGAAAGAGTGGACAGTACATAAGGGTATGTTCAGGTATGACACGAGTTGTTTGTGAGAAACGTATGTAGTCAAGATGGAATTTGTTCCTCTTATTCATTGGGAGTTAGATGTCTAAGGCCTGATAAGTTAAATCAACAAGGAACGATCATTCTGTGTTCTTGGATTTAACATGACATTGTAACAAAAGGATAAATGATTGATTCACCTAAATCATTTCAAGTAGGGTACTTGAAAGGGATGATGTTATTGAATGGCTATAAGTCATGCGTATTAAGGGTAGTAAACCGTTGTTAGGCGGTATCTACTGCTTGCATAATCTCTTCTATGAATCTTGGGCAAGTGGAGAATGTAGGATTCTATGTGCCCAAGACACTTAGAATATTGATGTGGTTAGTGCGTTATGATCCAAGTCGGGTTATACCCAATAACAAGCTTAGCAAACACCAATTAATATTTAATTGATGATATGATCATGCAATTAAATATTTACACCAAATTTAGAAATGGGTTTTCCAAATAAGTTGCATATGAGATGGAACAAATTATAAGGATAATTTGTTAATGAGTTTATTGTTATTTTTGTCATTTAAAAGGGTTTAAATAACATTAATAACATATGAGTGTACTTTAATTAAATTTTTAACTAAAGAAGACATGTCACATCTTAAATAAGTCTAGTAGATGACTTATTAATGTGTGACAAAAGACTAGTTTTATATTGTGTGTGTTCAAGTTTTAAGTGGGAAACCTTGTGTTTTAAAAATATTGGCCGCCCCCCCCCCCCTAATTGTGATTGGACCTTTGTTGCCTTGAAACACACACAAGTTTAACTAGCCTTGCACTCCTCTCTTTCCATAGACATTACATGCAAAACACAAAAACAACTCTCTCTCTCTCTCTCACCCAAAAAGGCTACGGCCAAAGGCAGCAGCATTAGGAGTTTTGGAGAGCAATTTTGTGTTAGTTTTTGGTGTAAAATCTCCCTAACAAGAGGTGTTTACAAGGAGGCTTGGGGTATACAAACTTGAGGGTTCCTCCTCTTGGAACCTTGGTCGAATTCATCTCCATCTTCATCTATCTTGCTGCTGGAAATTCACGGTTTTGATGGCTTTTTGCAGCTTTCATTTTGGAGTTTTGGTGTCCAAGTTCAAGCAACCATGATGCTTGCTTAGAGGCTATGGGGAAAGAGCACTTGAGGATTTCTACCCTTGAAATCTTAGCCATTTTTCAGCCTCATTTCAGCCTTCTTTTGGTTTTTTTGACAGCATCCAGAAAGGTAGTATCTTGGTATGATTATATGATGTTTTGTGTGTTCTTATCATATGGTATGCTTGTTTTTCACATAATAAGATCCTTATGTTTTGGGTTTGTTGTTTTTCACATTAGAAAGATAAATTTCAGAAACTTAATAGTTTTAAAGTAGTACATTCCGCTGCGTTTCATGTGTTTAAGTGGTTAAACTAGCTGAAAAAGGTGTAACAAACCAACAACAGATCCATGTGAAGAAGCTCAAGAGGCAGTTCTATAGATTAACTTTCTTTGCTTATAAGACTTCTTTGTCTGCTTGCCTTTCTTGCAGGCGACACAAAAATCCGAGAGTTGGAAGTTCTTGACATTTACTCCTCGCACCAATCATTCTGGATGAAGTGGTTCATCTTTCGTGGATTGATGTGCCCTATTCTCTTATGCCAGGAGATTGAATCATTCTCGGTAGCTTTTGACAGGAAGCATTGTACTTCATGATCCGTTGTTGAGGCCTTTGATAGATCCAAGACATAAAGGTCATTATATCTTGAGGCAGACATTAAGACTTGGTCCTCCAGGATCACATAGTCCTTTTTTAGCACATAGCACTTTTTGTTATCCAAAACTACTTAAAAGCCATTGTAACATATTTGGGACACAGAAAGTAAATTGATTTGTAGTTGTGGAATGTAGTTTTCCTTGTCAAACTTTACTTTCTCATTCCTTATCTCCCTTGAGCTGTAATGTAACCTCTTTTAATTCCTTATCTGGAGACGTCTAAGACACCGTTTGACACAAAGAGATTACGTTTTTAGTGGAAAAACACAATTTTTATATCAAAAATGATCGAATCACACGTAAATCAAGAGCCAAAGCTCTGATACCACTTGTTAGGATCATGTATTGAACGAAATACTAACTAATATACATGTACACTGAATCAAATAGTGCGGAATCCTATTTGATTTGCGATCCAATCAGTGATAACACACGTAGAAACAATTGTAGATTGAATCTAAACATTAAGAACGATGGTAATCGATCTAGTGCCATGTATGAACATGGAACAGGTTCTTAGATGTCTCTGGACGGCTAGGGTACAATTTAGTACGTAGGTTTTCGATGTGTTATTTTTCACAATTTAAGTGGTATTTATAGGTTAGGGTTTCTCATTCGGGCGACTGAACCAATAACATGGTTCAGACATGCAATTGAGTGATGCGGTTGATCCATTCGCACAACTGAGTGTTTAGTCGTGCAACTGAGTCAATCTCATGTTACAATCATGCGACTGATCCAGTCTCCTAGTTCAGTCGTGTGACTGGTTCATTAGCATGAAGTTGTTCATGCGTATGGTCCGTTAGCATGGGCCATTCGCATGAGAACTTCACACGATTAAGTATAACCATATTTCTCAATCATTATTAACTAAGAACTATGTAAACAACAAAAACCTATATAGTTAGTTCAATAAGCATTATTACATACTAAGCAATGAAATATTCAACATTATAAGCACAACCACACATTGTATTTCATAAGTACCCATTCTATTATATGTGTAAGACAATAAAGACATTTTACATTAAGCTTAGAAAATAGGTACACATGTATCTACAATTTATACATCAGCTTCAATGCATCACAGAGTTCTTTTGTAGTTTTGCACTCCTAGAAGCGTTGTAAATAGAGTTAGGAAATAGCAGTTTTAAGAGTGGTCATGGCCTTTTAATCTATATCAATCTTCTTCCAATATTCCTCAAATAGCCAACTATGCCTTAGGTATCATCCCACTCCAGCAGTTGATGAAGTAGTGCTTGGGATATGAGATCCTGAGACTACAAATCTCCACATCCTACTGGCTTGACTTGATGAGGCCTTCCTTCCTTATACACCAAGTATCAAAGTCATCAGTAGTGATAAGTATAGACTTATTCATGGTGTCGGTTTCCATATCAACCTTAGTGAGAGCTAACATTTGAGCAATAAGTGTTTTGTAAAATTAAAGAGACTTAATATGAGGGGATCTTACAATCAAGAGCCTAAAAGGCTTTGATACCATTGGGTGATGGATTATGGTTATGCAACCATTTCATAAGATCGAAAATATAACACTTAATAGATCAAATAAGGAATTAGACAAAAGATCAACAATATCTTACAACAAGGCATACTTTGAAGATCAACTAGACACTAGTCTAGACAACAATATTATGTAAAGTCACAAGGTAGATTGCATTTTGACTAATCATTATGACATGCCATATCTCATATCTTAATATATTAAAAAGGATAACATTATAAGAGTGGAAGTTATAGGCATAGAAACCATGACGTATAGTTGACAAAAATATGGACATAATCTCCAACTTGATTAAGTTGGTGAGTGACTAGAGCTGCTAGAGAAAAGTTGTTCAACTTTTCATAAGAGTAATGTTAGAGAAAGCATTTCTTCTCTGTCTTCAAAAGAAATCAGTCTTCAAGCTTCCGAAGACTTTGTTTTGAAGCTTGGAAGAATTCGCTGTTGATTTGAAAGATTTGTGTCCTTGGCTTCGCATGATTTGACACTTAGTGAATTTTCTTTGTGCATTGCCAATTCTTATGAAGTAACTTTCTTGTACTTCATATTATGCTAAGAGATCTTTGGTTAGCATCAACTTTTAAGATTACTCTTACATTTATTGGGAATTTAATGGTTCTTTTCTTTTTATCATACTTGTTTTTTGTTATTTGTTGACATGTCATCATGAGTTTTGTGTTTACACCTCACAATACAATGTTTTTCATCCTTATATAGTTTATTGATATATTTTTAAGTGATATGTTAGTTAGAGACATACAAACTGCTAGGGGATTAGCTATGTAGACATTTGTTGTCGGGCTATATATAGGGTCTTATTTTGTGCATACCTATTATATTACAAGTGGAAAGATAACAAAAAAGGGCATGAGTGGAATGAGCATAATAATATATATATGAAAGTCATGTGATATGTATGAATGGTTAATCTGTTCATGAATGACGATTAAAGCTTATTTTAATTAATAAAACTAGAAGTCACTTAAGACGTTAACTTTTTATCCATTAATTGGCATGTAACTTGTTGAGCATATGGAAGTGACATGATCAGCGATCACACGTTGATGTATTAGGATACAAAGCAGCGGAATACAAACTAGAATTAGACAAATTGTAGCAAGCAATCGATACTTGTAAGCATTAAGATCGCATACGGTTATAGGGAGAGAATATATATTTCTGATTTCAAGGAATGTTTATAGATGTAGAATATTTCTAATCAAATCATTCGTTCATTCCATTCATTCCCCTGGATACAATAAGTTGTCACTCCTTATATAGAGTGCAACAATCACTGTGTTATCACGGAAAGTGACAACTGGCAGATCTAATACAAAAATAACTAATTCTTAACAAACTAGTGAAATGTTCACAACTACTGAGAACATATCAGCATGTTAAGTACAAAATATAAAACTACTGAAACTACAACGACTGAAGAACAAGCTCTTCAGTCGTTTTACAAAACTACTGAAACAAAAAATATAAAACTACTGATATCACAACTACTGAAGAAGTACTCTTCAGCAGTTGTGACAAACTACTGAGGTCAGTACTTGATCTTCAGACTTTGACCTTCAGGTGTTTCATCAGCTGATGACTTCAGTAGATATCATCAGCTGATGTCTTCAGTCTTTGTCTTCAGACCTTGTACATCAGTTGTTGATCTTCAGCACTTGTAAACTCTTCAGCTGTTGTACTTCAGTACTGTGTCTTTCAGCTTCAGCACTTGTGTTCTTCAGCTGTTGTATTCAGCACTTTGTTTCTTCAGCTGTTGAGGTCTTCAGCACTTGATCTTCAGCTGTTGAAGTCTTCAGCACTTGTCAAACTATGATGAGGCTTTCAGCAGTGTGTGATACCATGTAGGACTTAGAGGTTTTCTGATCTTGGCTCATTGGTTCTTTTGGTCCAACAAACTCCCCTGAACCAATGCAGCCAAACCTCTAACTTATTTATTCTCCCACTTATTGATGGCAAAATGTTGGTCTTTTTCCTTCTTGATCAGTAGAGAAGATGACATGTAAGCTCCGGCCTGGGAAGAACCTCAAATATTTGTTTGGCAGAGTATGAATGGGAACTCTGTTTTGGGGAACAGGACACAGAGTTGTTATCCCATTCATGAGATTCACTTCCCATAATGAGTCCGTACGACTCTCTTGTGTAGGCCTCAAGGAAGGTGATTTGTTCCTCCATGGTTAGCTCTTCAGCACCTCCTTCAAACAATGATTCCGGCCCATAATACTCAGACAGGTATTTGGCCTGTTTCCCATTCTTTAGCTCCACAGTTGTATTATTCTGTAAGCAAACTCATCCGGGTGATTACCCTCTAGGAACAGCTGGAGCTCATTTTTCCTGACTTCCTCAAGCCTCTTGTAAACTAACCCCTTTTTCGCTATTTTGTTTTCCAGCATCTTCTGAGGGGTTAGATTAGCTTTGTAGGCCTTCTTGAAGTCTCTAGGATTTCCCAGGGTGAAACTACAAAGACCAGAGAGATCACTTCATCTACGATCTTTTTCACCTGGCCAATGTATCTCCGAGGTATATTGTTCTTATGAATTCTGTGAGAGACCCTGGGATCAGGCCAAATCCTCACTCTTTCTTTTGATATTGAAAGGTATGCCTGAGAGTGTAAAGTTTGAGGGCTTGCTCCTTCATATTGATGATAGAAGATGTGGCTGCATAAGCTTTGTCAACTCTCTTCAGCAATTCCTCATCATGCTGTTTTGAAGCTCTTCTTCTTCTAGCTTCACTTTAACCATTTGTCTCTGGATTCAGGAGTAATTGCTGAGGAGTGACTTGTGGCCTTAGGCAACTAAATCACAGCTGAGACCAGCAACCTGTCTTCATCATCTTCTTCATCTTCTTCTAGCCTCAATATCCTTCTCTTCTTCTTCAAGGTATATCATCGGCTATGGGTTTTTGAGGGTAAGGAGAGTTGGTTTGGTGGGTTGTGTTTTGGTGGTTTTGGTGTGGGAATGTTGACAGGCTGTGCTAGCATCCTTGAGGTGAGTGTGGCTTTTGATTGCTTGCTAGCTCAGTCCTCCCAGCACCCGCTTCATTCAAAGCTTCAATAACAAGCCCCTTAGTGTATGCTTCAACGAAACAGATCTGTGGTGATTGCCAAGATACTGTCCCTGGACCAAGCTTTGATTTCAATCATTGATCTTCCAAGATATTTTGCAATAAATCTTATCATGATTTCAAGCCTTCTCTTTCTAACACTTCATAACTTGCCCATCTATTCTGGATTTCTTCAGTCTCTAGTCGTCGAATCTCAGAGTCAAGTTTATTGGTGTCATGGCCTTGCCTAAACAGCTGATCAATGATGTTGTCCATTGATCTGCTGTGTTCGGCATCAGCCTCTTTTACAGTAGCTCCAAGGCTTTATCTTCAGCAATGTGCTCATCAGCACCTTTCTTTCGCTTGTAGGTGAGCATTGGTTGCTGTTCTTTCTCCTCCTTTGGCTTGCTTCGCTTCCTCTTTTCCTCAAATCTTTTCCTCTTCTTTTCTTTCACTGCAGTACTCTCCCCCTTTTTGGTTGCATTGGAGGAAGGGTTTTGTACTGCAGAAAGAGTCTTTTGGACAGCAGCATCAACCAAGGGCTGTAATGTTGAGGAAAGCCTCTCATCAATGGCTTTGATCACTATATCAGTGATTAGGGGTGTGATGAGAGGGAGAGAATTTTGGAGTACAGCACCTATTTGCTCAGGAGGGTTCTGTTCCTGAGAAGTAGGGCCTGAAGCAGAGGCAGGTGGTTGATTTTGGAGTGGCTCGTGTTTGGGAAACCTTCAAGTGAGGTGCCATCTGTGGGTGGATAGAGGCAGACGGTCTTTCTCCTTGTGAGAGTTGGTCAAGTAGGTTTTGCAGCCTACTGACTTTCTCTTCAAGGATTGTGTTCTGGGCAAGAACATCATAGAAAAAGCCCAGGTCATCATCAGCCGAAGCTGAATCAGCTGACCTCCTGCTTAGAGCAGGATTTACATGCACTGGGTGTAGACCAGTTGGTGCATGTGCCCCTTGTGCTTGGTACTGGGGACTTCCAGCCTCAGGAGAATGTCCATCATCAGCTGTTGCCTCTAGTGAGTCTTAGCATGTTTACCATCCTCACTCTAGTCATGTGCTGAGTCAGAGGAGGTGGCAGCCTCACCAGATATTCTAAGCTCCTTGTCTACACCAGGAGATAGAAGTGGGAACCCCCTGTGCTGTGGGTTCTCAAGTGCACTGTGTTCCTCCCCCTCAATGTAGAGGTATTCCTGTAGTAAGTGGTTTCTGGGGAGGGGTGAGGAGTGCAATTGAGTCAGCACTTGTGCAACTATTAAAGTTGGGCTGTGAGGGGCGGTTGTTTGGGGTGAGGGGATAGAAGCAGTGTGCACCTGGGGAGGTTGGTGCTCTTCAATGGCACTCTCCTCAAGTGAGGAAGATCCCAGATAAGTAGGTACCCTTTGTGGTTGCTGCAGGCTCCTGTTGAGAGGAAGCCTGAGCGGCTGTGGCTGGAGGAGTCATTGTATCCACTAGGGGGTTTGGACTAGTGGATATATCCTGCGTTTGTGTGCAGGGCATCCTCAGGGACTCAATTCCCTGAGTAGCCGTTTTGGGTTTCTTTTTGGTGGGTTTGGTGGGGACTTGGATTTTGAGTGTGGTTGGGTTCCAGCTGCGTGGGTTTTCGCAGCTTGGCAGCCATTTTGAGTGTCCGGTCAGAGTTGTGCCGGGAGTATACTTCCGGCAGAACAGCCGTAGCAGGGACTCCCAAGCCACAAGTCCCTCAGCGTTAAGCTAGTCTGTAATAATGGCCATTATGAACCGTGGATATAGTATCCAACGGTTGGCAGTTAGTTTTTGAGCCATATCCTTGAGCTCTAAAAATATTTTTTCAGAAAATTAAGTGGTTGATGCTCAAGATAGAATACATTACCTGCTGCCATTTGGTGGACATTGATCCCAAGACGACGTCTTAGGGGCCAAACATACATTCACCATGTGAAGGATCAGGCGCTCAGCGTCATTAAAGTGTTTCTTCATGATAGTGGAGGCACTGAGATCGCCTTGATATCCATGTTGAGCAAAGTGATATCTATGGTGCCCTTCGGATATCCAGCAGGAGAATTAGCATCATTCAGTTGAAGAATTTTGGCGATTATTGCAGGAGTGATGACTACTTCTTTGCTGTTGACGACCGACCGGAGGGATGGTGTGTTGTTCTCCCCAGTAGTAACAATAACGTTCATCCAAAATTGGTGCAAGGATTCGGCATGTAAAATGGGATTCAGAAGAAATGCCGTGTTGTATTGGACTGAACCATAAGATCGATAGCAGTATCGAACTTAGTCCAGATGCGATTTAGTGAGGTAGGCAACGCTTGTGTCGCGGTTTATTTGCATAGACGCCATTGAGAGAGGGAAGTTTTGGAAAGGAACGTTTAGGTTTGAAAAAGATGAAGCAATGAGAGCTAAGGTTAGGGATATATATAGGGTACGGGTAGGAAACGACTGAAGGATGTGGTGTTAGTCATCAGTAGTTTTAAAACGACCGTTGACATGGTATTACCCTTTCAGACGTTGAAACAGCTGAAGTCGTGGTGTTAGGCATCAGTAGTTTAGAAAACTACTGAAGACCGTGGTTTTGACTTCAGATGAATGAACAACTGAGGACTTGGTGTTTGTCATCAGTATTTATGAAACTACTGAAGACAGTGGTTTTGTCATCAGCTGTTGTAAACAACAGAAGACTTGGTATTAGTCATCAGTAGTTTATAAACTACTGAGACGTGGGTTTGCTTCGTTGTTTTAGAATGAAACAGCAGTTGTACAACGACTGAAGAGAAGTTCTCTTCAGCTATTTTCGTCAATTCTTAGCTTTTCAGCTGTTTCAAACTGTCCTCAACACATTCATCAGTCTTTTGGCTGATTTCAGTTGTTTCATAGGACATCAGTACTTATCTGTTTTTACTGATTGCAGTAGTTGTAACTGCATCAGTAGTTGTAATTGCATCAGTAGTTGTAACTACATCAGTATTTTAGAACATGAGTACTTCAGTACTTGTGAAACATTTAGCCGTCAGTAGTTATAAACTGCTGAGGTAAAAGAGCTCATCAGTACTTATATGTGACATAGGTACTCATGATCATCAGTATGAATTACTAAGATCATCAGTAGTTGTCACTTATTCTAGTTGCAGCATACCAAGCCTTAACACCAGGTTTTGGAAAGTTGAACTATCCAAAGGCTTAGTAAAAATGTCTGCAAGCTCATCAGCACTAGCACAAACTTAGGATCATCAGACCTTTTTCAAAACAGTCCCTTATAAAATGATGTCTGATCTCTATATTTTGGTCCTAGAGTGCTGGACTGGATTTTTGACAATACAAAGAGCTGAAGCACTATCCATTAACAATGGAGTCTTAGTCTCTGTAATGCCATAATCCAAAAGTTGGTTTTGAAGCCAGAGTACCTGAGATGTACAACTTGCAGCAGCAATGTACTCTGCTTCAGCATGTATGTAGCACTGAGGTCTGTTTCTTGCTCTGCCAAGAAATCAAGCAGTTGCCTAGGAATTGACATCCACCAAAAGTTGATTTCCTGGTCAACTTACACCCTGCATAGTCACTGTCAGAAAAGCAACTAATTTACCAGAATGTCTGGTAGATACCATAAACCTAGAGATGGAGTGCCTTGCAGATATCTAAAGATCCTCCTGACTGCAATCAGATGAGAATCTTTAGGTGCAGCCTGAATCTAGCACAAACACATGTAGCAAACATAATATCTGGTCTATAAGCTGTTAATACATCAAGGACCCAATCATACATCTGTAAAGTGTTTCATCAACCACTTTACCTATCTGATCTGTGTCCAGTTGTGTGGTGCTGCTCATGGAGTAGAACAAACTTACAGTTTTGTAAATCAACTTTTGCAAAAGATCTTTTGTATATTTGGACTGATGAATAAAAATTCCACCAGCCTTTTGTTTGATTTGCAACCCCAGAAAGAACTGTAATCTCCCATGGCACTCATTTCAAACTTCTGTTGCATCAACTTTGTAAAGGCATCACACAACTTGGATCAGAGGATGCAAAAATGATATCATCTACATAATTTGAACAAGTAGATTATGCTACCCAGCTTTCTTAATGAATAAAGTCTTATCTATGGAGCCTCTAGTGAATTGTTTTCCAGAAGAAAGTTTGATAATGTCTCATACCAGGCCCTGGGAGCTTGTTTAACCCATAAGAGCTTTATCAAGCTTATACACCCAATTAGGATATTTATTGTCCTCAAGCCTGGAGGTTGACATACATAACCTCTTCTTTAATTTTCATACAAATGCACTTTTGACATCCATTTGAAAAACTTAAGGTTTTGATAAGCAGCATAAGCTAAAACAATCGAATTGCTTCCAGTCTGGCTACAGGGCAAAGGTTTCATCATAATCAATACCTTCTTCTGTGCAAACAAACCCCTGAACAACCAGTCTGGCCTTGTTCTTAACAATAAGCCCATTTTCATCATTTTGTTCCTAAACACCCATTTAGTGCCTATTGCACACTTACCTGGAGGTAGAGGAACTAGTTCCCACACTTGCTGTTTCTTGAACTGAAGAAGCTCAAGCTTCATGGCATCAACCCATCCATTGTCCTTTAAAGCAATGTGATAATTCTTTGGCTCTTGCTGACTGATGAAGAGAGCATAGAAGCAGAAATTTTACAATTGACTTCTTGTTGATACTCCAGCAGTGATATCACCAATGATTTGAGACATAGGGTGATTCTTCAGATCTTGATACACAATGAGATCTGTGCAAGTGTTTGTAGCCGGTTCAGCAGCAACAGATGGTGATGGTGAATCATTTCCTTGAAACCAATCAGTGGATGGTAATTCAAAGGAAGTTGAATTCGAAGAGATCTCATCAGCATTTCTTGTGGATGTTGCTACTGGAGCTACAGGAACATCAGGTCTAGCTGAGTCAGGCAGCTGATCACTAACCTGAAGGTGAGTACTGCAATCATCATCATCATCAGCAGTACCACCAGGTGTGAACTGTTGATAGGAGCAACAACAGGAGTTTGATAAGGAACATATTGCAGTATGTCCAAATCAAATAACTCCACAGGACTTTGTGGAATCTTGTCCTTTGGAGATTCATTAAACTTAACATGTAGAGTTTCTTCAACCATCTTTGTTCTGCAGTTGAAGACTCTGTATGCCTTGCAAGTAGATGAATAACCAACAAAGTACCCTGCATCCACCTTAGGATCAAATTTATGGAGTTGATCCTTGGTGTTGAGAATAAAACAGGGACACCTAAATGCTTTGAAAAATGAAATCAGAGGAGCCAAATGATGGAGAACTTCATATGGAGTCTTCATCAACCTCTGATTTACTAAAACTCTATTTTGCACATAACAAGCTGTGTTGACAGCTTCAGCCCAAAAGGTCAGTGGCAAACCTGAGTCAGCCAGCATGGACCTTGCAGCTTCAATGAGGTCCTGTTCTTTCTCTCCACTACTCCATTTTGTTCTGGAGTCCTTGGAATGCTGAACTGCCTTTTGATTCCCTTTGAAAGATAGAAGTCATCAAGTGTATGATTTCTGAACTCAGTCCATTATCACTCCTAATACACTTGGTTGGAAGGGAATACTGCTTCTCAATGTACAGCACAAAGTGAATAATCTTCTGAGCAGCCTCATCCTTTGAATGTAGAAAGAAAGTCCATACAAATCTGGAGTAATCATCCACAATTACCAGACAGTATTTCTTCTTTGCCATGCTCATTACTCTCACAGGACCAAATAGATCCATATGCAGTAATTGCAAGTAGGCAGTGGACTTGGACACTTCAATAGGAGGGAATGAGACTTTGTGTTGTTTTCCTTTTAAACAAGCAGTGCAGGTTTCATCACAGTGGAACTCCTTTATTGGTAAGCCTCTGACTAAACTATCGTGGCTAAGCTGATTCATGTTTTTGAGATTAACATGACCAAGCCTCCTGTGCCACAGTTTAGATTCTTGAGAAGAGGCTTTGGAAATAGGCAAGGATTGCCTTTGAGATCTATCTTCTTAGAGAGATCTAAGGCATACACTCTTCCTGTCCTGTTGGCTTTCAGGAGAGTGTGATCATCCAACAACTTGTCATCAAGTGCAAAACTTTGGATGACAGAATCCTATAGTTTTGACTGGTGAAAAGGCAACATGGCCTTTATCACACATTTGACTGACACTCAAGAGATTGTACTTGAGATTTTCCACATGTTAACATCATCAAATTTGATTTCTCCATTGGAGACAAAGCCCTTACCGATGATGTAACCCCTAGCATCATTGCCAAAAGACAAATCCCTTCTTTCCTTGAGAGTAGTCATGAAGAAGAGAGCTGTTCCCAGTCATGTGCATAGATCCCCCACTGTCTACATACCAGATGCTACTTTGGCATGTTGAAGAACCCTGCAATAATAAACATCAGTTAGTTTTAGAGACCCAAACCTTTTTGGTTTTGGGCCTGGTCTTATCAATAGATGGTAAACTAACAGGTTTATTTGAAACAACAGCCTGAGAGAAGAAGATGGTGTAGAAGAGAGTCCTTTGGCTTGGACCTCCTTTTCTGTGGTTTCAACATAGGAGAATCTAGTTGGTTAACTCTACCCAACAGATGTTGTACCATCATCACCAGCTGTGTCTGATTTTGTGATAAAGCTTTCAGCTTATCAGACACATTGCTAGTGGAGTTTGATAAGTTCCTATGTTGCACCTTCTTCTTTTGAGCACCCTCAGCTGTCACCTGTTTAACCCCTTCCTTTTTGGATTTCTTTAAGGACTTAAGGGTTACAGGATTTGATGTTGCTGATACAATGTGGTCTCAAACTCAGTTTTCATTTTTACCATTTTCTCATTAATTTCTTCTTTTTGTTTGAGTTTGGAACCTCTTTTGTACCACCAACATCATGTAAGATGATTGAACAAACCACATACTTCACATGGTTGCTTCTTCACCTTAGGTTGATCATCAACTGAAGAGGGTGAAGCAACAGAAGACTTGTTCTTCAATGCTTTGGAAACATTGGTTGCTTTCTTGACTACCTCTTTAGTAGTCTTCAAACTCTTTCTACTGCCAGTTTTCTTCTCTTCATACTGACAGCAGTTGAAGTTTGAACTTCAGGTGTTAAATCCTGCTCTCTAGTCCTTTCAGGACCTTCAGGATTAACTCCTGAGTTGATCAACTCATTAATCATGTGAATGTCAGCATTTGAACCATCAACATCAGCTGATAGGTTCAAGGAGGCTTGATGCTGACTGCTACTTCTGATTGTGCTGTATCAAAGGTAGATCACATGATGTGATGGATTGGTTATCACTCTCACCATCAGATTCTACCTCTGCTCTTGGGGTAAAATCTGTAGGTGGAGCAGTGTGATTGTAACCAATTCCAATCTCATCATTAGAGCTACATTTGCTTCTCTAATGGAAGCAAATGCTGCTATGCATGGTTCAGAACATAATTTGGCTTTTGCCTCAGAGGATACCTGTGATACCTGAGGTGTAGAGGCATTGGAAAATGAAGTATCAGCAGACTCCAAAGCCATAAGAGCTAGATTCCCAAAGGGACTGTCACCACCATGTTGACCAGCACCTGAGAACAGTTGATCATGACCAAACAAGTCATCTGGTAAACTACTCCACTCAACAACTCCTGGGGTGAAGAAGCTGTGTTGTTGAGATTGAGGTTGTTGATGAGATTGGGAAGGCTGAGGTTCTGGTAGTGCATGAGGTTGTGGTGTCATAGGAACTTGAACTTGATTTGACTGTGGCATGTAATAACAAGGGTACGGATATGGCATTTGACCCTGAGGAACAAAATATGCCGGAGATTGTTGTTGAGGATGATGACTAGAGGTGACAGGATGTTGCCCTCTGTGTTGTTGACTATTGCCAGGAAAAGTCACAAAGGGTGCAGTGGAGTTAGATCCAGTTGATCTACACTCTCTTGCAAAGTGTCCAAGCCTTTGGCATTTGTGACACCTCAACTTGCTCTTGTCAAAACCAACTTTGGTTTTGCTAGAGAGTCCTGGGAATTTTCTTCCGGTTCTTTTATAGAACTTCTGAGATCTGATATTTATCAAGGCCATTTGGCTCAAAATATCCATCTCTTCTAAGTCATCATCAGCAATCCCCTTGAGATCATCCATAATGAACATAGATTGGCATTATTACACCCAGTAAACTGACCATCAATACTCACAAATGCAGAATCAGAAGTGCTTGAAGAGAAATTAATATGCTCATCATACTGGCATTCAGATGAAGCATATTCTGACTCATGACCCACCAAGGCAGTGTTGCCTTGTACAAAGTCTTCAGTGAGCTTTCCAGATGAAGACAACTTCTCTTCTGTTCTATCTCTCTCTCAAAAGTGAGCAGTTTCCCATGGAGTTGGGTGAGAGATAGTTTGTCCAAACTTGCACTGGAGCGTAGGACAATAGTATATGTGTCCCATCTCTCAGGCAGTGATCTGAGAAATCTGTTATTCATCTGAATATTGGTGTATTCAAGTTTGACCATTTTTAGTTCAGAGATCAAACAAGAGAACCGCTCATATTGTTGAGTCAGTGTCTCACCCTTTCTATGAGAGAATGTCTCATATTGTTGGGCAAGAATTTCTCTATTATTTGCCAAGACCTCATCTGTTCCTCCAAATTGTTCTTTCAAGGCAATCCAGAGGTCATGGGCAGTTTCATGATGCATTAGCCCAGAATAGATTTCATTTGGCAGTGCCATGGCCAGAATTCCATGGGCTTTTGCATCAATTTCAAGCAACTTCTTATCCTCATCTGAGTATTGCTCCCTCCTCTTCGGAACCATTTGATTGGTTTCCGGTTATTCACCATAGGCTTGTGTGGACCATGGACCACTGATGTCCAACACCCTGCGCTGTTAACAGACAGATGATGGAGCATACGTCTTTGCCATATGTTATACTCATTCCTAACCAGCATAGGTGGCTTGGTTGAGGAACAGTATTGTGAGGATCATTGGAAGGAGTAGTCATTTTCAGTTCAAAAACAATTTAGTTCAAGCTTTTAAAAGTTTTAGACAGACCACAACAAACTCAATGAGAACCAAGAAAAGATCTCAGGATGAATGAGCAGAAATACAGAAAATTCAATCTCTATAACCGTTTCTTGCAAAAACAAAAGCTAATTCAATCAAACTTAGATCTTGAATAGCAGTTTCAATGATCAATTATTAGATCGATCAATGATTAACCTGCTCTGATACCATTTGACAGGATCAGCGATCACACGTTTGATGTATTAGGATACAAAGCAGCGGAATACAAACTAGAATTAGACAAATTGTAGCAAGCAATCGATACTTGTAAGCATTAAGATCGCATACGGTTATAGGGAGAGAATATATATTTCTGATTTCAAGGAATGTTTATAGATGTAGAATATTTCTAATCAAATCATTCGTTCATTCCATTCATTCCCCATGGATACAATAAGTTGTCACTCCTTATATAGAGTGCAACAATCACTGCTGTTATCACGGAAAGTGACAACTGGCAGATCTAATACAAAAATAACTAATTCTTAACAACTACTGAAATGTTCACAACTACTGAGAACATATCAGCATGTTAAGTACAAAATATAAAACTACTGAAACTACAACGACTGAAGAACAAGCTCTTCAGTCGTTTTACAAAACTACTGAAACATAAAAATATAAAACTACTGATATCACAACTACTGAAGAAGTACTCTTCAGCAGTTGTGACAAACTACTGAGGCTTCAGTACTTGATCTTCAACTTTGACCTTGAGGTGTTTCATCAGCTGATGACTTCATTAGATATCATCAGCTGATGTCTTCAGTCTTTGTCTTCAGACCTTGTACATCAGTTGTTGATCTTCAGCACTTGTAAACTCTTCAGCTGTTGTACTTCAGTACTTTGGTCTTTCAGCTTCAGCACTTGTGTTCTTCAGCTGTTGTACTTCAGCACTTTGGTTCTTCAGCTGTTGAGGTCTTCAGCACTTGATCTTCAGCTGTTGAAGTCTTCAGCACTTGTCAAACTGCTGATGAGGCTTTCAGCAGTTGTTGTGATACCATGTGGGACTTAGAGGTTTTCTGATCTTGGCTCATTGGTTCTTTTGGTCCAACAACCCGTTTCACTTAAACTTTGGCTCTAATACCAACTTCTAAGGCCTCGTTCCAAGGACGCTCAAAGCTAGTCCATCATTACACATAAAACATATAATTACATTTAACTTTCATAAAATATCGCAGCGGAACATTAAAATAACTTTTCATTTCATTATAAATGCTTTTGCAAGTTAATACAATCATTTATTTTGAAACATCGTTTGTTCGCATTACAATGCAAAAACATTAACGAAAGAATGTCATCCAAAATGTGAAGTAGCTAGCTACCCTGCACCATCCTCGGCAATGCTTACATGCCAACTGCAAAATGAATAAAAAGTCAGCCTTGCTGAGTGAGTTCTAGTTTTAAAAATAAAACATACTATACTTTCGTTAAAACCATTCTTTACTTTTCCATGTGATCACACATCATACGTACACATAGATAATATCATTATTATCTTCATCATTCATTCATTCATGCTTTCTTACTTGCATTCATCATTACATCTCTACTTTCATTTGGACCAATGCCATATGCTTCAGCCAATAGTCATGCATAAAGCAGGTACTGGCCTGAGGTCATTCAAAGACCCTGAATATTATGCAAGAAGCTAACTCCAGTACCAAGGGTAAGCGGCAAGGGTCCCATACATATGGTAAATCAAAAGGATTAGACCCCTGTGTGCATCCTCATAAGGTATTTAACCCACACATAGTTGAGCTGACACCCCTCATTGAGTGTGAACCTCCATACATATGCTTAATCTCACAAATCAAGCCCTAGTGTGCATCCTTCTGGCGTAGCTAACCCGCACACAGTTGAGCTAACACCCTTCATTGGTGTGAACCTCCATACAAATGCTTGCAAGCCTTTCATACTTTTAGTCATTCATTAATGCATGCATTTATTCATTACGTTCCTTTTTTCAATATCTTCCACTTAATGTTACATAATACTTTCATTTCATTCATTAACATTCAACATAAAGCCACGAGAAGATAACCATACATAATAAGGAACATCAACATACACAGTCAACATCATCATACAAGGCATCACACATACATAACATACATCATACATACCATCATGCATAAGCACCAATCATACATCATAACATGCCCCACATAACATCTATGACCTCAAAATGTCAACTTACATAACCCCAAGAACCTCCCAAGTCAAAGCCTACATTTCAACTTTTTCCCCAAAAAGTCATAAAATATTCGAAGTGTTCATCTGTACTTGCTTTTTTATTCATCCGAATTTCTTTTTGTTCATCCTCATTTGTTTTTACTCATCCGCATTTGTTCATCCGCATTGACTTTACTCATCCGCATTTGTCAATGCTCATCCACATTTCCTCATCCGCATTTGCTCACACATAGACTTTCTCATCCGCATTTGCCAATTCTCATCCGCATTTCCTTATCCGCATTTGCTCACACTTAGACTTTCTTATCCACATTGACTTTACTCATCCGTATTTGCCCACACTTAGACTTTCTCATTCGCATTGACTTTACTCACCCGCATTTGTCAATGCTCATCCGGTTTTCTTCCTCCGCATTTGCTCACACTTAGACTTTCTTATTCGCATTGACATTACTCATCCACATTGACTTTCTCATCCGTATTGACTTTCTCATTCGCATTGACTTTCTCATCCGCCTTTCCTGCTCATCCGCATTTCCTCATATGCATTTGTTAACACTTAAGTAGTTTTCGAAACTTAGGCGTATGAACTACGGTTCGGGCGTATGAGTAGCCTAGGGCACACTAAATCAGCAGATTCAGTCCCCCAAACCTTATATATCATGTTCTAAGCATAAATCTTACATTCTAAGCCTTAGAAACACAACCATAACATCATCAAGCATGAACATCGTCCAACATCACATCATACCAGCAACATACACACAGTCAAACATATTGGTATAAAACCTAGATTTATCAAAACATACATTCATGCATTTCTAGCTCCAAAATCAGTTAAAACATGCAAAAGAGGGGTCCTAGATCTCACCTTTGCAGCTCTTGAGTATGGCTTCTTCCACACTCGTCTGTAATTGAGTTCAACAGCCTAGAAAGCCAGTAAAAACACATACAACCGGACATACAATGTAACAACCGGATATTTTCGTTAAAGCCGACAAAAGAAGAAAAAGAAATAAAGTCCAAAGTCGGGGGACCAAACTCGCCAAAGAGAGAAAGTTGGGTGAGTGGAGGTATTTAAAGGGAGAGGGCAGCCCTCACCCTCTCCCCACACCCACATTATTCAGCAATGAAGAGAGGAGAAGAGGATAAAGGGAGAAAAAGGGGGAAAAGGGAGAAAAAGCTTGGTTCGAGTGGGTCCAAGCATACAAAATCGAAGTGTAGCGGGTCTAATCGAAGATCTTCTCATTGTGCTCATTTGTGTGAGTTCTAGGACCCCTCTTTTACATGTTTTTGAATGATATTTGGGCTGGAACATATCTAAAAATCATTTTTTGGGTATTTTTGGTGTGAACCCGTTTGTGTATGTGTGTGCATGTGTATGACTTGTTTGGGTCTTGCTTTTGAGCTTGTCTGTGCTTGAATGGTGTTATGGTATGTTTTCCTAAGGTTTAGGATGGTTAGATTAGGCTTAGAATGGGTTTGGATGAGCTGTCGAAAATGGTAGATTGGGTTCGGGATGAACTGCATTCTGCATCAGCTAGGGCTAGGCGACCGAATGGAGGTCATACGGCCGAATGAGGTGCGATTGAGGTTCATTCGTACATTTAAGATTCAATTGCAGGTGAGACGTATGACTAAGGCCCATACGCCTGCCAGTCGTGCGACTAAGGGTCAATCGCACGGGGAGTCATGCGACTGAGGCCCATACGCCTAGTTCCATCCGCATTCGGTCCATTCGCACAAGTACTCATCCACATTGATTCATTTGCATAGGTTTTCAATCACATATTTTCCATTCTCATGGTCTTCAGTCGCATGAGAGGTTATGCGACTGAGAAGTGCCCATACGCCCAAGTAGGGCTGGTGTACCCAAGGAAAACGTAGTTTATTTACTGACTTTCGGGGGAAAGTGCAAATGTAAGTTTTGATGTGGAAGGCTCCCGTAAGTTCTTGTAAGTTACTTTTGAGGTCATAGACGCTATGTTTGGCATGTTGATGATGATGTATGATGTTGTATGTTTATGCATGATGTATGTATGTATGATGATGCCCTTGATGACTGTATATGTTGATGTTCCTTATTATGATGTATGTTTATCTTTCTCGTGGCTTTACATTGAATGTTAATGAATGAAATGAAATGAAAGTATTATGTAACGTAAAGTGGAAGATAATGAAAGTGGAACTTGATAAAAGCATGCATTAATGAATGATGAAAGCAAAGAAAGTCTTGCAAGCCTTGTATGGTGGGACACGCCATTGCAAGGTGTTAGCCCAACGGTGTGTGGGTTCGCTACCCCGGGAGGATGCACATGGGGGTCTTTCTTTGTCATTGACCATTTGTATAGAACTATTGCTGCATACCTTAGTGTTGTGACCAGAGGTGCGGAGCACCGTTATAGAAGGTCCATGATAGGCCTAGGTCCAGTACCGGGAAACAGAAGTGTATTGCACATGGCAATGGCACACCTAAACTCTACCTTTAGTGCTATGACTAGAGGTGTGGAGCATCGTTATAGAAGGTATATGATAGGCCTAGGCCAAGTACTAGGAATCTGAAGGGTAAATTTTATGGTTTGATGGAAAGAAAAGATGTAATGACGAAAGAATGTGAATGTTAATGACGCGCGATGAATGAACAAAAGTTAATGAATGAATGATGAAGATAATTATGATATTATCTATGTGTACGTGTGTTGTGTGATCATGTACCAAAGTAAAGAATGGTTTTAACGAATGAAAAGTATGTTTATTTAATAACTAGAAGTCACTCAGCAACGCTGACTTTTATGTGTTTTCAGTTGGCAGGTAATGATGGCTGAGGATGGCACGAGGTAGCTACTCAGCTCTTTTGGGGATGGCATGTATTTTTATAATGCTTTTATGATGTAATGCAACATATATTTTGTTACTGGATAATGACGTATGTTTTGCAAAAGCCCTTATAATGAAATGAATTGTCTATTTTGATGATTCCGCTGTGAGGTTTTATGAAAGTTAAATGTAAATATATGTTTTATGTGAAATGATTGACCAGCTGTGAGCGTCCCGGGAACGGGGCCTTACAAGTTGGTATTAGAGCCAAAGATTAAGTGAAATGGGTAAATATTCAAAATAAGCCTGAACTTAAACTGAGAATCGGACGAAAAGGAAAGGGATGCCAATCTGAGTAGCTGCATACCATTGGGTATTTTTGTAATGTTAACCGGTATTATGTGCGCATGTTATGTGGTTATGTGTTGTTTGTAGATTTAAATACTGATGTAGTCTGGACAGGTAATGCTTGGGGTATGAAGAGTAAAGTAAGTGGCTAATCAACTACCCACTATATTAGGGACTTACTATACTTGACATAAACTGAGTTGTTCCCTTGAATGACTGTGTTGGTGTTTGAATCTTTCAGTGAGCGTGTGAATGGCCGGTGGTAGATCTTCGAAAGCCTCTCGTGGTGGTGGTCGTGATGGGCTTGGTGCTGAGCTGCGACCCAAGAGGGGAAGACCTAGAGTTGAAAAGGTGGTTCCTGAAGAACTCGAGACTCCTCACCTGGAGGGTGGCGATGAGAGCGCATATCTGAGAGACTTAGTAAAGGAGGCTATTGTTGAAGAAGTCCATCGGGTCATGCAGACGATCTTACCGTTTGTAGTGACCGAAGTTATCAAGGTTGTAGGGGAAGGGGAAAGGAAAGAGAGGAATAGATCCTCGGGAGGACGAGAGCAACCAAAGCCTGAAATGGTTCTCTCTGATGATGAAGAAGAAGGAGAAGAGCTTGTGCCAGAGGTGGCACGAGGCTGCAACTATGGGGCGTTTGAACGATGCAAGCCCCATACTTTTGATGGTAATGGCACTGCTGCTGCTACTCACCGATGGGTGAGGGAAATGGAAGTTGTTTTAAATATCAGCGAGTGCCGGGAGGATCAGAAGGTAAAGTTTGCTGCCCATTGTTTTGTGGACTCGGCTTTATGTCGGTGGGACAATATAGTCCGAGCCGAGGGTAGTCGGGCAATTGGGAGGATTAGATGGTATGAGCTGAAGAAGCTGGTGATTAGGGAGTTTTATCCTCATAGGGAGATGGAAGGTTAAGAGAGAGTTCCTGCAACTAGAGTCGGGAACCATGACACATCAGCAGTACACTACGAAGTTCAACGAGATGGCACGTCTGGTGTCGGATTAGGTGACACCTCTGTTTCGAACGATCAAGAGGTGTTTTCAGGGCTTGCCGGCAGATATTCGTAGGTAATGATCGCTGCCCGACCGAGCACGTTTAGGTTGCCAGTTGATTGGTGGGGAGACTATACGATGAGAGGGTCGTGGTGGTGGTGGCTGAAGGTAGCAGGAAGGGTGGTGGTGATCGAAATTTGAATGGGAAGAGGTTTGGTGGGGTGATGCCTCGACGGGTAACAAGAAGGCATGGGTGGATGACCGCCGTGTGGTCACATTGGGTGCGGGTATGAAGAAGTGTGGTAGGTGTGGGAGAGAGCATAGTGGGGAATGTAGGCTGGGGTCGAACGTGTGCTTTAAATTTGGGAAGGCGGGGCTATAGCCAAGGACTATCGTACGGTCCGGTGCTTTAACTGTGGCATGGAGGGCCACATAAGTAGGGAGTGTAAGAAGCCAAGGGCTTCTTGTTTATATGACCAAGATGACAATGCCAAAGATAGGTATCACTCAAATCCAATTTGAGTTTCGTAGTGGTAGTTTGGTACAATGAGCTATCATATAATGTGTTTTTCACGACCAATTCACAAATACCATTAACAGGAATAGCTTTAAAATAAACATGCCATTTAAAGAAACTGAATTTCATTCTCAATAATGACAAAACATAACCATATTGTCTTAATTGGAAACGGAAATAATGTTCCTAGTCAAACTAGGAGCATACAAAATATTATTCAAAATACTTCCACCATTTGGAAGCTTCAAGATGTAGTCCCCTCGGCCTTCAACTTGAACCTTTTCCCCATTCCCCATGTAGAGGTTCACATCCCCTTTCTTGAAGTCCTACTTCTTTTGAACACTTGCAATAAGTGCAAATATGAGTTCCACATCCGGTATCCAATACCATGTGTTAGATATTATATTTAGACCAATATCGATCATGAAAACTGTACCAAGTTTGCCTGACATCCCTCTTTGCTTGCAACTCCTTTGAGATGGACTGGGCAGTTTCTTGCCCAATGTCCAATCTCCCCACACTTAAAGCATGGGTCATTTGAAGCACCTTTTGCTTCTCCGCTGGTTTTGGTGGTGGCGCTCTTACCACTCCCTTTCCTTTCCCTAATATGCCCTTTACCCTTGGCAACATTTGCCTTGGGGTGCGAGGTGAGGCCTCTTCTTGTTCCCACCTTCATTGATGGTGATAATGGGTAAAACCCTTTTACCCATGGCCGCCTCGTAGTTTTGAGCATATAGTGAACTCATTTATTTCTTGTCCCACCCGTTCATGTTATAATTCATGACAAATTGTCAAACCTTTTTGACAAGAGTGAGGATCAATCCGTAGCCAACTCTTTCAAGACGGGACAATTCAGCCTTTCGGGGCATTCAATGTTGCTTTTCATCTTAAGTACATAAGATAAAACAGATTGGGTGTCGTCCATACGACATGCATGGAGTGCTCGAACCGTTTTGAAGCGCTAAACCCGTGCTTGTTGTTGGAACGTTTCCTTCAACTTGGTTATCATGTCGTACGCTGCATGATGTTCATCCTCCTTTTAGAGATCTAGAGTCATACTTGCCAACATATGGCAAGACACTTGGACCGAGTCCTGAGTGTATTTCACCCAATTATTATAGGCCTCCTCATCATCCTCACTAGGTTGATCGGGAAGGATTCTCGTCTAATATGTATGATCATTTCTCTTGCTTGAGAACATTCTCAAGTTTCAAAACCAATGATAAAGTTATTATGGTTTAGATCTCCTTTGGGAGAATGGTCCTGAATGATATGAGTGAGCGGTCGGGATTCATTGTTACATTTTGTTGTTGGCCATCTACAAAATATAACAAAGTTACATTTTAGTAATTTTGATGTTGTTCATATTTTAATAATTAAAACCCCTTTATGTGTCTTACACAATTTTAAAATCTAGAATCCAGCATTACATTTAAATAGTGGTTAGGTGACCTTTATCCCATTATTTAAATTAACAAGGTAGTCAACATTTTGACAATTGCAACCCTTTGCAACTTCTAGGGTATGGGATCGACTTTAACGTCATATGTGTAGTCAGCATGCTTATCCCATCAACCCTTTGTAAGCATATTGTAGTGATCCATTTAACATGGTTTGCAAATCAAGTTACCCTACTTGCACACACCATGCGATTTTTCCAACATAAGTGGTTAGTGACCTTTATCCCACAAATGGTATCCCCACCTCAAGTCACAAGTTCCCTCAAAATGGTTAGGTGACCTTTATCCCATTAAGAGTTTCCAAATGACTCAAGTGTTTTTGAAAAGGATGGTGTTAAACTTGTTTAAAAGGAATTTAAGTTTTCATAATCTTAGTTTAGAAACTCTATGTACCTTATATTTGCTTGCTTTCAAATACAAGGTACCCTATGGTTCACTTTTAATAAACCTCTTTTATTAAAACCATTAATCCTTTTAATAACCTTTTATTAACCACTTAATGATAAAGAACCATCAAATTTTCAGCTTGTTAAGTTGTTAATGAGTTTGTAATGCATATCAAAATATCAACCAAACAATCAAACAACAAACATCCAAACAAGCATAAACATATAAGCATGAGTGCATAACCATAGCCACTAAGTTGACCACACATGTTTGCCATCACAAGTGTTGTCATAAGGTCTTTCCACAGGGTGAAGATGACATATCAAATGTGTCCATGAACTCCCACTTGAAACCACATCCAAATGCCTCAAGTGTCCATGTCTTTTGTGTCCTTCTTTGAGTCTTCATCTTGTGCATCTTCTTTTACAAAAATCATATCCTAATAAAATTTTTCTAAAAAAAGAAATGCACCTAATCTATTTATTACATAACCAAATGAATAAATAAATTACAACCCAAGATACAAAAAACAAAATTACAACCCTTACAAGTACAAAACCAACATGACATATAACAATCAACCAAAACCAAACATATAAGGCCAAGGCTATGTTATGCACCAAAATGAAACACATTCAACATCCAAGAACAACAAAGAATCCCTTATTTCAGCCCTAAGTTCCAGCCAACATAAACTAAAACTTTAAGGTTGTCGAAACAACATAATCAACCATTGATGTAAATCTTTCAAGGTTTATACTAAAGCATGCAAGATTAAACCTTCAATATAAGGGATTCAACACCCACAACAAAACAGCCCCTAATGGGTTGAAAAGGTCCATGAAAACTAACTTTTCAAGACCTTTTGAAGCATACATTCCACATAACTAGCTCTAGATGCCATTGTTGGGTTTTGTCACATGTAAAACACTTAGTTTAACCATTTAAACTATGAAAATGCAACGGAATAAAAGAGTTAACATATGGTTTATAATCTGAAAAATCTTGCCAAATTAAACCACCAACAAAACCCAAGAATGAGGATCGAAATATATATGAAATAGTATCCTATCAAACCATAAAATAACAACCATAGGGTGTTCATGAAAACAACCTTTCTTGAACGAATGTTGTAGCTGAAAAAGGTTGAAGAAGATGATGTTCTTGAATGTGTAGCCTTCAAAAGGAAAGCCTCAAGCTTGTATACCCACAAGCCTAAACAAACACCTAATCTTATTAGGTAGAAGAACACCAAGAAGTACTCCCTTTTGAACAATCCGAATCAGCCAAGAGATCTTGAAGTGCTGCCAGAAAAAAACTGATTTTCCAGCCCTTATTTCTGCCCTTTTGAATGAAAATGGATGGTTCTTTTAAGAGAGTTTTGCTTTGTGTGTGAGAGAGAAAGGTGTGTGAGATGGTTGAGTGAAAGAGTGAGTTAAGTCTTGCCAAAAACAAGACAAAACCACAAGCTAACTCGAGCCTATATGGGCGGCCAAATCATAAACCCAAAAATGGGTTTCCCTCCCATTTGAAGTTTTATAAAATTACTCTTTCAACCAAAGTTTTTATAAAATTAAAACCCCTTTTAATTTTATAACCATAACACACTTTTATTTTTTATTATTTAACCAACTTAAATAATGAACAAATAATATCTCATGAACAAACTATCCATATAATGTTGCTCTACCACAAAGCAATGTTTTAGAAAACTCATTTTCTAAATTGGTGTCAATGTTTATTTGTATGATCTCATCAACAAACAAACATTTATTGGTGATTGTATAGCTTGTTATTGGGTATGACCTGACTTGGATCATAACGTACTAACCACATCAATGTTGTATGTGTCTTGGGCATACAAGATCCAACATTTTACATGTTACAAAACCCAACAGATTCTAGCTCAGACTACCCATTTTTATCATTTTTCAAGGACTCAATAATACGATTCAATGACAATAATCATGCTAATACAGTTTAAGGTCATTTAGTATCATTTGATCAGGAATGAACAAACCAATTCGTAATGATGGTAATGAGTTTGTGCAACCTGAGTCTGGAACATCATCCATCTCTGGTGATGCAGTTGATAATGATAAGTTTTATTACTTTATTAACTCACCGACTCAAGTTCCAAACTTCAATCCACATTCTTCTAATTTGTTACATCAGTTTTCCAACTTAAACCAAACAAATCTGGATGTTAATGTTCAATGTGATGAGATTCCAACATCTCATATTCACAAGAATCATCCAATTTCTCAGATTATTGGTTCATTGAATGAGAGAACAACAAGGAGTAAATCAGAACAAGCAAACTTGTACTTATACTTGTTTTCTTTCTCAAATTGTTCATAAAAATGTTATTGAAGCATTAAAGGACAATGGCGGATAGAAGCCATGCAAGAAGAATTACTTCAATTTGCAAACAAGAAGTCTGGAATTTAGTGGATTTACCTTAAGGAGAAAATGCTATACGCGCAAAATGGTTGTTTAGAAATAAGACTGATGATCGTGGTGTAGTAATAAGGAACAAAGCGAGACCTTGTTGCACAAGGATACACACAGGAAGAGGGATGGATTATGATGAAGTGTTTGCACCAGTTGCAAGACCTGAATCCATTCGAGTTTCCTGGCCTATGCTTCATTCATGAAATTAAGGTCTATCAAATGGATGTAAAGGGTGCATTTCTATATGGTCCTATCACTGATGATGTGTTTGTGAAGCAACCTCCAGGGTTTGAGGATGCAGAATTTCCACATTGAGTATATAAGTTGAGTAAAGCTTTATATGGACTTCATCAAGCCCCTAGAATTTGGTATGAGACATTATCAAACACTTAATCCAACATGGACAAAGAGAGGGAAAATTGATCCAACTTTATTCATAAAGAAGGATAATGATGATCTCTTATGTGTACAAGTGTACGTTGATGATATCATATTTGGTTCTACCGGTCCAAAATTGTGCAATGAATTTGAAGAAATCATAAAATCTTGGTTCCAAATGAGTTCTATGGGAGAGATTAATTTTTTTCTTGGACTTCAAGTCAAGCAAACTGACGATGGAATTTTTGTCAATCAAGAGAACTTTGTTGACAAGCTCTTGAAGATATTTAAGTTGCAAGACTGTCAGTCCATACGAACTCAAGCAGATGTTAACACCAAGATTGAATCTAATCCAAAAGGAAAATCTATTGACCAAATGCTATATAGATCAATGATTGGTTCTTTGATGTATCTTACTGCATCTAGACCAGACATTATGTATGTTGTTTGTGTCTGTGCCAGCTATCAATCCGACCCGAAAGAATCACACTTAATTGCTGTCAAAAGGATATTGAGGTATCTCAAAGGTAAACCAGCTTTAGGGCTTTGGTATCCTTACGAGGGTAACTTTGAACTACATGGATATACACATAGTGATTATGGTGGATGTTGTCAAGATAGAAAATCTACTTTGCTGGGTGTCAATTTCTTGGTCCCCGATTAGTCTCGTGGCAATATAAGAAACAAAAAAAATGTCTCTGTTTCAACTGCAGAAGCTGATTACATTACTGCATTAGCAAGATGTTCTCAAATCCTCCGCTTGCAAAATCAACTACTGGATTATGGGTTCAATTTTCTTAAAACACCTATTTACATTGATAACACTGCTGCTATGTTCATTACAGCTAACCTATTAACATTCAAAAACAAAACATATCGAAATACAATATCATTTTCTCAGAGATAACACTGGAAAAGGGTTAATCATATGATTCAAATTGCAACGGAAAAAACAGTTGGCAGATCTGTTTACTAAAGCCTTCCTACCAGGACGGTTTGAGTATTTAGTGGAGTCAATTGGTCTTATTAATCATATATGAACTCTCTAAATCAAATGATCATCATAAGTGATCCCCTCAATGTTAATTGTCTGTTTGTATTTTGTGTGTGTGTGTGTTCTTTTTCTTAGAAAAACCAAATACAAAAGTATAAATCAAAACTCCAAAAAATAGAGTCTTTTTCGAATTGTCAGTTTATTTTTAGAAAAGAATCTGTTCGTGCAATATGTGAGAAATGATAGTACATTAGTGAGATCAGTTACTTATTTCACTCATTAATAAAGTCTCACATGATCAGATATGATATGTAGACAATATCATGCTTCTATACTGAAAAAGTAAATTCTTGTGATTACACTAAATCTTAATGCTTGTGTGTATTCATCTATGTACTTTTGAGATGTTTTGGCTTATGAGATTGATTGCTTGTTAAGTTACACCACTCACACCTCATGGTGATGTGATTAATCACCAATAGCAAAGGGTGTGCTGGGTATGAAAGGTCCATTCTCAATAGACTCTCACATTCTTGAATCAAGAGACCTAATGAACCTTCCATTCTTAAACACTAGGTGTCAAACTCATCATGAGTGATTAGTGGGGACTTGTTCATGGTTCCAGTTTCCATATCAATTGGAAATGGCTGCCATTTGAAAAGTTTGGTATTTGTTTGTGTGAGGGATCTTAAGATGGTGACATCTTATATCAAGAGCCTGAATGCTTGATACGAAATGCAGGATCGTTGAAGGGTGTGAATTATAACACAACAACAGAAAGAGGAGATTAACCAAACTTTAATCAAATAGTAAACTGGATTAACCAAGATAAGACACTAAGAACACAAGTAATGTAAGAGACAGAACATAAAGAACACACGTGTATGGTTTTCAAGAATGTAGTATATTGCTTTCTCTATGTTCTATTACAAGTGTTACAAAGCATATTCGAAAGATACAAGAACATGAGATACTTATACAACATCCTATAGCCGGCTATACTTTGAAAGCCAGCTGGATACAATTAACTAGACACACACAAAATCAATTGTAGAGTCAAAAGGCAGATTGCCTTTTGACTAGTGACTATGACATGCCATAGCTCACATCCTTATCTATTACAAAAAGGATAAAGTACATAAAGTAGAAAGTTACAAACTCAAGAACTCAATTGTACAGTTACCAAAAGCATGGACCTTTTCACCAAACCATGTTAGTTGGTGACTTGCAGAGTTGCAGCGCAAAGGTGTCCAGCTTTATGGACAGTACATCTGATAAAGCATATTACTAAAAGTCTTTGGAAGAAATCTGTCATCATGATCTTGAAGCTTCGGAAGACTTTGTCTCTGAGGCTTCGGAAGACTTCATCTTTGGCTTCGGAAGATGTCGGTCTTGGCTTCGGAAGATTTCACACTTAGAGTATTTCTGTTGCACATGTGAAACTTCTGAAGCATTCCACTTCAATGCACTTGTGCAGCATGCAGGAAAGACTAAAGATGTTTAGGTTGCATCAGCCTCTTCATTAATCTCTACAAACTCCCCCTAGGATGATGCTACCAAAACACTTAGAAAACTTCAGATATTAACAGTCCTCATTACGACGATCACCATTCTTTTCTTCATAAGATGATCAGGATCCATCAGGCTGTCAAAGTGTCTTCTCATGTCAAAGAGGTCATGCAGAGGCAACTGAAACATATCTTGCCATGTATAAATGTCTTCAATGTCTTGATCTCTAATAACATGCCACCTTTCTGGATTTGTGGTGTATGTCCAAGACAAGATGGGTCTTCCTGATGCAAGAGGAGCTACTAAAGTTAGAGTTGGTTGAGCATCCTCAGGTTGTTCTGATTCATCCTGAGGTTCAGAAGGGGATGCATGCTTCTTTTTCTTCTTAGACTTTGGTTTAGAAACCATCCTCTTCTTTCTCTTTCCAAATTTTAACTGAGAAGACTGGCCTGCAGCACCAGATTGATCTTCACTGTCTCTCTCAGTTGGGACTTCCTCTCTCTCAGGCTCAGAAGGAGAAGGAGGTTGACCCTGCTGTGGATCGGAAGATGAAGCTTGCTCAGTCTCTGCAGGAGGTCGAGGTTGTGCTGTCTCTGGTTGTTCAACCTTAACCTCCACTTCAGGTGGGGCGTGACTTTGAGTGTAGTGTAAGTCAGTGAGCACTTCACTCTTAATCTTCTGCTTGATTACCTTGATATGCTCATCCATAGTGGATAGAGACATGGGTCCAAGTCTCCTTCTAGAGAATCCATACAGCTTCAAGAAGCTCATCATCCTCTGCCTATCAGCAGACTTCTTCATGCTTTTTTGGATGATGGCTCTTGACTTTGCAGCTTCTTCCCTCATCTTCTTCTTTGTTGTCTTTCTTTCTTTGACTAACTCAAGCTCAAGTTGTTTTAAATACTCAAACTCAACATAGTCATAAGGTAAGGGAAGGAGTGCATCTGCCTGATAGAGACCTGTGGCACTCAGGTAGTTAATCATCTTGATTTTGTCTTCTTCCTTATCTACCTGAGGTTCTTGTTGAACCACATCCCCTTGTTCAGGGCTTTCTTGAACAGGTGAGAGGGTAGGCATACCTCTGTACAGTCTTTTTCTTTTTCTTTCTTCTGTGATCTGTACTAGGAGTTCTGCATCTTCTACCTCCTTCTTCTCTCTTGACCTTTCTAGATCAACCAGCTCATTCAATTCATCCAAGGGGAGAGAAATGATATTATCTATGTCATAGTACCTAGTCTGTAGATAGTTGATCCTGACTGCCCTTAACTCATCATTCGGAGTATCTGGTGTGTGGGCAGCCCTGATTGCAGACTCCATGAGTCTTGGAGACTCAGTAGAGGAACCTTCTCCCTGTAGCCTCCTTTTCCTCTCTCTCTGATCATTCTCAGTCTCCTCAGATGTAATTTTTCTTTTCCCTTTGTCACTCACAGACCTTTGTGACTCAGGATGGAGAGAGCTTTGGCCTTCATTGCTTGTTGCACATCTGAGCTCAGGCCAGAGAGAGGTTGAGAAGCACCTTCACCGGCAGGTGTCTTAGAAGGAATATGGATCTCTGCAGCAATTGGAGATGATGAGACAGGGCTCTCACGTTCTGTCACTGGGCCTTCAGTCAAGGTTTCCCCTATGAACATCCAGTTGACCAATGACATTGCCGGATTGTCTTAGTCTACTTCTTAGGCTGAACTCTGCAATGATCCTGTCTGGATTCTTTTAGCCATTCTGTTAGCTTGTCTTGATTGGCTTGGGTTGACAAGTGGCATATTGACTAGATCCAGACTTTCATAGTAGTCCAAGTTCTGAAAATTAAAGACTTCCTGCTGTCCTTGAACTCTTATAATGATGAGGGCCTTCCAGTTGTTATCATACCTCCATCCAATGATGTGATTGAAAGATGATGAACATGACATAGCCCTTGGTATCCCATCCTCAAACAGACTCTGTATGAAGGAGTCTGTGTAGTCCACATCAATGTGAACTAGAGGAGGTTGCTAAGAATGCACAGTTGCAAGTGAGGATGGTGCGTCCTCAATGTCCATTCTCTCAGAGGAAGTCCCAGGTTCCGTGGCTGTAAAGACTTTCTCCCCCTTTTTGGTATCATCACCCACTAGCATAGGTGAGCTGGAGGATAGATCAATCACATCCACAAGTTCTTGTGTTCCTGGTTGAGCTCTCCTTAAGGTCTCCCAGCTAGTTTTTCCTTAAGATATGAAATCTCAAGTTACTGATCATTGATCCCATTGTGTAACGTAGTGACCTGAGATTCAAGGTGACTGACTTTTGAGACTAAATAGGTGCATGTTTTGGATAGTTGTTGCAGTATTAGTCTCAGATCCCCCTCATCTCATCAGAAGAATCACTGGGGGTGGAGAAGATTGGACCAGAGTCCTTTCTCTCATGACCAGTTCTAAGTTCTTGGCCACTGGATTTCCTCTGCTTACTGGCAGTCTCAGTTGAGATGTCAGTAGGCTGAGTTGCCATGGTTGAGGTCTTAATGATGTAATCACTTGCAGAAGTGAGAGCCTCTTCCATATGGACATCCTGAACAGGTTCAGGAATGTCCACCTCAGTTGTAGGTGACTGATGTGGGATAGATGTAGGAGACTCAGTAGTATTCATCTCTCTTTGAGTAGGGGAAAAGAAGAGAGACTCATTATACTCACTGAATCCTAGATCTTCATAAGTATAGAAGTCAAGGTTGGGAATTGGTTGGTTGAGGTCTATAGGCTGGGGATGGTAACTGTCCCCTGAAGGTTGATCACTTTAGTGTTGAGACTCAGAGTGATGGCTTAAGGCAGTAGGGCTAATGAGCTCATCAGGCTGAGCATGAGGAACCTCAGCACTGATTCTTGAAAAGATGGGAGTGGTCTGCTCCTCAGGAGAAGTGGGAGCTCCAGTATCCACTTCTTCCGGTATGGGTGAGTGTGTGGGGGCCTCCACAGACTGAATAGTCTAAGCAGGGGTTCATTTGGATTTTCTTTGGTAGGTAATGGAGATTTGAGGCTGTGTAGGTGGTTGGAAAGTAGCAGGTGTGGGTTCAACACTAGCTTGTACTGCTAGGTTGTCACTTTGAGCAATGAGCTCTAACATTTTTCGGACTAGGGCTGTTTCTACCCCAAAGAATCCAAAAGTGGACTTTCTCAGTGTTTTAAGATGCCGGGCTTCATCTGTCCCAATTTAAGAATGTTACCTGTTTCCCTTAACTATGAGCCCAGTTAACATTTAAGAATGTACTGGACATATCGAGGAAACATGTATACTCTAAGGAGTCTAAATTTGCAAGCAAATTTGTATAAACAAACTGAGAGTACCTGAATTTGACCCCTTGAACCATTCCATGGACTATGAAGGAGAGATCTTTAGGAATCGGGTCCAATCCACCATGCTTGTTTGATAAGCTGTGAATGACCACATGGAGCAGGAATCTTCATTTGGATGAGACCTTCCCTTTCCTGAAGGTCTTTACAGAGAAATCTCCCTCATACCCCATCTGCACAAAGGAATGATTTACAGCTTCCTTTTGGAAGAACACCTCACCTTCTTCATCATCCAGCTGAAGATGTCAGTTGATGATGGCCGGAGTGATGAAGATTGTTCTCCCCTGCACTGTGGCAGACAGTGCCTTCTCCCCGTCCATAATGACCTCTTGGTAGGTCTTCCAAAATTCAAGCAACTGATCCTCATAGAGTAGAGGATCAATGGTTAGGGAGGTGAAGTAGTGGGACAGAGACAAGAAACGACAAACCTCGGAGAAATGAGGATCTTTCTCAGAGCATAACAGAGCAACTTGATTGTGTTGTCTGTGTAGCTGCATGGTAAAGTTAGGATCATTTCTGTGAGCAAGGTTAGCCATTGTGAGGTAGCTTAGAGATGAAGAAGAAAGAAATAAAGAAATTTCGGAGAGAAATTTGGGTTTTTAGGTTTGGAGGAAGAGCAGATAATAGAAGAGGGGGAAACCGTTGGGTTTATATGAGAAAGGGATTTCAGATAAAGTTTAATGAAAGAGGATAAACTTTGAAATCCGGATGTCGGTCCCACTTTGAAAAAGTAGTTTACTTTTTGCTCAAAAAGTAGTTATCTTGTATGTCAAAAAGCTTCCGAAGGTTGATTATCTTTGCAAGTTTTAATGAAAAAGATTCTGAAGCTAAAATGACTTCGGAAGAATTTCCTGAGAGTATTTGATGATTTTACTTCGGAAGGAAAAATTAAGACTTGAGTGCTTTGTATAGAGATCAACAAAGCTTCTGAGAGTTAATTTTTGCTTCGGAAGGAAAAGATCCTTGAAAATAAGTAAGTGTCTAAGATAACTATTTAAGCTTCAGAAGATAAAATTGAAATATCTTCCAAAGGTAAATTTTTTAGACAATTAAATATTTTGAAGGTATGATTTTCTTCTGAAGTTAAAATGCATAACTTCCGAAGTATAAAATCATCATTAATCTAAGGAAAGTCTTTAAAGAAAGAGTTTTTTTTAATCCAAGGAAAACATGAGCTTATGAAGATGATGGACTAGACAACTTAGAACACACATTTTTAAGAAATAATAAGAATTAGTTTTAAGAAAAATTTACTCAAGGTTGATCATCCCAATAGCTGATATTAGATATTTAAATCTTTGTTCATCAAAAGCTTTTGTAAACAAATCAGAATATTGTTCATCTGTGTGAACCTTGACTAGTTTAATTAATCCTTTTCATAATTATCTCTTATTAGATGATACCTGATATTGATGTGCTTTGTCCTTAAGTGCTGCACAGGATTCTCTGTAATTAAGATAGCACTATTGTTGTCTATGTGGATTGGAGTCTCCTTGAAATTTAACCCATAGTCTAGCATTTGATTCTGAATCCAAAGCACTTGAGCACAGCAGCTAGCGGCAGCAATGTATTCAGCTTCAGCAGTTGATGCAGAGACACAGGATTGTTTCTTGCATTGCCATAGACAACCCTTCCACCAAGAAATTGACATCCCCCAGATGTAGACTTTGCAGTCATATTGCAACCACCATAATCACTATCTGTATAAGCATACACATTGAAGTCAGAATTCTTGGGATACCATAGACCAAGTGTTGATGCACCTTTGAGGTATCTTAGAATCCTTTTGATAGTGATAAGGTGAGACATCTTAGGGTTGGCTTGTATCTTGCACAGATGCATGTAGCAAACATGATATCAGGCCTGCTAGCAGTAAGATACATAAGAGACCCAATCATAGCCCTGTATAAGTGTTCATCTACATACTCCCCCTCAAGATGAGGACCAAGGGAGTGGTTTCTGGCTATGGGTCTTAGCAATCTTACAGTCAGTCATATTGAACCTTTTGAGTATGTCTTGAACATACTTTGACTGACTTATGAAGATGCCATCTTCAACTTGCTTCACTTGAATTCCCAGAAAGAAATTGAGTTCCCCCATGGCACTCATTTCAAATCCGTCTTGCATCAGCTTTTCAAAGTCTTTGCAGAGCTTTGGATTAGTTGAACCAAAGATGATGTCATCCACATATACTTGAACTAGCAATATTTCTTTTCTTTATCTTTTGATGAAGAGAGTTCCATCTATAGTACCTTTCCTGTATCCATGTTTACAAAGATACTCAGACAGTGTCTCATACCACTTCCTGGGTGCCTGATGCAGCCCATAGAGAGCTTTGTCAAGCTTGCAAACATAATCAGGATGATTGGGATCTACAAAACCAGGTGGCTGTTTGACATAAACCTCTTCATCTATCACTCCATATAAAAAGGCACATTTCACATCAAGTTGAAAGACCTTGAAGTTCTTGGATGCAGCAAATGCCAGGAATATCCTAACAGCTTCTAATCTTGCCACTGGAGCAAAGACATCAGTGTAGTCAATCCCTTCTTCTTGTGTGTATCCTTGAACAACCAGTCTAGCTTTATTCTTGATGATGATGCCTTTATCATCTTTCTTGTTCCTAAAAACCCATTTGGTTCCTATGGTAGTCTTCCCAAAAGGAAGAGGACAAAGGTTCCAAACTTTCCGTCTTTTGAATTGAAGCAACTCTTGTTGCATAGCTTCAACCCAACTTCCATCCTTTAGAGCTTCCCTAACCTTCTTTGGCTCTATCTGGGATAGAAAACAAGAATGAAGACAAACAGTTGCTTCATGGGTTTGTCCTCTTGTTTTTACCCTGGAGACAACATCTCCAATGATGTTTGTGGTAGGATGAGACTTGTGGATCCTAAGCTGAGGAATCACAGCAAGTTGTTGAGAAAGATCTAAATTAGAAAAACTTAGATCTGGCATAGAAGTTTCTCCCACCACATTAGCACACTTTTCAAGTGAAACTTGATCCAAGCAGTGTGTGACATCATTGATGTTCTCATCTATGGTGTGGTTAGTGGCATCAAAAAATTCTTGGTCATTGCTACCATCACCATTGTTGCCTTCCACAGTTGAGGTGTTCTTATCTGGTTGTAGAGCCTTTGAGCTGGAATTTGAAGGCATACCAGATGTATCAGCTGAATTTGTCATTGTTATGCTGATAGAAACCTCATTTGCAGAAGTAGTTCCAACTCGAGCTGAAGATGTATGACTTGAAGGTCTTCTTAGCTCAAATCTTGGTTAGGATCACCTTTATTTAAATTTTTTGCAAATCCTGAAACATTCTCACAAGATTTGTTAAAACAATTGGTAACCAAATGAAGATCAAATAGCCAATCTCGACCAGAACTAGCAACACATGGTGTGTGTTCATTGAAGGTCACATTGGCTGACTCCTCAACTATTATAGTTCTGAGATTGTACACTCTATAAGCCTTAGCTTGTGAAGAATATCCAATAAAGTATCCATCATCTGATTTCTCAGCAAACTTGGAAATTTGATCTTTGGTATTCAAGATGGTGCAAGGACATCCAAATGACCTGAGAAAACCAATGAAAGGTTTTCTCTTGTGCCAAAGTTCATAAGGAGTCTTGCCATGAGTCTTAACTACTAAAACTCTGTTCTACACATAGCAGGCAGTGTTGACAGCCTCTGCCCAGAAGGTGATGGGCAGTTTAGAGTCAGACAACATGGTTCTTACAGCTTCAATCAATGTCCTGTTTCTCCTCTCAGCAACACCATTTTGTTGAGGAGTCCTGAGAGCACTAAATTGTCTTGCAATACCTTTTTCATCACAAAATGTATCAAGGGTTTGGTTCTTGAATTCTGTTCCTCCATCACATCTTATGATTTTGACCTTGTGATCAGACTGATTCTCAATCTTTAAGATGAAATTCTTCACAATCTCAGGAGTCTCATCCTTAGTTCTAAGGAAAAAGACCCAAGTGAATCTTGTAAAATCATTTGTGATCACTAGACAGTATAAGGTCCTTCCTAGACTCATTACACTGGTGGGGCCAAAGAGATCCATATGTAACAAGTGTAAGGGTGTAGTGATTGAGTTCTTTTCCTTAGGCTTGTGAGATACCTTATGTTGCTTCCCATTCAGGCATGCAACACCATGGTCATCACTTGTAAACTCTTTCTTTGGCATTCTAGTTACCAAGTAATGCTTAATTAATTTATTCATGTTCATAAATTTTACATGGCACATTCTTTTATGCCGTAGGAAAGACTCATCACTATTGACTTTAGATAGAAAGCATGAAACTTCTTCGGAGGGAAATGTTTCTTGCAAATCCATCTTGTACATGTTTCCTTCCTGGGGGCTCTAAGCAGGATATGCTCATAAGGAATGACCACACCAGGCTTAAGAACAATGCACTCATGCTCAGTAAAGAGCATGTTATGACTCTGATCACAAAATTGAGATACACTCAGAAGATTGTATCCAAGCTCCTTAACAAGTTTACCTTTTCAATGCTGAGCTTACCATTTATGACCTTGCCCCTTCCAGAAATGTAACCACCTTCATCTCCTCCAAAAGCAACAGGTCCTCCATCAATTCTTTCAAAGTTCTGGAGTAGTGACCTATTACTAGTCATGTGCCTGGAGCAACCACTGTCTATGATCCAAACATTTCTGTTTGTCTTCAGCTGTCCCTGCACAAAAGAGAATGATTAGTTACATCTGGAAACCCAAGCCTTGCTTGTCTTGGGCTCACTTGCAGATGGTAAATTAATAGTAATAGATCCTATGGTTGTACTAAGAGGATCTTGAGCTGTTGTTGATGGAGAAATCCTAGTCACTTGGTCTTTCTTAGACGTCCACACCACCTTTGGAGTCTTGGACTTAACCTTCAAAACTTTAGAAACTTTTGGAGTTTCAGAAGTTTTGATGATCTAACCTTCGGAAGATTCTGCAAACACTGCAGCAAACTTCAGTGCTTCTGAAGAACTCCTTTCTTCCGAGACCAAATGTTCTTCCGAAGAGAATTTTCCACTTCCCTTCTTGTTAGATTTAAAACTTCCAAAGTAAACTGGTTTTTCTTCCGAAGCCTGAATCTTCTTAGAACTCTTTGAAGACTTTGTTTTGGCCATATGGACAGTACCTTTAGGATTGAAGGGACAATACTTTGCAATGTGAGTGGTGATGTCACAGATAACACAATTCCTCTTCTTCTTCACAAGAGACTTGTCTTGAGAGTAAGACTGTCTTTGTTAGGATCAGTGATCTAAGTTTGATTAATTAGAGAGTATTACAACTAGGTCAACATTCCTTGGCAGAAACACCCTCTTGATCAGCTTCAGAGGTAATTAGTTAAGCGCAGGCCGGAAAAGGTTTCTAATCTTTTGATTGCCTAAGTAGGGAAGGGAAATCTGTCTTCGGAAACTAGACACAGAGTCTTGTCCCAACCATGAAACCTAATTCCCATTAATGAGTCTATAAGACTCACTAGCATAGGCCTCAAGGAGAACAACTTGTTCCTCCTTGGTGAGTTCTTCTGCTTCTCCCTCGAAGAAGAACTCTGGGCCATAATACTCAGACAGGTATCTCACTGTCTTTCCATTTTTCAACTCCACAGTTGTTACCTCTCTATAAGAAAATTCATCAGGGTGAGAGCCTTCAAGCAACAACTGGAGTTCACTCTTCTGAAGATCTTCAAGTCTTTTTTATAACAACCCCTTCTTGATCATTTTGTTCTCAAGAATAGATTGAGGGGTTGTCTTGGATTTGTGACCTCTCTTTAATTCTTCAGTGATTTCCCAAGGTGAGACTACCATGGTTAATGTAATTGCAGCATTCAAGGTCTTCTTCACTTAGCCATGATATCTACTTGGTATATTCTTCTTATGAATTCTAGAACTTACCCTGGGATCTGGCTAGATCCTCACTCTTTCTTTTTGATGATGAAAAGTATGTCTAAGAGTATACAGCCTCAGAGCCTGTTTCTTCATTTCTTGAATGGATGAGGACTGAGGGAAATCCTTATCAACCATCTTGAGAAACTTCTCATCATGATGTTTCTCCTGTTCTGCTTCTTCAATCTTTACCTTCACGATCTGCATATGCAAGTTAGGAGTAATCACTTGTTGACTTCTGTGCTCAGGTGATTTGAGTTTGAGAACATCAGAGATTGGCAGACTATTATCATCATCATCCTCTTCGTCATCTTCTTCTCCCCTCAACACCCTTCTCCTCCTTCTGGGTGCGTCACTGGGTAAGGTTTGAGGTGGTTTATGGGGTAAAGGGATTGGTTTTGTGGGTTGAGTTGTAGGTGGCTTTGGTTTAGGGATAGATTTGGGAGATTTTAGAGATAAGGGTTGTGTTTGAGTGGGAGTGTGAGAAGACTGACTTAGCATTTTGGTGGTGAGTTTGGCTTTGGAGAGCCTTGCCATTTCAGTTCTCTTCCCTGCACCTGCTTCATCCAGTGCTTTAATTATCAACCCCTTATTATAGCCTCCAGCAGAGCAGATCTTCTTGGTTATCTCCAAGATACTGTCTCTGGACCAGGCCCTTTATCTCTATCAATGATCTTCTACGGTATTTGGCAATGAATCTGATCATTATCTCCAATCTTTCCCTTTCCAACACACTATAACCAGCCCATCAAGCTTGAATCTCTTCTACTTCTAGCCTTCTGATCTCAGTGTCTAGTGTGGCTGTGTCATGACCTTTTCGAAAGAGCTAATCTATAATTTTATTCATGGATCTGCTGTGAGCTTCATCAGCATCTTTGACAAGATCTTCTAAGGATTTATCTTCATCAGCTTTTGACTCAGCACTTTTCTTTATTTTATATGTGATCAGCTGATCTTCCTTCTCTTTATGTCTCATCAATTGTTCTGAGATCAGTTCTTTCTCTACCTCCTTCTCTTTTGCAGGTTCTTTCTCATGATCAACTCTTTTTCTTTTCTTTTCTTTCACTGCCTTAGACTTGGAAGTCTCCCCCTTTTTGGTTGCATTGGGATTAGGGGCTTGAAAGGCAGAAAGAGATTTGTGAAAAACATCATCAATGAGGGTTTGTATATTTGAGAATATCCTCTCATCAATGGCTTTATGCACTATGTCAGTGATGGTGGGAGTGATGAGAGGTAAGGAGTTTTGAAAGATAGCAACCATCTACTCAGAGGGGTTCTGTCCCTGAGAGGTGGTGCCAAAAGTAGTGGCTGGTGGCTCAGTTAAGTGTGTAGGCTCAGTGTTTGGGGAACCTTCAATGGAAGGTGCCATCTGTGGGGTTTGTGAGGTAGATGTACTTTGATCCTAAGACATTTTGGCTAGCAACTCTTTAAGTCTGCTTAGCTCAGTCTCTAGGATGGTATTATGGGCTAATACGTCATAGAAAAAGCCCAGGTCATCATCAGTCTGTGCTGAATCACCTGACCTCCTAATTGAATTAGGATGTACATGCTCTGAGTGTAGATCAGTAGAAGCATGTGCCCCTTGTTCTTGGTACTAGGGACTTCCTGCCTCAGGACTATGTCCTTCATTGGCAGTTGCCTCTGGTGAGGTCTTATGGATGCTACCAACTTCATCCTGATCATTTGCTGAAGCAGTAGAAGTGGCAGCCTTACTAGATGTTCTAACCTCCGTTTCTACACTTGGAGATTGAACATTGTAACCCCTGTGCTGTGGGTTATCAGAAGCATTTTGGTCCTCCCCCTTAATAGTTGAGGTATTCCCAGTGGTAAGTGGTTTCTGGGGAGGGGGTGAGGAATGCAACTGACTCAGCACTTTAGAAACTATCAGTGTTGGGCTTTGAGGGGCGGTTGCATGTGGAGATTGGTCTGAAACAGATTGCACCTGAGATGAGAGGTGCTCTTCAATGGTAACCCTCTTAATTGAGATAGGTTCAAGAAATGTGGGATCCCCAATTGTGGTTGCAACAGGATCCTGTTGAGAGGATACCTGTGCGGCTTCAGCAGGTTGAGTCTTGGACATAACTGGGGGGTTGTAACCAGTATGTATTTCCTGTGTTTGTAGTACGGGGGCATCCTCAGGGGACTCATCTCCCTGAGTAGCCTTTTTGGGTTTTTGGGTTTTGGGTTTGGTGGGGACTTTGGATCTGGAAGTGGAGGCTGTGGGTTCCCTTTGCTTGGGTTTTAGCATCCGTGCAGCCCCTTTTAGAGTAGGGTTTGAGTTATGTTTGGAGTATATCTCAGCTAAAACAGCTGGAGCAGGGACTCCAAGACCAACAAGACCATCAGATTATAATTGATTTAAAATTATGGCCATCAGAAACCTGGGATAAAGTAGCCATCTGTTTGCCACAGGTTTCTGAGCCAGATCCTTTAGTTCCATGAACACTATCTCAGAAAAATTTAGATTTTGGCGTTCAAGGATAGAGTACTATACCTGTTGCCATTGGGAAGACATCTCATCCCAAGAAGATGTCTTTGATGCAAGGCAGACACTCACCATATGAAAGATAAGTCTTTCAGCATTATGAAAGTGCTTTTTAAGTATGGTTGTAGCACTTAAGTCGCCTTCATACCCATTATGGAGAAAAGACATATCAGTGGTGCCTTTCGGGTATTCTTTAGGATAGGCCCCATCATGCAAATTTAGGGTTTTGCGAATGATGTCGGGGGTGATGAGCACCTGTTTCTGGTTCACCAACGACTGGAGAGTGATTTGTCTGTCATTCTCACCAGTTATTACAGAGACGTTGGTCCAGAACTGGGATAAGGAGTTAGGATATATGGTAGGATTCAGAAGAAAGACTGTTCGGTATGGGGAATCCACCATAAGATTGATGGCAGTGTCAAACTTGTTCCAGAAGGCCGATTTCGAAAGGTAGGCAACACAGTTGTGTCGGGGTTTGAGTTTCATGGTCGCCATTATTGAGAGAGAAAGGTTTGAAAACGGCTAATGAAACATTTGGCTGTGAGTAAAGGTATTTATAGGTTTAGAAAAGGCTGAAAAGAAAACGACTTGGTTTTAACTATCAGACTTTTGAAAACAACCGAAGACTTGGTTTTAGTCATCAGTACTGAAGACCTTGGTTTTGTCATCAGCTGTTGTAAACAACTGAGGACTTGGTGTTAGTCATCAGTAGTTGTGAAACTATTGAAGACATCGTTTTGTCATCAGCTATTTAAGGTGAAACAACAGTTTTTGGAAACGGCTGAAGAGAAAATTCTCATCAGTAGTTTTCATCAATTCTTAGCTTGTCAGCTATTTCATACTGTCCTCAACACTTACTCATTAGTCTTTTTGGCTATTTTCAGTTGTTTCATAGGACATCAGTACTTATCTGTTTTTTACTGACATCAGTAGTTGTAACTACATTAGTAGTAACAAAATCAGTACATATTTGTGACATGGTTACTAATGATCATCAGTACTTATTTACTGAGATCATCAGTAGTTATCAATTATTCTAGCTGTAGCATACCAAGCCTTAACACAAGGTTTTGGAAAGTTGAACTATCCGAAGGCTTAGTAAATATATCTGCAAGCTCATCAGCACTAGGCACAAACTTTGGATCAATCAGACCTTTTTCAAAACAATCCCTAATAAAATGGTGTCTGATCTCTATATGTTTGGTCCTAGAGTGTTGGACTGGATTCTTGACAATGCACAGAGCTAAAGCACTATCCATTAATAATGGAGTCTTAGTCTCTGTAATGCCATAATCCAATAATTGTTTCTGAAGCCAGAGTAACTGAGATGTACAACTTGCAGCAGTAATGTACTCTGCTTCAGCAGTGGATGTAGCAACAGATGTTTGTTTCTTACTCTGCTAAGAAATCAAACAGTTGCCTAGGAATTGACATCCATTAGAAGTTGACTTTCTAGTTAACTTACATCATGCATAGTCACTATCTGATAAAGCAACTAATTTGCAAGAGTGTCCAGTGGAATACCATAGACCTAGAGATTGAGTACCTTGCAGATATCTAAAAATTCTCTTGACTGCAATCAAATGAGATTCTTTAGGAGCAGCCTGAAATCTAGCACAAACACAAGTTGCAAACATGATATCTGGTCTAGAAGCTGTTAAGTACATCAAGGACCCAATCATACATGTGTAAAGTGTTTCATCAACAACTTTACCTTTCTGATATGCATCCAGTTATGTGGTGTGTCACATGGGAGTAGAACAGGGCTTACAGTTTTGTAAATCAAACTTATTCAAAAGATTTTCGTATATTTTGACTAATGAATGAAGGTTCCATCAGCCTTTTGTTTGATTTGCAAGCCTAGAAAGAACTATAATTCTCCCATTGCACTCATTTCAAACTTTTGTTTCATTATACTTGTAAAATCATCACACAACTGGGGATCAGATGATGCAAAAATAATATCATCAACATAAATTTGAACAAGTAGCTTATGCTGATCCACTTTCTGAATAAATAAAGTTTTATCTATGGAACCTCTAGTGAAATTATTGTTAAGTAGAAAATTTGAAAGTGTTTCATACCAGGCTCTAGGAGCTTGCTTCAACCCATAAAGAGCCTTATCAAGTTGATACACCCAATCAGGATGTTTATTGTCCTAAAAACCTGGTGGTTGACACACATAAACCTCTTCTTTTATTTTACCATATAAAAATGCACTTTTGACATCCATTTGAAAAACTTTAAGATCGGGGAATGCAACTTAGGCTATGAACAATCTAATTGCCTCTAGTCTGGCTACAAGGGCAAAGGTTTCATCATAATCAATACCTTCTTCTTGTGAAAACCCTTGTACAACCAGTCTAGGCTTGTTCTTGACAATAAGCCCATTTTCATCAGTTTTATTCCTAAACACCCATTTAGTGCCTATTGCACACTTACCTGGGGTAGAGGAACCAGTTCCCACACTTGCTGCTTTTTGAACTGAAGTAGCTCAAGCTGCATGGCTTCTGTTGGACCAAAAGAACCAATGAGCCTGATCAGAGAAACCTCTAAGTCCCACAGGACATCACAACAGCTGAAGAAGACCTGATTAGCTGTTCTACAAAGTCTGAAGAATACAACTGCGGAAGTATTTCTGAAGTACTGAAGACAAGACTGAGACAACAGCTGAAGATCTAAAGTCTGAAGACTTCAACAAGTACTGAAGACAAAGACTGAAGATCAACAGCTGAAAGACAAAGTCTGATGTTCAAGTACTGAAGACATCAGCTGATGCTAACAGCTGATGACAACAGCTGAAGAGGGCTTCTTCAGTTGTTGTGATGGTTTTTCTTCATCAGTAGTTTTCTTTTCCTTTCAGTAGTTTGTTTACATTTCTGTAGTTTTGTTTCCCTTTCAGTACTTGTAAACAACTGAAGAGGTTGTTCTTCAGTTGTTGTAGTATCAGTAGTTTTATGTTTTTCAGTAGTTGTAAATAAGATGTTTAACACTTAGGAACATTTGTAAGAAGATGTCAGTTGTTGACATCTTCAGTAGTTGTTAAACATCAGTAGTTATAAAATGGTTACATGTCACTTTCAAGTGACATCAGCCTACGTCATTCTTTCCTTTATAAGGAAGGATGACTCACCTGTAATCGTGCCATTGAGGCCGACAATCTTAATGCAATATTCCTTTTGTCAGATATTTCTCTCTCTATAACAAAATTCTTTTATCGCTTTATATCGAATGTTCTTGCTTGAATTTGTCTAATTCTGAGCTATTCCGCTGCTATATCTATTCAATCGATTAAACCAAGAGGCTGAGATCCTAACAGCTTCTACCCATCCATTGTCTCTGAAAGCAACATGATAGTTATTTGGCTCTAGCTGACTGATGAAGAGAGCATAGAAGCAGAAGTTAGACAATTGACTTCTGGTTGAGACACCAGAATTGATATCACCAATGATTTGAGACATGGGGTGATTCTTCAGCTCTTGGTATACTATAAGATCAGTGCAAGTGATTGTAGCCGGTTCAGCAGCAGCAGATCGTGATCGAGATTCTTGAAACCTAGTATTTAATGGCAAGTCAAATGATGTAGAGGAGTCAGAAATCTCATCAGCATTTGTTGTGGATGGAGCTACTGAAGCTACAGGAACATCAAGTTTAGCAGACTAAGCCAGTTGGTCACGAAACTTGAAAAGGTGAGTATTGATATCATCATCATCTTTAGTACCACCAGATGGAAGACTTGCTACAGAAGATGATTTATCCACATGATCTGCAACAGCTGGAGATTGATAAGGAACATATTGCAATATGTCCAGATCAAACAACTCCACAGGGTTTTGTGGAATTTTATCCTTAGGAGATTCATTGAATTTCACATGCAAGGTTTCTTCAACTAACTTTGTTCTACAGTTGAAGAACCTGTAAGCCTTGCATGTGGATGAATAACCTACAAAATACCCTGCATCCACCTTAGGATCAATTTTGGGGAGTTGATACTTTGTGTTTAGAATGAAACAAGGACACCCAAAGGTTTTGAAGAATCAAATTAGAGGAGCCAAATGATCTAGAACTTAATATGGAGTCTTCATCAACCTCTGGATTTACTAATACTCTATTCTACACATAGCAAGTTGTGTTAACAGCTTCAGCCCAAAAGGTCAATGGCAAACCAGAGTCAGCCAACATAGACCTTGCAGCTTCAATTAGGGTCCTGTTCTTTTTCTCCACTACTCCATTTTGTTCGGGAGTCCTTGGGATACTAAAATGCCTCTTGATTCCTTTTGATAGATAACAATCATCAAGTGTATAGTTTCTGAATTCAGTTCCATTATCACTCCTTATACACTTGACTGATAGGGAATACTGCTTCTCAACATACAACACAAAGTTTATAATCGTCTGAGCAACCTCATCCTTTGAATGCAAGAAGAAAGTCCATACAAATCTCGAGTAATCATCCACAATTACCAGACAGTATTTCTTCTTTGCCATGCTCATCACTCTCACATGACCAAATAGATCCATGTGCAGTAACTGCAAGCAGGCAGTGGACTTAGTTTCTTCAATAGGAGGGAATGAGACTTTGTGCTGTTTTCCTTTCAAACAAGCAGTGCAGGTTTCATCACGGTGGAACTCCTTTATTGGTAGACCTCTCATTAAACTATTGTGGATCAGTTGATTCATGTTTTTGAGATTAACATGACCCAGCCTTCTATGCCACAGTTTAGATTCCTGAGGAGAGGCTTTGGATAACAGGCAAGGATGACCCTTCAAATCAATCTTCTTTGACAAATCCAAGGCATACACTCTTCCAATCCTGTTGGCCTTCAGGAGAGTATGTTCATCCAATACCTTGTCAATCAGCCTTAGAACTTGGGAAGACAGAATCCTGCAATTCTAGCTTGTGAAAAGTGCAACATGCCCTTTATCACACATCTGACTGACACTCAGCAGATTATACTTGAGATTCTCCACATGGTTAACATCATCGAACCTGATTTGTCCATTAGACACATATCCTTTCCCAATGATGTAACCCTTGGCATCATTTCCAAATGAAACAAATCCCATCTTTCCTTGAGAGTAGTCATTAAGAGGAGAACTGCTCCCAGTCATATGCATAGATCCTCCACTGTTTACATACCAGATGCTCCTTTGGCATGCTGAAGAACCCTGCATTCATCATAAAGAACTAGTTAGGTTTTGAGACCCAAACCTTTTTGGTTTTGGGTCTGTTTTCATTAACAGATTTAACCATAACTTGTTTCTTATGATTAACAGCTGATGAAGAAGGAGATGGTGCTGAAATGGATTCCTTGGATTTGGGCTTCGAATGCCTTTTCAGTGGTTTGATCACAGGTGCATCTAGTTGGTTAACTCTCCCCAAGAAATGCTGAACCATCATAACAAGTTGTGTCTCATTTGTAGCTAAAGCTTTCAGCTTTTGTGACATATCAGTACTTGTGTTTGATGAGTTCCTGTGACCCACCATTTCCTCCTTAAAATTCACAGACTTAGTCTGATATTTATCATGAGGAGCGCTATCAGCTGTTTTATGATAAACCCTATCCATCTTTTTGGATTTGGATGAAGGCTTTGGTTTATCACATTGGGATGACTGTGGTACAAACTTGGTCTCAAACTCATTTTTCATTTCATCCATCTGGATTTTAATGAGCTTATCTCTGTTGAGTTTAGAACCCTTTCTGTACCAACATTCATCAGAAAGATGATTGAATTTACCACATATTTCACATGGCTTATTCTTCATCTTGAAGTGATCAACTGCTGATGTGGAAACTACTGAAGGTCTGCTCTTCAGTAGTTTCCTCCTTTCAGTACTTTTGTTTAGTACTGAAGGATCTGTAACAACTGAAGACTTGTTCTTCAGCAGTTGTTAATCCTTTTATTTCAGCTGATTTGAAATGCTTTTCAGATGTTGTGACTTGCCCTTCAGTACTTGAGGTACTTTGAGGGACAACATCTAAAGTACTCTGCCTCATGTGCTTATCAGTAGTTAACCCATCAGCCAACTGATTTGCTGAGGTATCAACACTGATTTCATCTTGTGATTTTGGGTGATCACTTGAGGATGATGCACATGATGATGTGGTTTGGAAATTACTTTCACATTCAGATTTTACTATTGGTTTTGGAGTAAAATCTGTAGGTGGTGCAATGTGGTTGTAACCTATTCCAAACTTCACATTCGAAGCAGATTGCTTGCTGAGCAGCATTTCAAATCCCTTGCAGGATGATACCCAGCGGTCACACTCAACTTGGGTAACTGCAAGTTTTTCTTTGAGATCTCTATGGTTCTCAAGAATGACCTCTAGCTTAGCCTTTTCATCATTTAATTGGCATTTAAGCTTATAAATGTCATCATCTTTATCCTTAAGGACAGACTCGTATTCAGCTTTTCTTTTGGAAAGGGTTTCCTCAAGCTCTAGATTTGATTTATTAAAGCTACATTTGCCTCTCTAATAGAGATAAATGCAGCTATGCAAGATTCAGAACATAGCTTGGCCTTAGCCTCAGAGGATACCTGGGTTACCTGTGATGAAAATGCATTGGAGCATGAACTATCAGTAGATTCCAGGGCCATGAGAGCTAGATATCCAAAAGGATGTTCACCACCATGTTGACCATCACCAGCAAATAATTGCTCATTACCATAGAGATCATCTGGTAAACTCCTCCAGTCAACAATACCAGGGGTGAAGAAGCTGTGATGAGGTTGTGATTGAGATGATTGAGATGGTAGAGGCTCAGGTAGGGCTTGAGGTTGTTGTGCAATAGGAACTTGAAGCAGATTTGGGTGTGGCATGTAATAGCAGGGATATGGATATGACATTGGACCCTGAGGGACAAAATATGCAGGAGATATAGGTTGTGAATGATGACCAGAACTAGCAGGATATTGCCCTCTGTTTTGTGGACTATTGCTTGGAAAAGTCACAAAAGGTGCAGAGGAGTTAGATCCAGATGATCTACACTCTCTTGCAAAGTGTCCAAGCCTGTGGCATTTGTGACACCTCAACTTACTCTTGTCAAAACCAACTTTGGTTTTGCCAGAGAGTCCTGGAAATTTCCTACCAGTTGTCTTGTAGAACTTTTGAGATCTGATATTAATCAAGGCCATTTGGCTTAGAATATCCATCTCTTCTAAGTCATCATCAGCAATACCTTTCAAATCATCCATAATGAAGCACAGATTGTCACTATTACAGCTTCACTGACTATCAACACTAACAAATGCATGATCTGAACTGTTTGAAGAGAAATCTATATGCTCATCATAATTGCTTTTAGATGCAACATATTCTGACTCATGACCAACCAAGGCAATGTTCCGTGGTACAAAGTCATCAGTAAGCTTTCCTGATGATGCCAGTTTCCTTTTCTGCTCTATCTTTCTTTCAAATGTAAGCAGTGCCCATGGAGTTGGGTGAGAGATAGGCTATCCAGATTTGCACTGGAGCGTAGGACAATGGTATATGTGTCCCATGTCTTACGCAGTGATATGAGGAATCTGTTGTTCATCTGGCTATTAGTATATTCATGTTTGACCATTTTCATCTCAGAGATCAAACAGGAAAAACACTCAAACTGTTGAGTCAGTGACTCACCCTTCCTATGAGAGAATGTCTCATATTGTTGGGCAAGGATTTCTTTGTTGTTTGCTATGACCTCATCTGTCCCACCAAATTGTTCCTTCAATGCATTCCAGAGGTCATGAGCAGTTTCATCATGCATAAGCCCAGAATAGTTTTCATTAGGCAGAGCCATGGCCAGAATACCATGCGCTTTAGCATGAATCTCAAACAGTTTTCGATCCTCATCTGAGTATTGTTCCTTCTTCTTCGGAACCATTTGGTTGGTTTCCGGATTGTTCACCATAGGCTTGTGTGGACCATGTACCACATATGTCCAACAACCTGAACTGTTAACAGATAGGTGATGAAGCATTCTTCGTTGCCATATGTTATACTCAATCCTAACCAGCATCGGAGGCTTGGTTGAGGAACCGGTATTGTGAGGGTCATTAGAAGGAGTAGTCATTCTCAGATTCAACCAAATTCAATTAAGTTTTAACTGATTTAGTGCAAAACATAACAAACTCAATATGAACCAAGAGAAAACTCAAAGCAAATAACCAAAAGCAGCAGAAATTCAATGATCTATAACCAATTCTTGCAAATATGCTAATTCAATCAAACTTAGATATCGAAATAGCAGTTTCAAGATCAATTGTTAGATCAATCAATGATTAACCCGCTCTGATACCATTTGTTAGGATCAGAGATCTAAGTTTGATTAATTAGAGTAGATTGCAGCGGAATTTGAACAATGAATTAGACAATTCGCAAGAACGCAATTGGTATTCAATGAAAAGTAAACGGTTATAGAGAGAGAATTCTGCAAAAGGAATATTTCATTTATATGCTTTCGTGGTGGCTAAATGTCACACGTTACAACTAGGTCAACATCCCTTATATAGGAGATGTGACGTTTTTTGATGTCACTTGATAGTGACATCTAACATAATTATTCAAACTACTAATACTATGCAAACTACTGAGAAAGTTCTCAACTACTGATTACATCTCAGAGAATGCTAAGTACAAAAACATAAAACTACTAAACTAAAAGTACTGAAACTATAACTACTGAAAAGTAAATTTCAAGTACTGAAAGGAAACCATCACAACTACTGAAGTTAATAACTTCAGCTGCTGTGACAACTACTGAAGTTAATAACTTCAGCTGCTGTGACAACTATTGATCACTTTGGTCTTCCGTCTTTGTCTTCAGTCTTTGTTCTTCAGACTTTTACTTTCAGACTTTTTCTTCAACTGATAGCTTTAGACTTTGTCTTCAGTACTTTACTTTCAGACTTTGTCTTTAGTAGAAGTCTTCAGATCTTGTCTTCAGACCTTGTAATTAGCTGATGTCTTCAGCTGTTGTGATCTTCTTCAGCAGTTGCAATGTTTGTGGGACTTAGAGGTTTTTCTGATCAGGCTCATTGGTTCTTTTGGTCCAACATTAATAGATCTAGAGTCAGGATAGGAAATGCTTGGGGTGTGAAGAGTAAAGTAAGTGGCTTATCATAACTAGCCACTGTAATTAGAGACTTACTATACGTGACATAAACTGAGTTATTCCCTTGAATGATTGCGCTAGTGTTTGAATCTTATAGCATGTTAGATCTTCGAGAAGTATGACTAGGGCTGCAGAAATGGCACTCGAAGAGCCCGAGATCCATCACCGGAAAGGCAGTGAGTATAGTGCTATCCTGAGGACCGCATTGAAAAAGGTTATGGTTTACGGAGTTCGACACGTTATGCAAACGATTATATCGTCTATTGTGACTGAGGTAATTAGCGCGGTGAAGGAGATGAACATGATTGAAGTAAACAAGAAGGGTAGAAGTGACAATAATTGGAACGGAAAGTGGGTTGAACGTGGGGGTTACACTCCAAACAATAAGGTTGCCAGGCGGATGACCGGCGTGTAGCTTTGTCCGGTGCGGAGACGAGGAAGTGTGGTAAGTGTGCTAAAGGTCATACCGGAGAGTGTAAGTGGGGGATCAAACCTCTACTTAAAATGTGGGAGGCCCAGTCATCTGGCAAAGAATTGTGGGGTGAAGAGGTGTTATAACTGTGGCGGAAAGGGTCATATAAGCAGGGACTGCAAGAAGCCGAGGGATGAGAGTTTTTGGGCAAGGAGGATGACTGGAACTGGAGGGTAGGAGGTGAGGCAGAGCCTTCACGATGACCAGGGAGGAGGCTAGGACGGACCCTGATTTCATGTCAGGTCCGTATCTGATAACCAAACTCTTGCTCTGTGTTGTTTGATTCTGGTGCTAGTAGGAGTTCTTTTCCACTGCTTTTTGTGCTAAGTTGCTCATTAGGAGTAGAAGCGTTCAAGAGACCTTCGATGTAGAAACCACCATAGGTAAGTCTACCAGGATTTCTGAGATGATAGAAGGTTGTGACATTGAGTCAGAGGGTCATAAATTTCCAGTTTACAGTGATCGATTACAACTGTCCCGGATGTGATTTCGATGGCGATGGCGGGAAAGTGCATGAGGCATGGGTGTAGTGCCTAGTTGGCCTACATAAAGGATGTGGATATGCCAACACCACAACTGTCTGATGTACTCGTTGTGTGTGACTTACTAGACGTGTTTGTAGAAAACTTACAAGGAGTGCCACTGGACTGTGAAATTGAGTTCCAGATTGACTTGATACCGGGTGCCCAACCTGTTGCTAAGGCGCCGTATCAGTTGGCTCCGACTGAGATGGAGGAATTGATGGAGCAACTACAGGAGTTTCTTTATAAGGGGTTCATTAGACAGAGTATCTCTCCCTGGGGTGCTCCGATCTTATTTGTGAAGAAGATAGACGGTAGCATGAGCATGTGTATAGACTACCATGAGCTGAACAAGTTGACAATGAAGAATCGATACCCCTTACAGTGAATTGATGATTTGTTTGATCAACTCCAAGGTGCCCGTTGGTTCTTGAGGATAGATCTTCAACCTGGTTACCATTAGCTAAAGGTTAAGGAGCAAGATATTCCTAAAACAACTTTTCACACACGTTATGGACACTACGAGTTTCTCGTTATGTCTTTTGGTTTGACCAACACGCCAGCTGCTTTTATGGACTTGATGAATCGAGTGAGTCAGCCGATGTTAGATAAATCAGTGATTGTGTTTATTGATGATATCCTGATTTATTCTAAGAGCGAGGAAGAGCATACTGGTCACATTCGGGAGGTGTTAGAGGCGTTAAGAAGGGAGAAGTTGTATTCCAAATTCTCCAAGTGCGTATTCTGGTTGCGCAAGGTTCAGTTTTTAGGTCATGTGGTAAATCCTGAGGGGATAATGGTGGACGTAGCACAGGTGGAGGCGGTGATGCAATGGAAGTCACCAAAGACGCCATCCGACATTCGTAGTTTCTTGGGTTTGGCGGGCTACTAAAGAAGATTCATTCAAGACTTCTCTAAGATAGCTTCTCTGTTGAAAAAGTTGACCCATAAGGATGTAAAGTTGGTATGGGGTCAAGCTCAAGAGAAGGCGTTTGAGGATTTAAAGATGAGGTTGACTCAAGCTCCTGTCTTGTCGTTACCCGATGGAAGAGAAGATTTGGTGGTTTACTCAGATGCTTCCGACTCAGGGTTGGGATATGTCTTGATGCAGCGAGGAAAAGTTATAGCCTATGCATCCCAATAGTTGAAAGTTCATGAGGTTAATATCCTACTCAAGACTTGGAGCTAGCAGTTGTGGTCTTCGCACTAAAGGTTTGGAGTCACTACCTATACGGGATGAAGTGCATAGTCTTCACGGATCACAAGAGCTTGAAGTACTTCTTTAAGCAGAAGGACTTGAACATGAGGCAGAGGAGATGGTTGGAGCTCATAAGGATTATGATTGTGAGATCCATTACTATCTGGGCAAGGCCAACGTGGTGGCGGATGCCCTTAGCCGAAAGGAAAGACCCGAGCCGATTCGGGTGAAGGCCTATCAACTGATTATGACTTCTGATGTGATGACATAGGTCAAAGAGTTTCAAGATGAGGAGTTGAAAGAAGATCATCTTAACTCTGAAAGAATGAGAGCTCTAGTCATGGAATTAGGTGAAAACACACTCGTTGTTAGAACCCGATTCGAACGAATGTGAATTCCTTATTTTGGGGATCTGTGTGGAAATATTATGGATGAAGTTCATCAGACTCAATACTCCATTCATTATGAACCCAATTAGGATGAATGTGGATTACTCATTTTGGGGATCTGTGTGGAAAGATTATGGACGAAGTTCATAAGACTCCATACTCCATTCATCCTGGTGCCACAAAGAAGTATCAACACATGAAGAAAGATTATTGGTGGCTAGGTATGAAGCGTGATGTGGTGGTGTACGTGAGTAAGTGCCTTACTTGCTTGCAAGTGAAGGCCAAGCATCAGAGCCATATGGAAGATCCACCCTTGGACATACCCAAGTGGAAGTGGGAGCATATCACCATGGACTTTTTTACAAAGTTGTCGCGTATGGTGAAAGGGTACGATGCTATTTGGGTGGTAGTCGATCGTTTGACGAAGATTGCTCACTTCCTACTAATCCGAGAGACGTATTCCTCTGAAAGACTAGAGGATCTATTCATCAAGGAGATTGTAAGCCGCCATGGTGTATTGTTTTCTATTGTGTCTAATCGTGAAACTATGCAAACTACTGAGAATGTTCTCAACTACTGATTACATCTCAGAGAATACGAAGTACAAAAACATTAAACTACTGAACTACAACTACTAAAACTATAACTACTGAAAAGTAAATTACAACTACTGAAAGGAAACCATCACAACTACTGAAGTTAATTACTTCAGCTGTTGTGACAACTACTGATCACTTTGGTCTTCAGTCTTTGTCTTCAGTCTTTGTTCTTCAGTACTTTACTTTCAGACTTTGTCTTCAGTACTTTACTTTCAGACTTGTCTTTAGTAGAAGTCATCAGATCTTGTCTTCAGACTTTGTCTTCAGACCTTGTAATCAGCTGAGGTCTTCAGTTGTTGAGATCTTCTTCAGCAGTTGTAATGTTTGTGGGACTTAGAGGTTTTTCTGATCAGGCTCATTGGTTCTTTTGGTCTAACAGTCTTTGGTCATTTCCCTTCTCCACCTTCATCTTTGCAAATGCTGAGACAGTCCTCTTGGGCTGAGAGCTGTTCTTGGAGTTTGATGGACTAGGTTGTGTAGCAGTGGTACACAATAGATCAGTTTTCTTCTTGCTGCTGAGATGAGTTGAGGAAGAACCAGAACTCTTAGCAGAGTTTTGGTTGATGCCTTCAGTCCTTACCACTTTAAACCCTGCAGAAATAAAATTTTGTTTCTGCTTAGAGTCAAAAGTAGCCTTGATCTCTTGAGCCTTCCTTGCCTTTCTTTTGCTCTTTCTGATCAAATTCTTTCTCATGGACTTGGTCATCACAGTCTTCACTTTCTCCTCAGAAGGATAGTGGCCCTTCTTGGAATCCTCCTCTTCACTCTTAGTAGAGGGATTCTTCATTATCTCTTCTTCATCCTCCTCACTCATAGGATCTATGAGAGGAAGCTCATCTTCACAAGTTCCACACCTAGGGGTCTACAGACAAGTTTGTGTGTGGAGGAGCTATCTCATTTGATCCATGTCCCTGTCTGTTTTGATAGCACACTTTGTTGTGCAGGGATGAGGATATAATGTTCTTGAAGGTCTCTTCTTCAAGAACACTCTTTTCTGCCCTGGCTTTGCTGATCATAAGCTCAGCCTGGCAGTCAGTTAACTTGGTTATGAGATCTTTAATTTGAGTCCTAAAATCTGTGTGTTCATGTTTTAGAATAGAAATTGCCTTCTCTAAGTCCTTTATTTTCAGCTTATAATCATTTTCAGACTTTCTAAAATCAGATTTTAAATGTTTAAGGACTCAATATCAGATCTCAGTTCCAAGTTATAGGACATGTACTTGTTAACTTTAGCAATGCATTCAGGAGTACAGAGATATTCCAATACCTTGGCTTTTTCATGATCTGCCATCAGTGCTTGGTTGGAGAAGCATCTTCCACCTGAAAGCTCCAGTCAAAGCCTCCTTCTTGAACAGCAACAGCAGCTTGCTGCTTTGACTTCTCATTATGGAGAACTTTGTCAGTGTAGTTTGGTCTGGATTGTGTTTGGCCACCACTGGTTCTAGGTGTCTAACATTCTCTGGCAAAGTGGCCCATCAAGTTACAGTTGTAACACTTGACTTTGCCTTTCTCCAGTCCAAACTTTCTACCGGTTGCATTGCTCGGGAACTTCCTTCCAGTCCGCTTGTAGAACTTCTTGGCTCTGTGAGTGAGAAGAGCCATCTGCTGGACTATTTCCATGTACTCCAGATCATTTGGATGGATACAGTCTAGGTCTTCAAGAGTGAAAAGAGAGTTGCGACAGCTTTCATTAGAAGACACAAATGCTTGAGAAGAGCTTGTCTCTTGGAATGGGCTTCCTTGAGTGTAGTTCTCCCTTGGTGTCTCTGGGAAGGTGATGAAAGGACCCTTGGGTGAGTTGTCAGGGTAGCATATAAGATGATGTTTGGGTTCTATGCTATCCCTTTCAACCACAAGTAGGGCTGAACCCATTTGATTGTTGGAGTTGCCAGATGAACCCTGCATGTTCATCTCTATCTAGTAGCCATTGAGAATCCCATATAACTTTGTCAGAGTGAGAGTTTTGAGATTTTTAGTTCTCTTGATCACCACACAGTAGTGTGTCCATTGCCTAGGAAGTGAGGACATGAACTTCCTTACAATGTCTCTATTCTCAAGAGAAACTCCTCCATCCACTAGGGTATCCACAATCTCAACATACCTGAAGTATTGCTGAGTCATGGTCTCACCTGTTTTGAAGGTGAAATTTTCAAACTGCTGCTTCAGGAGATCCTTCTTGTTCTCCTTGGCTTCAGAAGAACCCTCATACATCAGTTTCAGTGCATCCCACAACTGCTTAGCTGTTTTGCACTTCTTGAAACCTCTGTAAACAGAGTTTGGAAGGGCAGTTTGAAGAGCTCTCATGGCTTTCCTGTCTATCTCTACTCTCTTCCTATCTTCATCAGAGTAGTTAGCCACATCCTTGAGGATCATACCAGCACCAGTAGCAGAGGGTGTGTTGGGTATGAAAGGTCCATTCTCAATAGACTCCCATATTCTTGAATCAAGAGACCTGATGAAACCTTCCATTCTTAAACACCAGGTGTCAAACTCATCAAGAGTGATCAGTGGGGACTTGTTCATGGTTCCAGTTTCCATATCAGTTTTGGAAATGGCTGCCATTTGGAAAGTTTGGTATTTGTGTGTGTGAGGGATCTTAAGATGGTGAGATCTTATATCAAGAGCCTAAATGCTCTAATACCAAATGCAGGATCATTGAAGGGTGTGAATTACAACACAACAACACAAAGAGGAGATTAACCAAACTTTAATCAAACAGTAAACTGGATTAACCAAGATAAGACACTAAGAACACAAGTAATGTAAGAGATAAAACATAAAGAACACAGGTGTATGGTTTTCAAGAATGCAGTATATTGCTTTCTCTATGTTCTATTACAAGTGTTACAAAGCATATTCGAAAGATACAAGAATATGAGATACTTATACAACATCCTACAGACGGCTATACTTTGAAAGCCAGCTGGATACAATTGCCTAGACACACACAAAATCAATTGTAGAATCAAAAGGCATATTGCCTTTTTAATAGTGACTATGACATGCCATAGCTCACATTGTTATCTATTACAAAAAGGATAAAGTACATAAAGTAGAAAGTTACAGACTCAAGACCTCAATGTACAGTTACCAAAAGCATGGACCTTTTCACCAAACCATGTTAGTTCGTGACTTGCAGAGTTGCAGCGGAAAGGTGTCCAGCTTTATGGAACAGTACATCTGATAAAGCATGTTACTAAAAGTCTTCGGAAGAAATCTGTCTTCATGAACTTGAAGCTTCGGAAGACTTTGTCTCTGAGGCTTCGGAAGACTTCATCTTTGGCTTCGGAAGATGTTGGTCTTGGCTTCGGAAGATTTCACACTTAGAGTATTTCTGTTGCACATGTGAAACTTCCAAAGCATTCCACTTCAATGCACTTTTGCAGCATGTAGGAAAGACTAAAGATGTTTAGGTTGCATCAGCCTCTTCACTAATCTCTACATTCCTTTTATAAAGAAATGTGACATCAGCTGATGTCATTTGATAGTGACAGCTAACTGATTTATACAAACAACTGAAAGTAGACTAAACTACTGAAGATGTCCACAACAACTGAGGACACCTTCACAAAAAGCTAAGCACAAGCCAAAATTACAACTATTGAAGTTATAACATCTGAAGTGTAAGAACTTCAGATGTTTTACATAAAATAAAACTACTGATAAGTAAACCATCACAACTACTGAAAAGAACTACTTGAGCTGTTATGACAACTTCTGAGAACTTGGTCTTCAGACTTTGTCTTCAGACTTTGTCTTCAGACTTTGTCTTCAGACTTTATCTTCAGACTTTGTCTTCAGACTTTGTCTTCAGACTTTGTCTTCAACTGTTGTCTTTAGACTTTTTCTTCAGACTTTGTCTTCAGCTGTTGTCTTCAGACTTTGTCTTCACACTTTGTCTTCAGCTGTTGTCTTCAGACTTTGTCTTCAGCTGCTGTAGACCACTTCAGTTGTTATGATGTCTGTGGGACTTAAAGGTTTTTCTGATCTGGCTCATTGGTTCTTTTGGTCCAACAAACTCCTCCTGAACCAATGCAGCCAAAACCTTTAAGATTATTGAAGTCCCACTTATTGGCCGAAACATTTTCTGGATCAGCTCTGAAATCACCAAATTAAGCTTAGGCAAGGGAAGAGGTTTTAGAAAGTTTGATTGGCAATAGATGAATGGGAACTCTGTCTTGGGGAATTGGACACAGAGCTGTTACCCCATCCATGAGACCTACTTCTCAATGATGAGTCTGTAAGACTCTCTAACATAGGCCTCAAGGAATACAACTTGTTCTTCCATTGTGAGTTCTTCAGCTTCACTTTCAAAGAAGAACTCAGGCCTATAGTACTCTGGTAAGTATTTAACATTCATTCCATTCTTTAGTTCCACAATAGTTATTTCTCTGTATGCAAACTCGTCAGGATGAGTACCTTCAAGTAACAACAAGAGCTCATTTCTTCTTATTTCTTCAAGCTTCTTGTATATCAACCTCTTCTTCACCATTTTGTTTTCTAGTAAAGTTTGTGGAGTCATCTTAGACTTGTAAGCTCTCTTGAAGTCTTCAAGGATTTCCTAGGGTGACACTACAATGGCCAGCATTATCACAACATCTACAGTGTTCTTTACTTGGCCATTGTATCGACTTGGAATATTCTTTTTATAAATTCTGTCACTTACTCTGGGGTCAGGCCAAATTCTCACTCTCTCTTTCTCATATTGAAATGTGAATCTAAGAGCATACAACCTCTGAGCATGTTTCTTCATAGCTTGTATGGATGAAGACTTAGGAAACTCTTTATCAACCATCCTTAACAGCTGCTCATCATGTTGTTTGTGCTGTTCTTCTTCTTCAAGTTTGACTTTTACCATTTGCCTTTGGATGTCAAGTGTGATTGTTGTTGGTTGACTCCTGGGCTGAGGCATCTTTGTTTTAAGAACAACAGAGATTGGCAGACTATCATCCACATCATCTTCTTCTTCTTCCATCCTCAACACCCTTCTCTTCCTCTTGGGTTCATCATTCGTAGTAGTTTGAGTAGGTTTCTTGGGTAAAGGAGATGGTTTTGAGGGTTGTGAAATTGGTTGTTTTGGTGTGGGAGATTGTACAGGCTGCTCTAGCATCTTGGTTGTGAGTGAGGCTTTGGATAACTTTGCCATATCAGACCTTTTCCTAGCACCAGCTTAATCAAGAACTTCTATGATCAATCCTTTGTTGAATACTTCAGAAGAACAGATTCTGGTGGTTATCTCCAAAATACTGTCTCTAGACCATGACTTCACTTCAATGATTGATCTTCCCAAATGCTTTGATATGAATCTTATCATAGCTTCCAGCCTTTCCCTTTCTTTCTCACTACAACTTGCCCATCTATGCTCAATCTCTTGAATCTCTAGCCTTCTAATTTCAGAGTCAAGTTTGGTTGTGTCAAAACGTTGTCTGAAGAGTTGATCAATGATCTTATCCATAGATCTGCTATGTTGCTCATCAGCTTCTTTGATAAGTTCTTTTAACCTTTTCTCATCTTCAGTCTGTTCAGCACTCTTTTTTCTCTTGTATGTGATCATCTCCTTTTCTTTCTTCGTTTTTTCTTCTTCCTCTTCAACTCTCTTTCTTTTGTCTGCTTTCACTGACTTAGACTCCTCCTTTTTGGTTGCATTGGGTTCAGGGGTTTGAATGTCAGAAAGACTCTTAGAAACAACATCATCAACTAAGGTTTGAAAATTTGAGGAAAGCCTTTCATTAATGGCTTGATGCACAATGTTAGTGATGATGGAAGTGATGAGAGGTAAGGAGGATTGAAAGGCAGCAACCATTTGCTCAGAGGGGTTTTGTCCCTGAGAAATGGTGCCTGAATCAGAGGCTGGTGGCACGGTTGTTGGGAGTGGCTCAGTGTTTGGGAGACCTTTAGAAGAAGCTGCCATCTGTGGGTGAATTTAGGCAGATGGACTTGATTCTTGTGACAATTTGGCAATAAGTTCTTGTAGTCTGCATACCTCGGCCTCAAGAATGGTGTTGTGGGCTAGAACATCAAAGAAAAAGCCCAGGTCATCATCAGTCTTTGCTGAATCATCAGACCTCCTGATTAAATCAGGATGAACATGTGCTGAGTGCAGAACAGTATTCACATGTGCCCCTATTTCTTGGAACTGGGAACTTCCTGCCTCAGGATTATGTCCTTCATTGACAGTTGCCTTTGGTGAGGTCTTAGAGATGATACCACCTTCATCCTGTTCATGTGCTCAAACAGGAGAAGAGGCAACCTCACCACATGTTTGAATCTCCTCCTCTATACAGGGATATTGAACTCTGTAATCCATGTGTTGTGGGTTATCAGCCATATTATAATCCTCTCCCTCAACTGTTGAGGTTTTCCCAGTGGTAATAGGTTTCTGGGGAGGGGTAGAGGAATGTAGTTGAGTCAGCACTTGGTCAATAACCACACTTGGGCTTGTAGGGGTGGCTTTAGTGGGAGATAAGTGTGAAGAAGATGGCACCTGGGGTGAATGGTGCTCTTCAATGTCAATCTTCTCAAGTGAGAGAGATTCCAGTAATGTGGTTTCCCTATTTTTAGTTGCATCCTGTTAAGAGGATACCTGAGCGGTTTCAGCTAGTAGAGTCTTGGAAACTACAGGGGGGTTACTACCAGTAGTTTCATCCTGCCTTTATGTTGCAGGGGCATCATCAGGGGACTCAACTCCGTGAGTAGCCTTTCTGGTTTGTTTGAATTGTGGTTTGGAAGGGACTTTGGATCTGGAGGATGAGGCTATGGGTTCCCTCTGCTTGGGTTTTAGCAGTTTGGCAGCCTCTTTGAGTTGTGGGTCAGAGTTGTGCCTGGAGTATACCTGAGGAAAAACTACCATAGAAGGGACTCCAAGGCTAATAGGGCCATCAAATTTTAATTGATTGCTGATTATGGCCATAAGAAACCTTGGATATAATATCCATCTGTTAGCCACAGGTTTCATTGCCACATCTTTTAATTCCAAAAATATAACTTCAGAAAAATTTATGCTTTGGTGTTCAAGGATAGAATACAATACGTGCTACCACCTCGATGAGATTTGATCCCATGAAGAGGATTTGGGGGCATGGCAGACATTGATCATATGAAAGATTAGGCGTTCAGCATCATGGAAGTGCTTCTTCAGAATGGTGGTAGCACTTAGGTCGCCCTCATACCCATGGTTGATGAATGATAGCTCAGTGGTGCTCTTCGGATATTTGGTGACAAAGGTGGCATCATTCAGATCTAGGGTTTGGCGAATGATAGCAGGTGAAAACGACTGAAGACATGGTTTTAACTTTCAGATGTTGTAAACAACTAAAGACTTGGTGTTAGTCATCAGTAGTTTGAAACTACCGAAGACTTGGTTTTAGCTTCAGTTGTTTTGAAATGACACAACAGTTGTTTCAAAACAATTGAAGAGTAAAATTTCTCATCAGTTATTGTCGTCAATTCACAGATCTCAGTTGTTTCATTGACCTTAACACTTACTCAACACACTATCTGATTTTCCGATGTTTCATTGGTCATCAGTACTTATCTGTTAGAACAGACATCAGTAGTTGTAACCACATCAGTAGTTGTAACTACATCAGTACTTTTCAACAAATAAAGTACTTCAGTACTTTTTAAGTAATTTAGTCTTCAGTAGTTATGAAAACTGCTGAAGATAAAATAACTTATCAGTACTTATTTTTGACAGCTGTATACTAATGCTCATCAGTACTTGTGAACTGAGATCATAAGTAGTTGTCAAATCATTCTAGCTGCAGCATACCAAGCCTTAGCACTAGATTTTGGAAAGTTGCACTGTCCAAAGGCTTAGTAAATATATCTGCAAGCTCATCAGCACTAGGAACAAACTTTGGATCAATCAGACCTTTTTCATAACAATCCCTCATAAACTGATGTCTGATCTCAATATGTTTGGTCCTAGAATGCTGGACAGGATTCTTAACAATACAAAGAGCTGAAGCACTGTCCATCAGTAAAGGAGTCTTAGTCTCTATAATGTCATAATCCAGTAATTGATTCTGAAGCCAGAGTAGCTGAGATGTACAACTTGCTGCAGCAATGTACTCTGCTTCAGCAGTGGACGTAGCAACTGAAGTTTGTTTCTTACTCTGCCAAGAAACTAAACAATTTCCTAGAAATTGGCATCCACCAGAGGTTGATTTTCTTGTTAATTTACACCCTGCATAGTCACTATCAGAGAAAGCAACTAATTTGCAAGACTGCCCAGTGGAATACCAAAGTCTTAGAGATTGAGTTCCTTGCAAGTATCTAAAGATCCTTTTGACTACAATCATATGGGATACTTTAGGTGCAACCTGAAATCTAGCATAGACACAAGTTGCAAATATAATGTCTGGTCTAGAAGCTGTAAGGTACATCAAGGAACCAATCATACATCTGTAAAGAGTTTCATCAACTGCTTTACCTTTCTGATCAGCATCCAGTTGTGTGGTGCTGCACATGGGAGTTGAACATGGCTTACAATTTTGTAAATCAAACTTTTTCAACAGATCCTTTGTATATTTTGACTGATGAATGAAAGTTCCATCAGCCATTTTTTTGATTTGCAAACCCAGAAAGAACTATAATTCTCCCATGGCACTCATTTCAAACTTTTGTTGCATCAACATAGTAAAGGCATCACACAACTGTGGATCAGAGTATGCAAAAATAATAGCATCTACATAAATTTGAACAACGAGCTTATGCATGCCTACTTTCTTAATGAACAAAGTTTTATCTATGAAGCCTCTAGTGAAATTGTTTTGAAGAAGAAAGTTAGACAGTGTTTCATACCAGGCTCTGGGAGCTTGTTTTAACCCATAAAGAGCCTTATCAAGCTTATACACCCAATCTGGATGTTTATGATCTTCAAAACCTGGTGGTTGACACACATAAACTTCTTTTATTTTACCATATAAGAATGCACTTTTGACATCCATTTGAAAAACTTTAAGATTATGGAAAGCAACATAAGCTAAGAACAATCTGATTGCCTCCAGTCTAGCTACAGGGGCAAAGGTTTCATCATAATCAATACCTTCTTCTTGTGAAAACCCCTGTACAACCAGTCTGGCCTTGTTCTTGACAATTTGACCTTTTTCATCAGTTTTATTCCTAAACACCCATTTAGTGCCTATTGCACACTTACCTTGGGGTAGAGGAACCAGTTCCCACACTTGCTGCTTTGAAACTGAAGAAGCTCAAGTTGCATGGCTTCAACCCATCCATTGTCTCTTAATGCAATATGATAGTTCTTTGGCTCTTGCTGACTGATGATGAGAGCATAAAAGCAGAAATTGGACAGTTGACATCCAGTTGAAACACCAACATTGATGTCACTAATGATCTGAGACATGGGGTGATTCTTCAGTTCTTGGTATTCAATAAGATCTGTGCAAGTGTTTGTAGGAGATTCAGCAGCAGCAGATGTTGATCCAGACTCTTGAAACCTAGAATGAGATGGCAATTCAAATGAAGTAGAGGATTCAGAGATCTCATCAGCATTTGTTGTGGATGGAACTGCTGAAGCTACAGGAACATCAAGTTTAGTAGACTCAGGCAGGTGATCACCAAACCTTGCATTTGTACCACCAGATGGATGACTAGTTGCAAGAGATGATGGATTCATAGAATCTGCAACAGCTGGAGACTGATAAGGAACATATTGCAGTATGTCCAAATTAAATAACTCCACTGGGTTTTGTGGGATTTTGTCCTTTGGGGATTCATTAAACTTTACATGCAAGGTTTCTTCAACTATCTTTGTTCTGCAATTAAAAACTCTGTATGCCTTGCATGTAGATGAATACATAACAAAGTACCGTGCATCCACCTTTGTTTCAAACTTCTAAAGTGGATTCTTTGTGTTAAGAATGTAACAAGGACACCCAAATTCTCTAAAAAAGGAAATCAGAGGGGCCAAATGATGTAACATTTCATAAGGAGTCTTCATCAACCTCTGATTTACTAACATTCTTTTTGCACATAGCAAGCTATGTTGACAGCTTCAGCCCAAAAGGTTAGTGGCAAACCAGAATCAGCCAACATTGACCTTGCGGCTTCAATAAGGGTCCTGTTCTTTCTTTCCATCACTCCATTTTGTTCAAGAGTTCTTGGAATGCTATACTGCCTCTTGATTCCCTTAGATAAATAGAATCATCAAGTGTGTGGTTTCTAAATTCTGTGCCCTTATCACTCCTCTCACACTTGACTGGAAGGGAGTACTGCTTTTCCACATACAACACAAAGTAGATGATGATTTGAACAGCCTCATCTTTTGAATGTAAGAAGAAGGTCCATACAAATCTGGAATAATCATCCACAATTACCACACAGTATTTTTTCTTTGCCATGCTCATCACTCTTACTGGACCAAAAAGATCCATATGCAGTAATTGCAAGCAGGCAGTGGACTTTGGTTCTTTTATTGGAGGGAATGATACTTTGTGTTGCTTTCCTTTAAAACAAGCAGAACAATTGTCATCACATTTGAACTCCTTTAATGGCAGACCTCTCACTAAACCACGATGGATAAGTTGGTTCATGTTTTTAAGATTCACATGACCAAGCCTTCTGTGCCATAGTTCAGATTCCTAAGGAGAGGCCTTGGAGAACAGACATGGATGGCCTTTTTGATCAATTTTATTTGATAAGTCTAAGGCATATACTCTTCCAATCCTGTTGGCCTTCAGGAGAGTATATTCATCCAATATCTTGTCAATCATACTCAAAACATTGGAAGACAGAATCTGACAGTTCTGGCTGGTGAAAAGTGCAACATGCCCTTTATCCATTTGACTGACACTCAACAAGTTGTAGTTGAGATTCTCCACATGGTTAACATCATCAAGTCTTATCTCACCATTTGACACAAAGCCTTTGACGATGATGTAACCCTTAGCATCATTACAAAAAGATACAAATCCCTTATTTCCTTGAGAGTAGTCATGAAGAAGAGAACTGCACCCTGTCATATGCATAGATCCTCTAATGTCCACATACCAGATGCTTCTATGGCATGCTGAAGAACCCTGTATTTGTCACAAGAAACTAGTTAGCTTTTGAGACCCAAACCATTTTGGTTTTGGGTCTGTTCTCATCAATAGATTTTATACTCACTGATTTGTCATGATTAACAGCCTTTGAAGGTGGAGATGGTGCTGAAAAGGATTTCTTTGATTTTGGCTTAGTTTTCCTTTTTAGTGGTTTAATCACAGGTACATCTATTTGGTTAACTCTTCCCTACAGATGTTGAACTATCATAACAAGTTTTGTCTGATTGGTTGTTAAAGCCTTCAGTTCAGCAGACATATCAGTACTTGTTTTTGATTGGTTCTTGTGACTCACCATGTCCTCCTTTTTAAAAGACATAGACTTAGTCTGGTGTTTTGATATTCCATGAGTAATACTTTCAGTTGTTTTATGATAAACCCCTTCCTTCTTTTTAGATTTTTGTAAGAACTTTGGGTTATCAGTTTGAGATGTTTGTGGTACAACTTGGTTTCAAATTCATCTTTCATTTTATTAGTTTTCTTTTTAATGATTTTATCTTTGTTGAATTTGGAACCCTTTTTGTACCAACATTCATCAGTGAGATGATTGAATAGACCACATATTTCACATGGCTTTTTCTTCATCTTCTGTTATTCAACTGCTGAAGAACATGAAACTACTGAAGGTGCGTTCTTCAGTACTTTCTTCCTCTCAGTACTTATGTTAAGTACTAAACGATTTGTAACAACTGAAGATTTGTTCTTCTGAAGTTTTCTATCTGTACTTTTGGATTTCCCGATAGACTCTTCAGCAGTTGTCAAACCATGTTTGTTTTCATTTAGTTTATAATGCTCTTCAGGTGTTGTTACTTGCCCTTCAATACTCTGAATACTTTATGAGACAATACCTGAAGTGCTTAGTTTTTCTTTGATCATGTGTTTATGAGCAGTGAGACCATCAGCAAATTGATTAGCTAAGGAACTAATACTGACTTCATCCTCTGATTTTGGATTATCACTTGAGGATAAGACACATGATGATGTGGTTTGGGAATTGCTTTCACCTTCAGATTTTACTTCTATCTTGGGAGTAAAATCTGTAGGAGGTACAGTGTGATTATACCCAATCCCAAACTTCACATTTGAAGTTGTTTGCTTGTTGAGAAGCATTTCAAACCCCTTGCAAGATGTTACCCAGCGTTCACACTCTACTTGAGTGGCTGCAAGTGTTTCTTTGAGATTCTTATGATTCTCTAAAATGACCTCTACCTTTGCCTTTCAATCAGTGAATTGGCATTTTAATTTCTAAATCTCATCATCTTTTTCATTGAAGACAGACTCAAACTCAGCTTTTCTTTTGGAAATCACTTTCTCTAGGTCAAGATTTTGATTAATTAAAGCTATATTTGCTTCTCTAATTGAGACAAAAGCAGCTATGCATGACTCAGAACACAACTTGGCCTTAGCCTCAGAAGATACTGTGGTACCTGTGATGATCAAGCATTTGAGCATGAACCATGAGTAGACTCCAGGGCCATAAGAGCAAGATTTCCAAAAGGATTTTCACCACCATGTTGACCAGCACCAGAAAACAATTGTTCAGGATAACAGAAAGATCATCTGGTAAGCTACTCCAGTCAACAACTCTAGGTGTGAAAAATCTTTGATGTGATTGAGAGTGAGATTGTTGATTTGATTAAGATGGTTGAGGCTCAGGTAGGGCATGTGGTTGTTGAGCTATGGGTACTTGAACCTGACTGGACTGAGGCATGTAAAAACAGGGATAAGGATATGGCATTGGACCTTGAGGGACAAAATATGCAGAAGATGATTGAATTTGTGAATGATGACCAGAACTGGTAGAATATTGCCCTTTGTTTTGTGAGCTATTGCATGGAAAGGTCACAAAGGGTGCAGAAGAGTTAGATACAGATGATCTACACTCTCTTGCAAAATGTCCATGTCTATGGCACTTGTGACACCTCAACTTGCTCTTGTCAAAACCAACTTTGGTTTTTCTAGAGAGACCAGGAAATTTTCTACCTGTCCTTTTGTAAAATTTTTGAGATCTCATATTGATTAATGCCATTTGGCTCTAAATATCCATCTCTTCCAGATCATCATCAGCAGTTCCTTTCAAATCATCCATTAAAAAGCACAAATTATCACTACTACACCCTGAATTACTATCAACACCAACAAAAGCAGGATCTCCACTTTTTGAAGAGAAATCTATATGCTCATCATAAGAACTTTCTGATGAAGCATATTCTGACTCATGACTGACCAGAGCAGTATTCCCTTGTACAAAATCATGAGTGAGCTTCCCAGATGAAGCCAGTTTCCTTTGCTGTTCTATCTCTCTTTCAAATGTTAAGAGTTTCCCATGAAGTTGGGTGAGAGATAGATTGTCCAGATTTGCACTGGAGCGTAGGAAAATAGTATATGTGTCCCATCTCTCACGCAGGGATCTGAGGAATCTGTTGTTCATCTGACTATTTGTATATTCAAGTTTAACCATTTTCAGCTCAGATATTAAACAGGAAAATCGCTCAAACTGTTGAGTCAGTGACTCACCCTTTCTATGAGAGAATGTCTCATATTACTGGGCAAGGATCTCTCTATTGTTTGCCAAGACCTCATCAGTTCCTCCAAATTGTTCTTTCAGAGCAACCCAGAGTCATGAGCAGTTTCATGATGTATAAGTCTAGAATTATTTCATTAGGCAGTGCCATGGCCAGAATTCCATGGGCTTTAGCATCAATTTTAAACAGTTTCAGATCTTCATCTGAGTAATGTTCTTTCTTCTTCAGAACCATCTCATTGGTTTCTAGATTACTCACCATAGGCTTATGGGGTCCATGAACCACATATTTCCAACAACCTGAACTGTTGACAGACAGGTGATGGAGCATTCGGTGTTGCCATATGTTATACTCGCTCCTAACAAGCATCGGAGGCTTTGTTGAGGAGCCAGTATTGTGAGGATCATTAATTGATGTAGCCATTTTCACCGATTCAAACAGGTTCAATGAAATTTTAACAGATCTAGCTCAAAATCTTAACAACTCAGTTTGAAACAAGACGAATCTCAAATTAATTCACCAGAAGCAACAGAAAATCAAACTCTATAACCGATTCTTGCAAATTTGCTAATTCAATCAAACTTAGATATCAAAAGAGCAGTTTCAATGATCAATTGTTTAATCAATCAATGATTAATCTTGCTCTGATACCATTTGAAAGGATCGGGATCTAGTTTGATCAATTAGATTAAGATTTGCAGCGGAATAGAACAAGAATTAGACGAAATTTAAGCAAGAATAATATGAATATTCAATCAAATAGTGACGGTTATAGAGAGAGACATTTTTATGCAAAGAGAATATTTTCATTCATGCACAAGCTTCGGCTTCAAAGAAATTAGGTCAACATTCCTTTTATAAAGGAATGTGAAATCAGTTGATGTCACTTGATAGTGACAGCTAACTGATTTATACAAACAACTGAAAGTAGACTAAACTACTGAAGATGTCCACAATAACTGAGGACACCTTCACAAAAAGCTATGTACAAGCTAAAATTACAACTACTGAAGTTATAACATCTGAAGTGTAAGAACTTCATATGTTTTACATAAAATAAAACTACTGATAAGTAAACCATCACAACTACTGAAAATAACTACTTCAGCTGTTGTGACAACTTTTGAGAACTTGGTGTTCAGACTTTGTCTTCAGCAGTTGTCTTTAGAATTTGTCTTGAGCTGTTGTCTTCAGACTTTGTCTTGAGACTTTGTCTTCAGCTGTTGTCTTCAGACTTTGTCTTCAGACTTTGTCTTCAGACTTTGTCTTCAGACTTTGTCTTCAGACTTTGTCTTCAGCTGTTGTAGACCACTTTAGGTGTTATTATGTCTGTGGGACTTAAAGGTTTTTGTGATCTGGCTCATTGGTTCTTTTGGTCCAACATGGGTTGTGTTTGTGCTCGGGTATGTGTGTTTTTGGTGTTGTTTCTAGGTGTTTTGAACTCTTTGCAAGCGGGTTAAAATGAAGAACACCTAAGTTGCACCAAGTGAGTTCTAGACCCCGGTTTTTACATGTTTTAAACTATCTTTGGGGCTGAAAATGTATTAAAATGATTTTACAAAGTTTATATGAATACCCGTATGTAATGTGTATGTTGGATGTTAGTTCTAATTGGTTATAGACTACTCATGTTTAGAATAGCCACTTATGCTTAGAATAGATGGATTCAATGATTAGGATTGAAAATATCCTAGAAACATGTTTTACAGAATCCTCATGCGCCTAGATAAGTGTTAATGCGCCTGAAATTGCCTTAGAAAGAAGTAAGTGTGAGCCATGTGCCTAAACAGTAGCTCATGCGCCCAAAATTTTCCATAGAAATGTTTAAGTTCTGCTCATGTGCCTGAACAGTGGCCCATGCGCCTAGAAATGTTAGTCGGATGACTAAGGGTACGGCCATGCGCCCCGATAGTGCCCATGCGCCCAAGTGGCCCATGCGCCTAAGTGTTCACGCATCTGAATAGTACCCATGCGCCTAGATTGGGCTGGAATTTACTAAGTGTTCAGACGTCCATAAGTGCCCACGCGCCTGAAAGTGGCCCATGCGCCAAAGTGTTCCCCATGCGCCTGAATAGGGTCCATGCGCTTGCATAGTGCCCATGCGCCTAGGACTTAGATTTTTTTTTTGATTCTTGGGGAAAATGTGTAAAGTAGGCTTTGACTTGGGAAATTCCCGGGGGACTATAAGTTGACTTTTGGGGTCATAAACTGTATGATGGGCATGATATGATGATGATGATGATGATGATGATGTTGCATGACTATGCATGATGTATGGTATGTATGTATGATGCCGTGTGATGATGTATGAATGGTATATTATGTTATGTTCCTTATGATGATGAATGTTTACCTTTCCATGGCTTTACGTGTTATGTAAATGAATGAACCAAAAGTATTATGTAACGTATAGTGAAAGATAATGAAAGAGGAACATCATGAATGAATGCATGCATTAACGAATGAATGAACGTAAAAAGTCTTGCAAGCAAATGTATGGAGGTTCACACCCAATGAAGGGTGTTAGCTCAATTGTGTGTGGGTTAGCTACCCCAGAAGGATGCACACTGGGGTCCAATCCTTGTGATTGACCACACGTATGGGATCCTTGCTGCTTGCCCCAGGTAATGGAGTCAGCTTCGTGCACAATGTTCGGGGTCTATGAAAGACCTCAGGCCTAGTAACCAGCTTCGTGCACAATGTTCGGGGTATAGTCTATGGCATTTATCCGGAATAAAACGAAAAGATGAATGGTGAATGTACTTGCCTCAGGTACCGGAGTCAGCTTCATGCACAATGTTCGGGGTCTATGATAGACCTCAGGCCCAGTAACCAGCTTCGTGCACAATGTTCGGGGTATTGTACATGTCACAAGATGTAATGAATGAACGAAGGTTAACAAACGTAATGAAAGATAATAACGATGTTATCTGTATGTACGTATGATGTATGATCATGAACGAACGAAACGTATAGTATGGACTCTGTAAAGGAATAAATAAAGATTTTATGTATGTTTTAATATAAAACTAGAACTCACTCAGCGACGCTGACTTTTATACGTTTTTAGTTGGCAGGTAAACGTTGCTGAGGATGGTACGAGGCGGCTACTCAGCTCTTTTGGACGGCATCCATTTAATTTAGGCTTTTGTGATGTAGTACAACAATGTAATTTTGTAATCGACAAACGATGTATTATTTTGCAAAAGTTTTTAGAATGAAATGAAATGCCATTTGTTTTATGTTTTCTGCTGCATTGTTTTGATGAATAAATGTAAAGTATATGTTTTACGTGCGATGAATCACTAGCTGTAAGCGTCCCGGGAACGGGGCCTTACACATGAGCTCTGGTTATACATATGTTTTAGGTAATAAGTTGAGTATGTGTTGTTTCTTGCATATCTTGATGATAGTTGAGCTCTCTAAGTCTCTGTATGAATTACATCATGTCATATCTAAGTACCCTAATCAATCCAATAATTGAAAAAGTAAGTGAGTTGATATTTTGTCAAAAACACTCATTTTCTGTCCTTAGATCTTGTGTCTCCTTTGCTGTGATATCACTGACCTGGAACACACTTGATCACGACTTTTTCATTGTCTATGACTATTCATAATTTTTTTTATTTTAATGTGCTGATCTTCATTGATATGATCTCACTGTAGACATTAATTCTTTTCTCTATACTAGATTTTGATTCTGCTTTCATTTTGATTTTATGCATGTTTTCTGTGTGTGAATGCAATGTAACAATGAGATGTGTGATCTTATTTGTTACCTTAGGAAACTTCTAAGTTATTCAAACTTAAAATTTTAGGGGGAGTAATAAATGGAAGAGTTTTTCTCAGAAAATCAAAATCAAAGTCAAAATGTTGAATTGAAAGGATGATGCTATATGTTCAAAGTATATGTGTGTTTGATAATGTAACTTTTGAAAATGATAATATGAACCTATATAAATTTGCAAATGGAAATGCTTCTTTCAAAAGTTGAAAAATAGATATTTGATTATGTGTTGAGACTAAAATGAAGGGAATGATAAATTTAGAAAAAAATTAAACAACAAGTGAAGAATAAATTGTTAAAAAAAATTAAATTTGAGTGTGCAAAATGTAAAAAGTTCAAATTTAAGGGACTAGAAGGTAAATTTTGGGAAATTCAAAAATATGCTTAAAATGTTTAAATATTAGTATGAAATATTACTAATATGTTTAAAAAGTGTGCACGTGAAAATTTTTGAAAAACACAAGTGTAAGTCTCATGAAAGTCAACTCAAAGTCATCTGATGCGCCTAAATAGTGTTCATACATCCAAATAGGAGCATGATGAAATTTCAAGAAATTATACAAGTGTTTGGGTGTTTTTCATATTCCCATGCGCTTAAACAGTTGCAATAAGTCCATGAGTTTAACCAAGTGTTTGGGCGTTTTACACAAACCCATGCGCCTAAACAGTGATAATGAGTCTGATTTTAACCAAGTGTTGGACGTTTTAAAAGTCTCATGCGTCTACACAGTGTTGATATGTTTCAAGAGTTGCAAGTGTTAGACGTTTTAGGAACTTCATACAGCTGAACAGTGCAAAAGCGCCTAAACAGTACTTATGCGTGTGTACAGTGCTCATGCGACTGAACAGTTCTCATGCGTCTAAGTCAATACGCATAAACAGTGCTCATACGTCCCATTATTTTCTGAATTTTAGGGTTTCATATGCACAAACAGTGCTCATGCGTCTAAAATTTCACTTAATATATATTGAACACTTACACTTGTTTCTCATTCACCCTCGAAAATTCTCTGAAAACACAACTCTTTGAACTATCGACTCTGGTCTTCATGGAACTCTTAGATTCTCATTGATTGAAGCAAATCTTTTTTCATTATTAGATATTATTTGAGTTTATAAATGTAAGTTTGTGATTCAAATAAGTAGATTTTGGTTAAATCATGATGACTGGCATAGTCGTTCGACTACTATTCGGGCGTTCGAACACTATACGATTGAACATTCAAAGTTTAACTAATCAAATCTTAACCATATCTAAAATTTCGAGCATTTTGATATATTTCTCATCAAATGAAATTGTGAATGATGTTGATCATAGTTTGAACAGTAGGGATCTTCAAAGGAAGAAGAAGAAGATGAGCAGACAATTCAATTTTTAAATAAAATAAAATAAAATAAAATAAAATAAAATAAATATTTTTTTAAAATAAAAATAGATAAATCAGAATTCAAATAATTGATTGATAAAATTGATAGATACAAAATGAATAAATTTTAAGATTTCACAAATTAAATTCATAAGTCAAAAGTCAAAATCATATGTCAAAAATTGAATCAAAATTTTAATGTTCTAATATTCTTTTTTTCTATATATTTGCACATGACAGCTTTGAAGTTTGAGCCTAAACATAATGTTGCTGCATTTTTAGATGAGGAAAACAGAGAAGTTGTTGGTTATGAAGAGATTATAAGATTTTTGCTAAGATCAAAATATGTCTATGCAATGTGTGCAAGACCTATGATTAATGCAAGGCTGATCAAAAGATTCTGGAGAACAGCAGAAATAGAAAGAGATGAAGAAGGGCATAACGTTTTAAGAGCTTTCATTACAGCTGATAGAATGCTTGAAGTGTCTGAACAGGCAATCAGAACAGCTCTTAAACTTGGAGAAAATGATCCAGAATACTTATCTGAGTATACTTTCAATGAATGTAGAGATGTATTTCTACAAATGGGTCATCCTGATCACTTTCCTAAGAAACAATTCTTCAGAGCAAGAGTATATAAACACTTGAAATTGTTGTGTTATATATTTTAACATTGCATGTCCAAAAGAAGTGCTAGTTGGGATTCATTCCTAGTGGACATTGCATCTCCTATCATTGCTCTAGTCACAAATAGAAGGTTTAACATGGAAAAGTGGATAATGAATGGATTCATATTCAATCTTCGAAGAGGAAAGAGAAACAAATAGTTGATGTATCCAAGATTTCTCCAACTGCTTATTAATAAAGAGAATCCAGATTTATATGTTGAAGGAGTTGAAGGAGATAAGTTGCAATTAGAGCACATGTCTGAAGCTGTTTATAAGAGATTTGCTATGATTTCCGGTGCTCAAAACATTCCATTATTTGATTATATAAGGAATGTAGCTATGTATGAAGTAGACATCAATAAACAACACTATCATTTATCTAAAGATGAACCAATAGATCCAAGTGATCTTATTGAGGATGTTGTAGATGATATGATTGATGATGATGATGAAGAAAGTGATGATGATGCTACTGAAAGCTCATCAGATGATCATGATGATGATGATGATGATAATGATGAAGATGCTAATGATGGTGCAATTGAAGCACATCAAGAAGCTATTGATGAAAGGAATGATGATGATAATGTCAATGAAACTCAGAACTTAGCTGAAGAAATTACTCATGCTGATATTTATCATGATTCTGTACATGAAGTTCAAGAAGATGAACCAGCTATTGTTATACATGAAGAAGATTCACAAAATCAAACTTTTGATTTTGATTTCATGAATGATATGTTATCTGAACCGGTGTTTCAAGCTGAAGTAACTGAAGATGTTGAAGAAATTCCTGTGAGTACAACACACAATGTGTTAGTACAAATAGAGGAGATAGTTGATATAGATGAGATGGAGAATTTGAAAAAAGAAAAGGTGATTAAAGAGAAATAAATTGAAGGATTTAAAAGTTCAAAATAAAAGATTGAAAGAGATGAATATATCTTTTGAAAAAGAAATTCAAAAGTTAAAGGATGAAAATTCATAGTTGAAAGAAGAAAATTTACTGAAAGATGAAAAGCTTGTGAGCTATGCAAAAGACAAAGAAGATGTTATAAAAAATCTTGAAGTTATGATAAAGGATTATGACATTCTTGAAGAGAAATTCAAGAAATTATCTGAAGAAAATGAAAAATTGAAAGATGAACTAGTAATGGTAAAAGAATCTCAAAAGCCTATTTCACCGGATCAAATGATAAGTTCTGAGATGATTGTTGAAGAGAATCCTGAGGTGATTAAAGGCAAAAGGAAACTTGATGATGTAGCAGAAACAATTTTAACAAAGTCATCTTCAAAAGTACAAAGAATAGAAGAAACTATTAAAGAACAAAACATTCAAGAACAAATTGGAGCTTTAAATGACATTGAAGAATTTTTCAATGATGACTGGTATGACGAAGTATTAGATGAAGAAGAAAAAGATGAAGCTCAATTTGTATCAAATTTGTCTTCACAAGAACCACCTCAAGATCAAGATGAAATTCCACAACATTTTGAAGATAGATATAACTATCTTGTAAAGATGAAATACAATAGAGTCTTTCTGGATGGACTGACTGTTTCTCAAATTAATGATGAATATGAGAAATGCATTGCTGCAGTGTCAGTTGCTCCTATTGATCCAAATGCAATTGTAATGGAGCATGGTGAATGGAATAGAGCTAAAGAAAGTATTAATATAGATGAATTATCAAGCTCTGAGCTGCACCATCCTGACCCTGATCATATGAGTATTCCAGCATTAAGGTCTTGGTTGCAAGCTAGGAATTACCCATGGAGGAAACTAAAAAGATTACAATCTGTATCTTTGAGAAATCTTGTTACAAGTTTTCAAGAAACTGAAAAACAATCAAAGAAGATGATTATACTTGATATTGATAATCCTCAATACCTTGAGATTACCAAAAGAACAAGAATGTTGAAGCCTCAAGAGATATTAAACAGACGGCAAGAAACTCAGATGCTCATGATAGCAGATTAAAATGTTTTCTAGTACTGAAAGGCAAGCATATAAAGCCTCTTCTGAACAAAGACAAATTTTTGATAATGCCAGATCTACTGGAGACTTAGTGAGAAATATATTGCAAAAAGGACAATCAGTTGCTAAGTTGTTAAATGCTATGATTGCTCCTGATTTCACAAACCAAGTAAAGATAATAGCATGGAAGTATGATGAGATATTTCATGCATTTTTTTATAAAAAGAGTAAATGCAGTTTGTGATGTATATCATTTTTACTCAAGCATAACTAAACTTCTAGTGCAAGACTTGAAAGAGTTAAACAGATTACCTCTGATTAATCCATGTGATTCTAAACGTGGTAAGATGATGATAGAATTATTGAGAAGAGAGATGGATAGATCAAGTAATTTTCTTCAAACAATATTTGATCAAGAAGACAAGGAGTACTTTGCTACATTAAAAAAGAACAAAAAGCTTACAGGATGACAATCTGAAGAAGAACATTTCATGATAGAATTTTATGATAATGAGTTTGAAAAAGTCATAACTCCTGGTTTAAAGGTGATTGATGGTAATCAGAAGTCAAAGAAAATTCTCAGATGGTTCTATAACTCTGAGACTTTTGAGCTTAAACTGGTCCCAAATCTCGAACAATGGGATGAGGATATGATTATATTAGTTGGTGCTTTTAAACTGAAACTATTGCATCCAAGTTATATATCATTTTTATCTGTGCAAAACTTTGAAAAAGTATCTCCATAGATTGAAGAGCAAGATAAGAACTATTTTCTTTCCATCCTAAATGTGATGAATGCTGCAATGGAAAGAATATCATTATGCAAAGCTCTTGCATATGCAAATATTGTTAAGAAGGATATCAAAGACATTGTGTTCATGAGAATTTCAAGAAAAGGAGTATTAGAAATATACTCAAAGGAAAATCAAAATCCTATTGAGTTATATGCTAATATTGATATAAAATGTCTATCAAAAGATACATTGGAAAGAATGAGAAAAATGGAGATAAAGACGAATGAAGAAAAACCAGAACAAGGCATTCTTGCTAGCAAATTTAAGTCTGCAATTGCTAATGCTTTGAAAGAACTGGAGATGTATAAAAAGAAGCCAATGTTCAATATCAAGGAAGAACTTGAAGATTTCTTTGAGTGCTAAAGATTGAAGATAGAAGATGAAAGCTAAAGATGAAAGATAAAGCTGAAGGAAAGATAAAAAGAAGTCAAGATTGAAGATTTTGAAGACCGAAGACCATGTAAATCTTAGCGGGAGTATTGTTAGGTCTCTAGAAAGATTAAAATGTTGTCTTTATGTATCTTTCTGTTATTTGTAATAGTATAGGGACTAGTTTTGTAATTGGTTAGTTCATTGTGTTTCATTATAAATATCTTAGACTTGTAGCAGTTAGGAAAAAAAGTAGTGACGAACAACAGATTTTTAACTGCTTCTTACTTTGTAATTGTCTTTGCTTGATATTAATGAAACTATGACCTTTTTTGATATCTTGCTTGATTTGATTACTTTGTATTTCTTTGAATTGTGTTAATACATCATCACAGATTGGTACATTTGATCCTATCAAATGATATCAGAGCTCCCATTGATCCTATCTCTTCTTTCTTTGACTTTAAAAAATATAACTGGGTGTTACATATATGAAATGAAATGGTTGTTTAAAATGATTCCGCTACTATATTTTAGTAAGTTAACGTAAATTATATGTTTTATGTGCGTTGATTAACTAGCTATGAGCATCCCGGGAACAGGGCCTCACAAGTTGGTATTAGACCCAAAGTTTAAGTGAAATGGGTAAAATTTTCAAAATAAACCTAAACTTAAACTGAGAATGGGACAAAAAGAGAAGGGATGCTGGTCTGAGTAGAGCTACATGCCATGAGGTATTTTCTTAATGTTAAACGGTATTACGTGCGCATGTTATGTGGTTTATGTGCCTATAATTGTTAGGATTAGAGATCTAAGTTTGATTAATTAGAGTAGATTGCAGCGGAATTTGAACAATGAATTAGACAATTCGCAAGAACACAATTGGTATTCTATGAAAAGTAAACGGTTATAGAGAGAGAATTCTACAAAAGGAATATTTCATTTATATGCTTTCGTGGTGGCTAAATATCACACGTTACAACTAGGTCAACATCCCTTATATAGGAGATGTGATGTCTGCTAATGTCACTTGATAGTGATATCTAACAGAATTATTCAAAGTACTGAAACTATGCAAACTACTGAGAATGTTCTCAACTACTGATTACATCTCAGAGAATGCTAAGTACAAAAACATAAAACTACTGAACTAAAACTACTAAAACTATAACTACTGAAAAGTAAATTACAAGTACTGAAAGGAAACCTTCACAACTACTCAAGTTAATAACTTCAGCTGTTATGACAGCTACTGATCACTTAGGTCTTCAGTCTTTGTCTTCAGTCTTTGTTCTTCAGACTTTTACTTTCAGACTTTGTCTTCAGCTGATAGCTTGAGACTTTGTCTTCAGTACTTTACTTTCAGACTTTGTCTTCAGTAGAAGTCTTTAGATCTTGTCTTCAGACTTTGTCTTCAGACCTTTTAATCAGCTGATGTCTTCAGCTGTTGTGATCTTCTTTAGCAGTTGCAATGTCTGTAGGACTTAGAGGTTTTTCTGATCAGGGTCATTGGTTCTTTTGGTGCAACAAACTCCCCCTGAACCAATGCAGCCAAAACCTCTAAACTTATAGATGATCCCACTTATTCTTGGGAGAAACACCCTCTTGATCAGCTTCAGAGGTAATCAGTTAAGCACAGGCCAGGAAAAGGATTCTAATGTTTTGATTGGCTAAGTATGGATAGGAACTCTGTCTTGGGGAAACTAGACACAGAGTCTTATCCCAACCATGAAACCTAATTCCCATTAATGAGTCTGTAAGACTCACTAGCATAGGCCTCAAGGAGAACAACTTGTTCCTCCTTGGTGAGTTCTTCTACTTCTCCCTCAAAGAAGAACTCTGGGCCATAATACTCAGACAGATATCTCACTGTCTTCCCATTCTTTAACTCGACAGTTGTGATCTCTCTGTATGCAAATTCATCAGGGTGAGAGCCTTCTAACAACAACTGGAGTTCACTCTTTTGAAGATCTTCAAGTCTTTTGTATAACAACCCTTCTTGATCATTTTGTTCTCAAGAATAGATTGAGGGGTTGTCTTGGAGTTGTGAGCTCTCTTGAATTCTTCAATTATCTCCGAGGGTGAGACTACCATGGCCAACATAATTGCAGCATTCAAAGTCTTTTCACTTGGCCATGATATCTACTAGGTATGTTCTTCTTATGAATTCTAGAACTTACCCTGGGGTCTGGCCAAATCCGCACTCTTTCTCTTTGATGTTGAAAAGTATGTCTAAGAGTGTATAGCCTCAGAGCTTGTTTCTTTATTTCTTGAATGGATGAGGACTGAGGGAAGTCCTTGTCAACCATCTTGAGAAATTGCTTATCATGCTGCTTCTGTTGTTCTGCTTCTCAATCTTTACTTTCACCATCTGCATTTGCAAGTTAGGTGTAATCACTTATTGACTTCTGTGCTCAGGTGATTTAAGTTTGAGAACAACAGAGATTGGCAGACTATCTTCGTCATCATCCTCTTCTTCATCTTCTTCTACCCTCAACACCCTTCTCCTCCTTCTGGGTGTATCACTGGGTAAGGTTTGATGTGGTTTTCGGGGTAAAGGGATTGGTTTTGTGGGTTTACTTGTGGGTGGTTTTGGTTTAGGGATAGATTTGGGAGATTTTAGAGATGATGGTTGTTTTTGAGTGGGAGTATGAGAAGACTGATCTAGCATTTTGGTGGTGAGTTTGGCTTTGGAGAGCTTTGCCATTTCAGTTCTCTTCCTAGCACCTGCTTCATCCAGTGCTTCGATGATCAACCCTTTATTGTAGCCTCCAGCAGAGCAAATTTTCTTGGTTATCTCCAAGATACTGTCTCTGGACCAAGACTTTATCTCTATCAATGATATTCCAAAGTATTTGGCAATAAATCTGATCATTATCTCCAATCTTTCCCTTTCCAACACACTAAAACCAGCCCATCTTGCTTGAATCTCTTCTATTTCCAGCCTTCTGATCTCAGTATCTAATGTGGCTGTGTCATGACCTTGTCTAAAGAGCTCATCTATAATTTTATCCATGGATCTACTGTGAGCTTCATCAGCATCTTTGACAAGATCTTCTAAGGATTTTTCTTTATCAGATTTTGACTCAGTACTTTTCTTCCTTTTATATGTGATCAGCTGATCTTTCTTCTCTTTATCTGTGGTCAGCTCTTGCACTGTGATCAGCTGTTCTGAGATCAGTTCTTCTCCAACTCCTTCTCTTTTTCAAGGTCTTTCTCATCATCAACTCTTTTCCTTTTCTTTTCTTTCACTGCCTTAGACTTAGTAGTCTCCCCCTTTTTGGTTGCATTGGGATCAGGGGCTTGAAAGGCAGAAAGAGACTTGTGAACAACATCATCAATGAGGGTTTGTAGATTTAAGGAGATCCTCTCATCAATGGCTTTATGTACAATCTCAGTAATGATGGGAGTGATGAGAGGTAAAGAGTGTTGAAAGGTAGCAACCATCTACTCAGAGGGGTTCTCTCCCTGAGAGGTGGTGCCAAAATCAGTGGTTGGTGGCTCAGTTAAGTGTGTAGGCGAAGTGTTTGGTGAACCTTTAAATGAAGGTGTCATCTGTGGGGTTATTAGGGTAGATGGGCTTTGATCCTGAGACATGTTGGCTAGCAGCTATTTGAGTCTGCTCACCTCATTCTCTAGGATTGTATTATGGGCTAAAACATCATAGAAAAAGCCCAGGTCATCATCAGTCTTTGCTGAATCATCTGACCTCCTGATTCAATCAGGATGTACATGCCCTGAGTGTAGATCAGTATAAGCATGTGCCACTTGTTCTTGGTACTGGGGACTTCCTGCCTCAGGACTATGTTCTTCATTGGCAGTTGCCTCTGGTGAGGTCTGAGATATGTTACCAACTTCATCCTGATCATATGCTGAATTAGTAGAAGTGGCATCCTAACCAGATGTTCTAATCTCCTCTTCTACATTTGGAGATTGAACATTGTAACCCCTGTGCTGTGGGTTATCAGAAGCATTTTGGTCCTCCCCCTCAATGGTTGAGGTATGCCCAGTGTTAATTGGTTTTTGGGGAGGGGGTGAGGAATGCAACTGACTTAGCACTTTAGCAACTATCAATGTTGGGCTTTGAGGGGCAGTTGCATGTGGAGATTGTTCAGAAGTAGATTGCACCGGGGTTAGAGGTGCTCTTCAATGGTAACCCTCTCAATTGAGATAGGTTCCAGTAATGTGGGATCCCCAATTGTGGTTGCAACACGATCCTGTTGAGAGGATACCTATGCGGTTTTAGCAGGTTGAGTCTTTGACATGACTGGGGGGTTATAACCAGTATGTGCTTCCTATATTGGTGGTACAGGGGCATCCTCAGGGGACTGATCTCCCTGAGTAGCCTTTTTGGGCTTTTTGGATTTGGGTTTGGTGGGGACTTTGAATCTGGAAGTGGAGGCTGTGGGTTCCCTCTACTTGGGTTTTAGCATCCGGGCAACTCCTTTAAAAGTAGGGTTAGAGTTATGTCTGGAGTACACCTCAGCTAAAACAGCTGGAGCAGGGACCCCAAGACCAATAAGGCCATCAGATTTTAATTGGTTTAAAATTATGGCCATCAGAGACCTGGGATATAGTAGCCATCTATTTACAACAGGTTTCTGAGCCAGATCCTTTAGTTCCATGAACACTTTCTCAGAAAAATTTAGATTTTGGCGTTCAAAGATAGAGTACAATACCTGTTGCCATCGTGAAGACATCTGATCCCAAGAAGATGTCTTTGAAGCAAGGCAGACATTCACCATATGAAAGATAAGTCTTTCAGCATCATGGAAGTGCTTTTTAAGAATGGTTGTAGCACTTAAGTCGCCTTCATACCCGTTATTGATGAAAGACATATCAGTGGTGCCTTTCAGGTATTCTTTAGTATAGGTGCCATCATGCAAATTTAGGGTTTTGCGAATGATGTCGGGGGTGATGAGCACCTGTTTCTTGTTCACCAACAACTGGAGAGTGATTTGGCTATCATTCTCACCAGTTGTGACAGAGACGTTGGTCCAGAATTGGGTTAAGGAATCAGGGTATATGGTAGGATTCAGAAGAAATGCGGTTCGGTATTGGGAATCCACCATAAGATCGATGGCAGTATCAAACTTGTTCCAGAAGGCCGATTCCGAAAGGTAGGCAACACAGTTGTGTCGGGGTTTGAGTTTCATGGTCACCATTGTTGAGAGTGAAAAGATTGAAAAGGGCTAATGAAGCGTTTGGCTATAAGTGCAGGTATTTATAGGTTAAGAAATGGCTGAAAAGAAAACGACTGAAAGTGTTAGTGTTATCAGCAGTTGTATGAAAACAACTGAAGAATTGGTTTTAACTATCAGACGTTTGAAAACAACTGAAGACTTGGTTTTAGTCATCAGTTGTTATGAAACTACTAAAAACCTTGGTTTTGTCTTCAGGTGTTGGAAACAACTGAGGACTTGGTGTTAGTCATCAGTAGTTGTGAAACTACTAAAGACCTTGGTTTTGTCATCAGCTGTTGTAAACAACTGAGGACTTGGTGTTAGTCATTAGTAGTTGTGAAACTACAGAAGACATGGTTTTGTCATCAGCTGTTTAGGGTGAAACAGCAGTTTGTGGAAACGACTGAAGTGAAAATTCCCATCAGTAGTTTTCGTCAATTCTTAGCTTTTCAGCTATTTCATACTGTCCTCAACACTTACTCATCAGACTTTTTAGCTGTTTTCAGTTATTTCATAGGACATCAGTACTTATCTATTTTTACTGACATCAGTAGTTATAACTACATCAGTAGTTGTAACTCATCAGTTTCTTTTAACAGAATCAGTACTTATTCATGACATGGTTACTAATGATCATCAGTACTTGTTTATTGAGATCATCAGTAATTGTCAGTTATTCTAGCTACAGCATACCAAGCCTTAACACAAGGTTTTGGAAAGTTGAACTATCCAAAGGCTTAGTAAATATATCTGCAAGCTCATCAACACTAGGCACAAACCTTGGATCAATCAGACCTTTTTCAAAACAATCCCTAATAAAGTGGTGTCTCATCTCTATATGTTTGGTCCTAGAGTGTTGGAATGGATTCTTGACAATGCACAGAGCTGAAGCACTATCCATTAATAATGGAGTCTTAGTCTCCGTAATGCCATAATCCAATAATTGGTTCTGAAGCCAGAGTACCTGAGATGTACAACTTGCAGCAGCAATGTACTCTGCTTCAGCAGTGGATGTAGCAATAGATTTTTGTTTCTTACTCTGCCAAGAAATAAAACAGTTGCCTAGGAATTGACATCCACCAGAAGTTGACTTTCTGGTTAACTTACACCCTGCATAGTCACTATCAGAAAATGTAGCTAATTTGCAAGAGTGTCCAGTGGAACACCAAAGACCTAGAGATTGTGTACCTTGCAGATATCTAAAGATCCTCTTAACTGCAATCAAATGAGACTCTTTAGGAGCAGCCTGAAATCTAGCACAAACACAAGTTGCAAACATGATATCTGGTCTAGAAGTTGTTAAATACATCGAGGACCCAATCATACATCTGTAAAGTGTTTCATCAATAGCTTTACCTTTCTGATCTGCATCCAGATGTGTGCTATTGCATATGGGAGTAGAACAGGGCTTAAAATTTTGTAAATCAAACTTTATTCAAAAGATATTTTGTATATTTTGACTGATGAATGAAGGTTCCATATGCCTTTTGTTTGATTTGCAAGTCTAGAAAGAACTGTAATTCTCCCATTGCACTCATTTCAAACTTCTATTTCATTAAATTTGTAAAATCATCACACAACTGGGGATCAGAGGATGCAAAAATAATATCATCAACATAAATTTGAGCAAGTAGCTTATGTTGATCCACTTTCTTAATAAACAAATTTGTATCTATGGAGCCTCTAGTGAAATTATTTTTAAGAAGAAAATTTGAAATTGTTTCATACCAGGCTCTAGGAGCTTGCTTCAACCCATAAAGAGCCATATCAAGTTTATACACCCAATCAGGATGTTTATTGTCCTCAAAACCTGGTGGTTGACACACATAAACCTCTTCATTTATTTTACCATATAAAAATGCACTTTCGACATCCATTTGAAAAACTTTAAGATTGTGGAATGCAGCATAGGCTAAGATAAATCTAATTGCCTCTAGTCTGGCTACATGGGCAAAGGTTTCATCATAATCAATACCTTCTTCTTGTGAAAACCCTTGTACAACCAGTATAGCCTTGTTCTTGACAATAAGTCCATTTTCATCAGTTTTATTCCTAAACACCCATTTAGTGCCTATTGCACACTTACCTGGGGGTAGAGGAACCAGTTCCCACACTTGCTGCTTTTTGAACTGAAGTAACTCAAGCTGCATGGCTTCAACCCATCCATTGTCTCTCAAAGCAACATGATAGTTCTTTGGCTCTAGCTGACTGATGAAGAGAGCATAGAAGCAGAAGTTGGACAATTGACTTCTGGTTGAGACACCAGCATTGATATCACCAATGATTTGAGACATGGGGTGATTCTTCAGCTCTTGGTACACTATAAGATCAGTGCAAGTTTTTGTAGCTGGTTCAGCAGCAACATATGTTGATCCAGACTCTTGAAACCAAGTATGATATGGCAAGTCAAATGATGTAGAGGAGTCAGAAATCTCATGAGCATTTGTTGTGGATGGAGCTGCAGAAGCTACAGGAACATCAAGTTTAGCAGACTCAAGCAGTTGATCACTAAACTTGAAAAGGTGAGTACTGATATCATCATCATCTTCAGTACCACCAGGTGGAAGACTTGCTGCAGAAGATGATTTATCCACATGATCTGCAATAGCTGGAGGTTATAAGGAACATATTGCAGTATGTCCAGATCAAACAGCTCCACAGGGTTTTTGTTCACCATAGGCTTGTGTGGATTGTTCCTTTTTCTTTCGGAACCATTTGGTTGGTTTCCGGATTGTTCACCATAGGCTTGTGTGGACCATGTACCACAGATGTCCAACAACCTGAACTGTTAACAGAGACATGATGGAGCATTCTTCATTGCCATATGTTATACTCAGTCCTAACCACATCGGAGGCTTGGTTTAGGACCGATATTGGAGGGACATTAGAAGGTGTAGTCATTCTCATATTCAACCAATTCAATTAAGTTTTAACTGGTTTAGTGCAAAACACAACAAACTCAATATGAACCAAGAGAAAACTCAAGCAAATAACCGAAAGCAACAGAAATTCAATGATCTATACCAATTCTTGCAAATATGCTAATTCAATCAAACTTAGATATCGAAATAGCAGTTTCAATGATCAATTGTTAAATCGATCAATGATTAACCCTCTGATACCATTTTTTAGGATCAAAGATCTAAGTTTGATTAATTAGAGTAGATTGCAGCGGAATTGAACAATGAATTAGACAATTCGCAAGAACACAATTGGTATTCAATGAAAAGTAAAACGTTATAGAGAGAAATTCTACAAAAGAATATTTCATTTATATGCTTTCGTGGTGGCTAAATGTCACACGTTACAACTAGGTCAACATCCATTATATAGGAGATGTGACATCTGCTGATGTCACTTGATAGTGACATCTAACATAATTATTCAAACTACTGAAACTATGCAAACTACTGAGAATGTTCTCAACTACTGATTACATCTCAGAGAATGCTAAGTACAAAACATAAAACTACTGAACTAAACTACTGAAACTATACTACTGAAAAGTAATTACAAGTACTAAAAGGAAACCATCACAACTACTGAAGTTAATAACTTCAGCTGCTGTGACAACTACTGATCACTTTGGTCTTCAGTCTTTGTCTTCAGTCTTTGTCTTCAGACTTTTACTTTCAGACTTTGTCTTCAGCTGATAGCTTCAGACTTTGTCTTGAGTACTTTACTTTCAGACTTTGTCTTTAGTAGAAGTCTTCAGATCTTGTCTTCAGACTTTGTCTTAACACCTTGTAATTAGCTGATGTCTTCAGCTGTTGTGATCTTCTTCAGCAGTTGCATGTCTGTGGGACTTAGAGGTTTTTCTGATCAGGCTCATTGTTTCTTTTGGTCTAACATTAATAGATCTAGATACTGATGTAGTCAGGATAGGAAATGCTTGGGGTGTGAAGAGTAAAGTAAGTGGCTTATCAAAACTAGCCACTGTAATTAGAGACTTACTATACTTGACATAAACTGAGTTATTCCCTTGAATGATTGCGCTAGTGTTTGAATCTTATAGCATGTTAGATCTTCGAGAAGTATGACAAGGGCTGCAGAAATGGCACTCGAAGAGCCCGAGATCCATCACCGGAAAGGCAATGATTATAGTGCTATCCTGAGGACCGCATCGAAAAAGGTTGTGGTTGAAGGAGTTCGACAAGTTATGCAGACGATTCTATCGTCTATTATGACTGAGGTAATTAGCGTGGTGAGGAGATGACCATGACTGAAGTAAACAAGAAGGGTAGCGGCGACAATAATTGGAACGGAAAGTGGGTTGAACGTGGGGGTTACACTCCAAACAACAAGGTTGCCAGGTGGATGACCGGCGTGTAGCTTTGTCCGGTGCGGAGACGAGGAAGTGTGGTGAGTGTGCTAAAGGTCATACCGAAGAGTGTAAGTGGGGGATCAAACCTCAACTTAAAATGTGGGAGGCCCAGTAATCTGGCAAAGAATTGTGGGGTGAAGAGGTGTTATACCTATGGCGGAAAGGGTCATATAAGCAGAGACTGCAAAAGCCGAGGGACGAGAGTTTTTGGGCAAGGAGGATGACTGGAACTGGACGGCAGGAGGTGAGGGCAGAGCCTTCACGATGACCAGGGAGGACGCTAGGACGGACCCTGATTTCATGTGAGGTACGTATCTATTAACCAAACTCTTGCTCTATGTTCTTTGATTCTGGTGCTAGTAGGAGTGTTTTTCCACTGCTTTTTGTGCTAAGTTGCCCATTAGGAGTAGAAGCGTTCATGAGACCTTCGATGTAGAAACTACCATAGGTAAGTCTACTAGGATTTCTGAGATGATAGAAGGTTGTGACATTGAGTCAGAAGGTCATAAATTTCCTGTTAGATCATTTGTGATGACCTTAGGCAGTTCCGATGCGGTCCTAGGAATGGATTGGTTGGTGGACTACGAGGCACACATTGTGTGTCACAAGAAGGTGATTAGACTGTCACGCCTGACGGATTTCGGTGACAGTTTACAGTGATCGATTACGATTGTCGTGGATGTGATTTCGATGGCGGTGGCGGGAAAGTGCATGAGGCATGGGTGTAGTTCCTAGTTGGCCTACATGAAGGATGTGGATATGCCAACACCACAACTGTCTGATGTACTCGTTGTGTGTGACTTCCCAGACGTGTTCGTAGAAAACTTACATGGAGTGCCACTAGACTGCGAGATTGAGTTCCAGATTGACTTGATACTGGGTGCCCAATCTGTTGCTAAGGCGCCGTATCAGTTGGCTCTGACTGAGATGGAGGATTGATGGAGCAACTGCAGGAGTTTCTTGATAAGGGGTTCATTAGACAGAGTATCTCTCCCTGGGGTGCTCCGATCTTATTTGAAGAAGATAGACGGTAGCATGAGCATGTGTATAGACTACCATAAGCTGAACAAGTTGACAATGAAGAATCAATACCCCTTACAGTTAATTGATGATTTGTTTGATCAACTCCAAGGTGCCAGTTGGTTCTTGAGGAAAGATCTTCAACCTGGCTACCATGAGCTAAAGGTTAAGGAGCAAGATATTCCTAAAACAACTTTTCACACACGTTATGGACACTACGAGTTTCTCGTTATGTCTTTTGGTTTGACCAACACGCCAGCTGCTTTTATGGACTTGATGAATCGAGTGAGTCAGCCGATGTTAGATAAATCAGTGATTGTGTTTATTGATGATATCCTGATTTATTCTAAGAGCGAGGAAGAGCATGCTCGTCATATTCGGGAGGTGTTAGAGGCGTTAAGAAGGGAGAAGTTGTATTCCAAATTCTCCAAGTGCGTATTCTGGTTGCGCGAGGTTCAGTTTTTAGGTCATGTGGTAAATCCCGAGGGGATAATGGTGGACCTAGCAAAGGTGGAGGCGGTGATGCAATGGAAGTCACCAAAGACGCCATCCGACATTCGTAATTCTTGGGTTTGGCTGCTACTAAAGAAGATTCATTCAAGACTTCTCCAAGATAGCTTCTCTGTTTGACAAAGTTGACCCATAAGGATGTAAAGTTGGTATGGGGTCAAACTCAAGAGAAGGCATTTGAGGATTTAAAGACGAGGTTGACTCAAGCTCCTGTCTTGTCGTTACCTGATGGAAGCTAAGATTTGGTGGTTTACTCAGATGCTTCCTACTCAGGTTGGGATATGTCTTGATGCAGCGAGGAAAAGTTATAGCCTATGCATCCCAATAGTTGAAAGTTCATGAGGTTAATATCCTACTCAAGACTTGGAGCTAGCAGTTGTGGTCTTCGCACTAAAGGTTTGGAGTCACTACCTAACGGGATGAAGTGCATAGTCTTCACGGATCACAGAGCTTGAAGTACTTCTTTAAGCAGAAGGACTTGAACATGAGGTGGAGGAGATGGTTGGAGCTCATAAAGGATTATGATTGTGAGATCCATTACTATCTGGGCAAGGCCAACGTGGTGGCGGATGCCCTTAGCCGAAAGGAAAGACTCGAGCCGATTCGGGTGAAGGCTTATCAACTGATTATGACCTCTGATGTGATGACACAGGTCAAAGAGTTTGAAGATGAGGTGTTGAAAGAAGATCATCTTAACTTTGAAAGAATGAGAGCTCTAGTCATGGATTAGGGGAAAACACACTCGGTGTTAGAACCCGATTCGGACAAATGTGTATTCCTCGTTTTGGGGATCTGTGTGAAAGATTATGATGAAGTTCATAAGACTCGATACTCCATTCATTATGAACCAGATTCGGATGAATTGGATTCCTCATTTTGGGGATCTGTGTGGAAAGATTATGGACAAGTTCATAAGACTCGATATTCCATTCATCCTTGTGCCACAAAGAAGTATCAACACATGAAGAAAGATTATTGGTGGCCGGGTATGAAGCGTGGTGTGGTGGTGTACGTGAGTAAGTGCCTTACTTGCTTGCAAGTGAAGGCAAAGCATCAGAGCCATATGGGAAGATCCAACCCTTGGACATACCCAAGTGGAAGTGGGAGCATATCACCATGGACTTTTTTACAAAGTTGTCGCGTACCGAGAAAGGGTACGATGCTATTTGGGTGGTAGTCGATCGTTTGACGAAGATTGCTCACTTCCTACCGATCCGAGAGACGTATTCCTCTGAAAGACTAGAGATCTATTCATCAAGGAGATTGTAAGCCGCCATGGTGTATTGTTTTCTATTGTGTCTAATCGTGACACTCAGTTTACATCCAAGTTTTGGAAGAGATTTCACAATGCTATAGGGACGAGGTTACATATCAGCACGACTTATCATCCCCAAACCGATGGTCAGTCAGAAAGGACCATTTAGACGCTGGAAGATATGCTTCAGGCATGCGTCCTTAACTTTGGAGGAATTTGGGATGACCAATTACCATTAGTCGAGTTCTCATATAATAATAGTTACCATGCTAGCATTGGCATGCCTCCTTATGAGATTTTATATGGTAGGAGATGTAGAACATCCGCTTGCTGGGGTGATATTGGCTAGAAAGAGTTAGGGAGCGTCGAGGTGGTTGAGGCTACGACTGAGAAGCTGGAAAGGATTAAGCCTTTATGAAGGCAGCTAAAGATAGGCAAAAGTCGTATGCCGATAAACGACAAAGACCGATTGAGTTCCAGGTGGGTGATAGAGTTATGTTTAAAGTCTCACCCTGGAAAGGTATCATTCGGTTTAGGAAACGGGGCAAGTTGAGCCCAAGATACATAGGGCCTTTCCGAATTATTGCTCGAGTAGGAGATGGCCTATAGTTTGGAGTTGCCTAGTGAGTTAAGTGGATTCATCTGACATTCCATGTATCTCCTTAAAAGTGCTTAGCCGAGGAGGATATGGTGGTGCCACTGGGGATATTGAAGTGGATGAATGGCTCAATTATTTGGAGCAACCAGTGGCGATCATCAATCGCAAAGAGAAGTGGGCAAGGAATAAGGTGGTTCCCTTGGTGCATGTATAGTGGAAGCATAGGAAGGGATTAGAGTCCACATTGGAAGTTGAGGAGGAGATGAGGCAGCATTACCCTCAACTATTTAGTGACTAACACGTTTCAGGGATGAAACCTAAATAAGGGGGTGGACTTGTAACACCCCGAATATAGTCTAAGCGAGCCAAATAATAATAATGGGCTTAGACGAGATCATTTAATGAAATAATATGATATGGTTATAGACCTAGCTAACTCTTCGGGTTATGAGCTTGACGAGTTTAGGTACCGGGAACACCCGATATATATAATGGATCAACTTGAGTAGTTCTTATTTGCAACTCAACACTCTAGTTCTACAGAGAGAGAGTAGAGAGTGAAAGTAGAGAGAATGGAATATTGAAGGCTCGGTTGATCTTGGGATTGAATATTGGTGTTCGTGGGCATCTAAACAACAAGAAAACACCAAGAATTCAGGTAACAAACATCATTTAATCGTTGCTTTTGATGTAAGCCCGGATTGCAGGGCTTGGGGTTTTTGAAAATGGTAAAGATTCACCCAAAACACACGTTTTTGTGTAAGAAAACATGTAAGAAGCTTAGATATAGCTTATTGGGTGATAAACCAAGGTTTGGATGTAAAAGATTGATGTTTTAGGTCAAAAATGGGTTGGTTCGTAATTTTCAGCCCGTTCTACGAAATTAGAGTTCATCCAACGAAACTATGTAGTCGTCAAATGAAATTCTGGATCTTTCTGTGAAATTATAGTTTTGCACGTAGATTCGCAAGGTTGAATTTCCAACGAAAGTTGGGCGAAACTAGTAGCCAAACTGCCAGTGAAGATGGCAGCGAAACTAGCTGTGAAACTGCTGATCTTGCAGCAAAATTAGGCAGAAATTAACTCCTTTGAGTGTTAACTTATCTGCAGGTTGTGTAGTGTAAACCTTATCATTAAAGCTTGATTGAGGAGCTACTCACTGAGTTCAAGTGAGTTCCAGATCCCCTATTTAAAGGTTTTGAACTAGTTTGGGGCTGGAATGCATACTAAATATACGATTTAAATGATCAAGATTTTAAGGGGTTTTAACCGAATATCGATTTTTCAATAGAAAAATGTGCTACATAAGAGTGTTAAAAGTTATAAAAGCGCAACCCCAGCCAGGGGCATTGCCCTTAGACCCCACTAGGGACTGCCGCCCCTGAACCCCCGCTTTCCCCCGCGAAGGTTTAGTTATGTTTTATGATGACTTATGCTTGTGGTGCATATGTTTATGTATGTGAATGTGTGATGCATGATGTTTAGGATGATGGGTGATGATTGATGCTATGCTAATGATGATGTTGATGTATGTTGATTATGTATACTATGTATGTTATGTATGAGATGTTTTCTTATGTTCCTTACTACATGTTATGATGTGACTTTACGTGGTGTGATTATGGTAACGAACGTAAAGTATTATCTTAATGAAATGAAAGATTTAAGATAATGAAAGTGGAACATAATGAATGAACCAATGAAAAGCCTTGCAAGCAAATGAAAGGAGGTTCATAACTCATTGAGAGTTGTTAGCTCAACTGTGTGTCTACAACTTGCGATTTGGCTAACTTATAAGGGTTCATACCCACAATACGAGTTCAGTCTTGGTGACTACTCCAATATGCGATTTCCTAATTACTGAGTGTTATACAACGTGCGATTTTGGGTAACCCATAAGAGTTCACACACACAGGGGGAGTCAGTCCTAATGACTACTCCATACATGCGATATGGGGTCCTTGTCGCTTATCCCTAGATGAATTGCTTGGTGCTCTAGAGGAGGGTTAAACACATGACAGGACCTAGATAAAGTGAAAGATAAAAATGTACGAAGAGTGCGATAGTATGAAAAATGCAAAACGTGCGAAATGTACGAAACGATGATGATGAAGATCTAATTATTACCTTGATGTACGTACGATGTGTGATCCCGTGCGATAGTAAGAAAAGGTTTTAACGAATGAAAGGTAATGTAATGTTATTATAAAACTAGAACTCACTCAATAACACTGACTTTTTATGTATTTTCCAGTTGATAGGTAAATGTTGCTGAGGATGCGCGGGGCAACTACTTGGCATTTTTTGATGGCATCTATTTGATAGAAATATAATGTTATGCATTGTAATGCGAACAAACGATATTTTGTAATGAATGTTGTATTATTTTGCAAAAGCGATCATTTATATGAAATGAAATGGTTGTTTAAAATGATTCCGCTGCTATGTTTTAATAAGTTAATGTAATTATATGTTTTATGTGTGATAATTGACCAATTGTGAGCGTCCCGGGAATGGGGCCTTACAATTGTGTTGTTAACTTATTTTTGTTGGTTCTTATATGCCCAAGACACATACAAGATTGATGTGGTTAGTACGTTATGATCCAAGTCGGGTCATACCCATTAACAAGCTATACAAACACCAATATATAATTATTAGTTGATAAGATCATACAAATTATTGACACCTATTTAGAAAATTGGTTTTCTAAATATTGCTTTTGTGATAGAACAATATTATATGGATGATTTGTTCATGAGATATTTATTTGTTTCATTATTTAAGTTGGTTAAGTAATGTCAAATAAAAGTGTGTCATGTTATAAAATTAGACTATGTTTTAATTTTATAACCTAAATGCATGGAAGAGTGTTTAATTTTCTAAAATATCTAATGGTGGGAAACCATTTTGAAAGGGTAATTCGGCCGCCCAAAGGGGGCCTTCAAAACACCACATTATGTCTTCTTTGATGCAAGACTTAAACACTTACACACTCTTCCATCATTTCATACTTCTTCTCTCTTCTTTTCACTAAAGCAAGAACACTCTAAACCTCTAAGAAATTCGGATTTTGTGGCTGAAATTTGGGGCTGAAAATTCGGATTTAGATAGTAGCTTTGAAAGATTGTTTTGGTGTAAAGCTCCCTAACAAAGCAAGGGTTTGGAAGAAGTTTGTGGGTATTACAACTTGAGGCCTTCTTCCTTGAAGGATTGCTGCTCAAAACCCTCATCATCCTCAAAGTTTCGATCCTTTTGAGCTGCTGAAAGGTAGTTTTCACAGCTCATTGTAGCTGTGATTTTATGTACATTTACATATGTTCATAGCTTGCTTATTCACATAAATGATCCTTTTGTTTTGGGTTTGTTTTATACATATATATGTCCCATAAAACATGAAATTTCAGCTTTATAATCATGTTTTAAAATATATATCCGCTGCATTTTTCAGAAAGTTTAAGAGGTTAAACTTGGTTTTATGTTCTAATAAACCATTCAATGGCATCAAGAGCCGGTTATGTGGATAGCTTGCTTGTTCTTGTCCTTTAAATTGTTTTATGGGACTTTATAACCCTTTTAAGGACTGCATATTGTTGTATGTTGAATCCCCAAACTTTCAAGGTTATATTACACATGCTTGTAATTAAACCTTGAAAAGTGTATGTTGATATGTATGTTGTTTGGACAATGTTTAAAACCCAAAATTTCAGTTTATGTTGGCTGAAATTTCGTGGGTTTTGAGGGGATTCATTGTTATATTTTGGTTGATATGATGAATGTTTATATTGGTGCATAACCTAGCTTTGGCCTTGTGTTGTTTGGATGATTGCAATGGTTGTATTTTTTATTCAATGGGGTTGTATATTTATTTATTTGTGCTTTGTTTAAAATGTATTTTATTTATTATTGGGTGTAATAAATAGATTAGGTGCATTTTTTTTACTTATATCTTGTATTAGGACTTTATATCTTGTAATATGAAGACGTATGCATTGGAAGCACAAAGGAGAAACATGGAGCATTTTGGATGTGGTTCAAGTGGGAGGCTTTTGGAAGCTTTCTATGTGTTTTTGTTATGACCCTTAGGAATGCCTATGGACCACACTTGTGATGGCAAACAAGTGTGGACCATTTAGATGCTATGGTTATGCACATATGCTATGTTGTTTTGTTTATATTATTATGGTTGATAGCATGTATGTGATATTTTCTTTAACAAACCTTTCTATGAACTTAACAATCTAATTAAATGGTTCTTAATCATTAAAAAATAATAAAAGGTTATTATAATGATTTAATGATTTAAAGATTAAAATGGGTTTTAATCAAAGGATCATAGGGTATCTTGTATTTGAAAGCATGCAAGTACAAGTACATAGAGTTTTCTAAACTAGAATTATGAAATCTCTAAATATTTTCAAACAAGTTTAACACCGTCCTTTTGCACAACACTTGAGTCATTTGGAAACTCTTAATGGGATAAAGGTCACCTAACCATTTAGAGGGAACTTGTGACTTAAGGTGGGGATACCACATTTGTGGGATAAAGGTCACCTAACCACTTATGTTGGTAAACTCACATGTGTGTGCAAGTAGGGTAATTTGATTTGCAAACCATGTTAAATGGATCACCTACAATATGGTTTCCAAATGGTGTTGATGGGATTAACATGCCGACTTTACATATGATGTTTAAAGTCGATCCCATACCTCTAGAAGTTGCAAATGGTTGCAACCGTCAATCGTTGATCACCTTATTAATTTAAATCATGGGATAAAGGTCACCTAACCACAATTTAAATGTAATGTGGGGTTCTAGATTTTAATATAAAAATGACCTAAAAAGGTATTAATTATTAAAAAAAGCAATATCAAAAATACTAAAATAGATCTTTGTTAAATTTTGTAGATAGCCACCAATAATGATAATCATGATAATTCATTCGCGTCCGCCCAATCGTTGCGAGCGATTCTCCAAAAGGAATGTCTAAATCATAACAATTTCATTGGGTATCGAAACTTGAGAATCGTTCTCAAGCAAGAGAAACGATCATATATTTTAGACGACCCTATTCCTGATGAACCTGCTAAGGATGATGAGGAGGCCTATAACGATTGGCTTAAGTACACTGAGGACTCAGTCCAAGTGTCTTGTCTCATGCTGGCGAGCATGACTCCAGATCTCCAAAAGGAGTATGAACATCACGGAGCTTATGACATGATAACCCAGCTGAAGGAAACGTTCCAACAGCAAGCAAGGGTTGAGCGCTTCGAAACGGTTCGAGCACTCCATGCATGTCGTATGGACAATAACCAATCGGTTTCATCTTATGTACTTAAGATGAAGAGCCACATTGACCGCCTCGAAAGGCTTAATTGTCCTGTCTCGAAGGAATTGGCCACGGATTTGATCCTCAATGGCCTTACCAAGAAGTTTGAGACATTCTTGTTGAACTACAACATGAATGCTTAGGACAAAAGCATTGGTGAGCTTCACTCATGCTCAAACGGCCGAGCCGGCCATAAGTAAAAGGGTTTTACCCGTTCTCACCATCAATGAAGGTGGGAACAGGAAAAGGCCTCATCCCACACCCAAGGCAAAGGTTACCAAGGGTAAGGGACCCGTATGGGGAAAAGGGAAATGGGTGGTAAGGGTGCCCCCCAAACCACAAGAGAAGAAGCAAAAGGTTGCTACTAATGACCCATGCTTCAAGTGTCGGGAGATTGGACATTGGGCAAGAAATTGTCCTGTCCATCTCTAAGAGTTGAAAGCAAAGAGGGATGGTGGGCAAACCTCAGGTACAATATACATGATCCATATTGATTTAAACATGATATCGTCTAACACATGGGTATTACCAGATGTGGAACTCACATTTTCAATTTGTTGCAGGGGTTCAAAAGAAGTAGTGACTTCAAGAAAGGGGATGTTAGCCTCTACATGGGCAATGGGGCTAAAGTTCAAGTTGAAGCCCGTGGTGACTACATCTTGAAACTTCCAAATGGTTTGGAAGTAATTTTGAACAATGTTTTGTATGCTCCTAGTTTTACTAGGAATATTATTTCTGTAGCCCTATTAAAACAATTTGGATATATATTATCATTTGTTGAAAAAGATATTCATGTTTCTTTAAATGATATGTTCTACTTTAAAGGTATTCCCATTAATGGTATTTATGAATTGGTTCATAAAATACTTTAAATAGTTCATTGTACCAAACTAGCACCAAGAAACTCAAGTTGGAATTAAGTGATACCTATCTTTGGCATTGTCATCTTGCTCATATAAACAAGAAACGTATACAAACACGTCAAAAGAATGGTCTTTTAAAAACAATGAATGTGATTCATTTGATGTATGTGAATCTTGTTTACAAGGAAAAATGACTAAGGCACCCTTTAGTGGAACTAACGAAAGGGCAAAAGATTTATTAGGAATCATACATTCGGATGTATGTTGTCCTTTTAAGCCAATGACTAGGATGGTGAAAGATACTTCATTACCTTTACCGACGATTATAGTCGCTATGGGTATGTGTACTTATTAAGGCACAAAGATGAAGCTTTTGAAATGTTCAAAATCTTCAAGAATGAAGTCGAAAATCAACTCAACAGTCAATTAAAGTTCTCCGCACCGATAGATGAGGTGAATACCTAAGTGATGCTTTTCAAGATCATCTTAGGAGTTGTGGGATTGTCTCACAACTCACTCCACCTGGAACACCACAACATAATGGTGTGTCTGAGAGGAGGGATCGAACCTTATTAGATATGGTCCAATCTATGATGGGTAGAAGCACATTACCTCTATCATTTTGGGTTTTGCTTTGTTCTCTACGGCCCGTATTCTAAATATGGCCCCAACCAAAAAGGTGGAAAGGACACCCTTTGAGAAATGTCATGGAAGAGTTCCATCCCAATCATACTTAAGGGTCTAGGGTTGTGAGGCTTATGTTAAGACTCCCACCCTAAACAAATTGGAAGTCCGATCCATCAAGTGCATCTTTGTTGGATATCCTAGAGATTCTATGGATATTATTTCTATGATCCACTGGAACAAAAGGTGTTTGTTGCCAGAAAGGGTGAGTTCTTAGAAGCAAAGTTCCTTATGGAAGAACTAGCAATAGAATAGTGGATCTTGAGGAGGATCAAGAACCACAACCCGATGCACATTTGGTTGAAACTAGCACTCAACATAAGGATGTTGAAGATGATCAAGTGGTTGATCAATACACACAAAACATTCGCAGAAGTGGTAGAACTAGTAATACACCTGAAAGATACGGATTTTTCATGGATGGATGCTATGTGGTAGATTCAGGTGAACCAACCACATACCATGATGCAGTGTCCAATTTGGATTGTGACAAATGGCTCGAGGCCATGAGCGTTGAGATGCAATCCATGCATGACAATCAAGTATGGGACTTGGTTATACCACCTCTTAACTCCAAGGTAGTTAGAAGAAAGTGGGTTTTCAAGAAGAAAACCGATATGCATGGAAACTTGGATACTTATAAAGCTAGACTTGTAGCAAAGGGTTTCACTCAAACTCAAGGGGTTGATTATGATGAAACCTTCTCACCTGTTGCGATGCTAAAGTCTATAAGGATATTGTTTGCCATAGCTGCTCATTATGATTATGAGATTTGGCAAATGGCTATCAAAACCGTTTTCCTAAATGGATATCTTAAGGAGGATGTCTATATGGTTCAGCCTCAAGGTTTTGTCGATCCAAAACATCCTGATAAAGTATGCAAGTTAAGGAAATCAATCTATGGATTGAAACAAGCATCAAGATGCTGGAATCACCGTTTTGATGAAGAAATAATTAAATTCAGATTCATCAAAAACACTGACGAAGCTTGTGTATATGTTGATGACATACTACTATTTGGAAATGACATTCCAACCTTGGAAAGTGTAAAAACCTAGCTTGGAAGTTGTTTTTCCATCAAGGATCTTGGTGAGGCCGCCTATATTCTCGGAATAAAGATCTATACGGATAGATCAAAGCGGCTGATTGGTTTAAATCAAAGTGCATACATTGATAAAATCTTGAAAAGGTTCAAGATGGAGAACTCTAAGAAAGGTACGGTACCTATTCAAAGAGGTACGATATTGAGTACGACTCAATGTTCTAGCTCAAAGGATGAGCAAGACAAAATGAAGGCAATCCTATACGCATCTGCTATTGGATCCATCATGTATGCAATGATATGCACTAGACCGGACGTGTCATGCGCCTTAAGAATGACAAGCCGATACCAGCAAAATACTAGCTCAAAGGATGAACATATATTTTCATTCTGAATAGAGGAGCGGTCTCTTGGAAGAGCTCCAAACAGGATGCGGTGGCTCTATCAACTACAGAATCAGAATACGTCGCCGCCTCATTGGCAGCTCAAGAAGTTGCATGGTTGAAGAAATTCATTGCCGATCTAGGGGTTGTCCCTTCCATTTAGGACCCCCTAGAGATCTTTTGTGATAACGAGGGTGCGATTGCTCAAATCAAGGAACCTCGTGCTCATCAAAAGACTAGGCACATTGAGCGGAGATTCAACTACATACGAGATGAAGTTGAAAAGGGAAAGATATGTATTCGCAAAGTTCACACGGATCAAAACATTGCAGATCCTCTCACGAAGCTCCTTGAAAAGGCAAAGCATGAAGGTCATACTTGTGCCATGTGACTTCGATATTCTAGTGATTGGATTTGATCTGTAATTTTGTAACTGGATATGTGGAACTTTTATTATTTGAATAAAATTGTTTGGTTATAATGTTTCAATTAATATTCCAATTTAGCATGTTTAATCCATGAGTAAATTGTTTACTCTAAATGTCCATAATCGTTCAGACTTGTGGGAACAAGTATGAGGGTAAGATTATTATGAACTTGGATTGGTAGATATTCATATGGATGAATATAGAGCAAAAGGTTGCTGCCAAGGTTCATAGATATTTGTGGGATGCAAATATTGGACTGACCTGCATCTCAAATATTACTACATGGGATCTTCCTGATTGATCATAAGTAATTTTGAGTAAAGGCGAACATCATTTGGTATCCTCTGACCTGAGATACATATTGGGTCTTGATATTTACCAAATATTATACTTTGGGTCAGTTCTTCACTGTTCTGAAATATGGCAGTACATAAGTCTGAGTTCAGGTATGATATAAGGTAATTGTGAGAGACGTATATAGTCAAGAAGGGATTTGTCCCTCTTATTCGTTGAGAGTAAGATGTCTAAGGCCTGATAAAGTTAAATCAATGGAGAATGATCACTCTGTATCTCTAAGATTTAACATGACATCTACGACAAAGGGATAGATGATTGTTCACCTATAACATTTCAAGTATGGTACTTGAAGGGGATGATGTTATTGAATGGCACTTATTCATACGTGTTAAGGGTAGTAAACCGTTGTTAGGTGGTATTTACTGCTTGCATTAATCTTTTATGAATCTTGTGCAAGTGGGAGATTGTTGGTTCTTATATGCCCAAGACAAATACAAGATTGATGTGGTTAGTACGTTATGATCCAAGTCGGGTCATACCCAATAACAACCTATACAAACACAAATAGATAATTACTTGTTGATAAGATCATACAAATTATTGACACCTATTTAGAAAATTGGTTTTCCAAATATTGCTTTTGTGATAGAACAATATTATATGGATGATTTGTTCATGAGATATTTATTTGTTTCATTATTTAAGTTGGTTAAGTAATGTCAAATAAAAGTGTGTCATGTTATAAAATTAGACTATGTTTTAATTTTATAACCTAAATGCATGGAAGAGTGTTTAATTTTATAAAATATCTAATCGTGGGAAACCATTTTGAAAGGGTAATTCAGCTGCCCAAAGGGGGCCTTGAAACACCACATTATGTCTTGTTTGATGCAAGACTTAAACTCTTACACACTCTTCCATCATTTCATACTTCTCCTCTATTCTTTTCACTAAAGCAAGAACACTCTAAACCTCTAAGAAATTCGGATTTTGTGGCTGAAATTTGGGGCTGAAAATTTGGATTTAGATAGTAGCTTTGAAAGATTGTTTTGGAGTAAAGATCCCTAACAAAGCAAGGTGTTTGGAAGAAGCTTGTGGGTATTACAACTTGAGGCCTTCTTCCTTGAAGGATTGCTGCTCAAAACCCATCATCATCCTCAAAGTTTCGATCCTTTTGAGCTGCTGAAAGGTATTTTTTCACAGCTCATTGTAGCTGTGATTTTATGTACATTTACATATGTTCATAGATTGCTTATTCACATATAATGATCCTTTTGTTTTGGGTTTGTTTTATACATATATATGTCCCCATAAAACATGAAATTTCAGCTTTATAATCATGTTTTAAAATATATATCTGCTGCGTTTTTCAAAAAGTTTAGAGGTTAAACTTGGTTTTATGTTCTAACAAACCCATTCAATTTTCATGATTCTACTCCCCCTAAATTTTTTATTAATGATGAATGAATGCATATATCATAAATATCTAAGAAGAATATCATGAAAGACACATGGCCGTTCAAACAAAAAGAAATTAAACTAAACAAAATTAAAGTATGGACTATGTACAAGCATATATATACATATATAACGGGATCATACTATAATACTAAGCATCTTCCTCATGAGTTATTTTATTGAAATAATACCTGATCTTAGTTCTGATTGCAAGTATGTTTATCTACTTAAATCCATACAAGAGTATTGTATCAACTAGGCATGATGTTTATCATGTTTTCATGTTTATTAGTGAGTAACTGTTATGGACTTCACATTCAATTCACTTAAAGTACTTCCTCCCTTTGTGAATCGAATCATCACTTTTTCACATTTACAAACTATGTACTTTAATTTATAAGTTCTATCTTGAGATGCATTGGACATCGCATTAATGCATTATTGGAAAAGCTCTAGAAATAATATACAGTTGATCACATATGATTCTTTTGAGAGCTTAGATATGATCATCATGAGGTCACGAGGTCTTTACTCACGTAAAATAGAGGTGCCTTTAACCCAGCTCTTTGTTTCAGAGGGATGATAAGGATCATAATCTTTTCACCAGTTGGTTACAAATGTAAACCATGGTGATTATACACCCAGTCTTTGTTTACACAAAACAGAGGGAGTAACATTTGCAAAGATAGATATTGTAAAGTTTCGGTACATAATGTGCTTAGATGAGTGATTTGGTCACATCAGAATATGACTCACTTTCTGTATCCTTAAAATGAAGTTTCCCACAAACAATCACTTTGCATTATGTTAGGCATGCACTAATTGTAGTTTCCACTTCAAGATGAACCTACTATCATATCAAGTAACTAGATCAGATTTTAATAATATTGAAGAATTCAGGTAGAAGCAAAGACATAGTATACTATCATTTCCCAAACATATGTCATGCTAAAAAATTTTTGTTAAGACAATTTACAAGGACAGGCACATGCTTTTCTTTGTTTGTTCATTATGATTAATCTAAGTTAATCATGCCAAAGACTTAATTAGAAAATTAACTCTAACTAAATCAAATGCTTTAGTGAATAAATTAGCAAGTTGATTTGTTGTATCCACTTTGACTAACTTGATCAAAACTTTTTCTAAGCAATCTCTTAGAAAATGGTATCTTATTTCAATATTCTTTGTTTTACTATGTTGCATAGGATTAACAGTTATAAACATAGCAGCTGAATTGTCAATGTAAATTGGAGTTTGAAGGAAATTGTAACCGTAATCAAGCAATTAGTTTTGCAACCAAAGGACTTGAGAGAAACCAGCTGAAACAACTATGTACTAAGCCTTGGTTGTGGATAAAGGTACATTTGTCTGCTTCTTACACTGCCATGAAACTAGTATTGGTCCTATGAATTGGAATCCACCAGTTGTAGATTTTCTGTTGTTGTTGCATTCACCATAGTCACTATCTGAGTATGAGTAGAGAGTGAAATCACCATCTTCTGGATACCAAAGTCCAAGTCCTAGTTTTCCTTTATGATATCTGAAGATTCTTTTCATAGCATTCAGTTAGGACTCTTTTGGATATGATTGGTACCTAGCACAAACACACACATAAAATATAATGTCAGGTCAACTGGCAGTTAAATACATAAGTGATCCTATCATTGATCTATATAATCTTTGATCAAGAGTTTTTCCTCAAGAATTAGGTACAATCTTTTAAATTGTTGAGGCCGGTGTTCTACATGAAGATGTATGAGGAAGGTTGTACTTCTTCAATATTTGATATATGTATTTCTCTTGATTGATGAAAATCCCATCCATCTTCTAATGAACTTGTAGACCAAGAAAGAAGTTAATTCCCGATTAAACTCATCTAAAACTCTAATTTCATCAATTCTTCAAAGCTTACACACAATCTCTTATTAGTTGATCCAAATATAATGTCATCAACATAAATTTGAACAACTAAGAGATCTAGATGTTCTTGTTTGGGAAAAAGAGTATAATCAATTGTTCCCATTTTGTATCCATGCTTGAGCAATAAACATGATAGTGTTTCATACCACTTTCTTGGTGCTTGGTGTAACCATACAAACCTTTATCAAGTTATATACCCTATGTAGGTAGTAAGGATCTTCAAATCCAGGGGTTTGCGATACATAGACTTCTTCATCAATTTTCCCATATAGAAAAGCACACTTGACATCCATTTGATACACAGTGAACTTCTTATATGATGCATATGCTAAGAATACTCTTATGTCTTCAATTCTTGAAACTAGTGCAAAAACTTCATCATAATCTATTCCTTCTTCTTATGTGTATCCTTAAGCAATCAACCTTTCTTTGTTTCTCATAATTATGCCTCTGTCATCAAGTTTTTTTTGAAGAGCCATCTAGTTCCAATTGGATGTTGTCCTTCAGGTAAATCAACTAGATTCCACACTTTTTGCTTTCCAAATTGTTGAAGCTCTTCTTGCATAGCTTCAATCTAGTTGTTGTCCTTTAGAGCAGTTGTGATATTTGGACGAACCACTTGTGAAAAAAAAACAAGTGAAAGGTAGATGTTAGTACTTCCACTTTGGCTTGTTGTAGTTCTTTTAGAAGGATCTCTAATGATGTTGTTGATTGGAAGAGACTTATCTATCTTGTTACTAGAGTTGATTCAACAGGAGTAGATGATACCAAGTTAGTCATACCCATTGGTGCAGACTGATCAAATCCAAATTATGAATTTACGAAGTAGTCAAAATGTTCTTCTTGTTCATCATCGGGTATTGAGTGATCTTCCTAAGTTTGGACGTCAGGAGAATAGTTCATGTCTTCCATAGGAGTTACAGCAACTTCTCCGAAAACATTTTGTTCATCTATAGGAGTTACATGAACATCTTCACAAGCATTTTGTTCATCCGTAGGAGTTACATGAACTTCTTCAGAAGCATTTTGTTCATTCATAGGAGTTACATGAACTTCTCCGGATGGGATATGAGTACTTGATAAATCATTTCAATGTTTGGTGCATCTTCTTGAAATCCTGGAATAGTTATTGAAACATTATTCATATTTTTGATACACAGTGTACATTTGTGGATGCAGAGTCAGCAGCTGTTGAAGTGTTCATTCTTGGAGGATCAGCAGATAATGACACCTCATTTAAATCTGGGGGAACAAATGGATAGCACGTATCATCAGATCTTACATTACTCAAATAACCAGAGTTAAATGACTTTGTTAAAGCATCTATATCAAACAACCATGATGATCTTTTAACTAATTTAATAAATACGGATTCATCAAAGGATACATTAGGAGTTTCTTCCACAATCTTGTGTTGTGGAATGTAGATCCTGTAAGATTTAGATGTTGAAGAATATCCAATAAAGAAACCATCATAGGCTTTTTCTGAAAATTTTCCCAATTGTTCTTTTATGTTTAAAACAGATACATGACACCCAAAAGCTCTAAGATATCCTCTATAGGGTTTTCTTTTAAATAAAAGCTCATAAGATGTTTTGTTATGTTCTTTGACAATCAATGTTTTATTTTGAACATTGCATGATGTATTCACTGCCTCAGCCCAAAATGTGATAGGCAATTGTGAATCAGCTAGCATTGTTCTGCCTGCTTCAATAAGTGTTTGTTTCTTTTTTCTGCCACTCCATTCTGTTGTGGAGTTCTTGGTGCACTAAATTGCCTTCCAATACCTTTATTTCTACAAAAAGAATCCAAGACAAAATTAACAAATTTAGTCCGATTGTCACTCTTGAAAATTTTAACTATTTAATCAAGTTGATTCTCAATCTTGATGTCAAAGTGCATTAATGTTTCTGATATTTCACTCTCTTTTTTAAGAAGAAGACGCATGTGAATCTAGTAAAATCATCAACTACCACCAAACAATATTGCCTCTTTCCAATGCTCATCACATTGGTTGGACCAAACAGATCCATGTGAAGCAATTTGAGTGGTGTAGTGTTTGTATTGATAGTTTTGGATTTATGAGACACTTTGTGTTCTTTTACTTTATGAAAAGGAGGACAATGGGTTGAACAATAAAGCTCTTTCTTTGGCAATCCAATGACTAAGTCATTTTTCACCAATTTGTTCATGTTCTTCGTGTTAGAATAAACAAGCCTTCTATGCCATAATTGAGATTCATCTTCTGATGACTTCGATAGGAGGCATGTCTCATGTGTTATGAAAGAGGTGTTGTTCATATCCAAAACATATCTATTTCCTCTTTTTGATGCTTTAATAAGGACCCAATCTTCTCAAACAGAAAAACCTGGCTTAAGAATGTAATAGTTAGTGTTATCAAATAATGTGGTATAATTTTGATCATAAATTTGAGACACACTCAGTAAGTTATATTGTAAATTTTCACAATAGTTTACTTTCTCAAATTTGAGCACACCATTAGTTACCATTCCTTCACCAACAATTTTACCTCCCTTCTTATCCCCACCAAATGCCACATATGAAGCATTTTTATGTTTGAAGTCATAGAGAAGTGAATAGTTTCCTGTCATATGCCTGGAACAACCACTATCAACATACCACTTGTTGTCAGATCTCCAAGATTGTGGGTACACTTATAAATAAATCAATTAGAATTGTCAACCCAATCTTTAATGATCTTGGGTTTTCCAGCAGTCTCTAAAATTATTACTCCTTCATGAATAAGTCTTGATGTTTCAGTTTTAGTTTTGACATTCTAACTTTTTGCAGTGGAGGATGATTCTATTGAAGATGATGTTGATGAACTAGGTCCTGGTTTCTCAATCTCTTCTTCATTCACCTTAATTTTGTTGAATTGATGCTTTGGTTTTGATAATGATTTTTTATTGTTCAAAGTGTCACCATCTTTTGATTTTGAATGGGGTACATGAAATCCCTTTTCAAAATTATCAAAGAAAGCATCATGAGCATTTGTTTCCTTTTAAGTCAAATCCACCCGTTTGAGGTGTTTTTGATTGCTGGAATGTTGTTCTTTTCTTCACATGTTGAACATAAGTGGATGTTTTCTCATTTGGTTTGTGCTTTTGTTTTTAATGTGGCTTCTTAATTTTCGAATCCTTTTCACAATCAGTGGATTGACTGTTTGATTCAGCTTTATCTGATTGTGTCTTCTTTGTGCTCTTTGTCTTGTTTTTTTTGTTGAAGTAACATTCCTAAGTTAAATGGTTATTCTTGTTACAAATAGCACAATGCTTGTTAAAGTAACATTCAAATGTCATGTGATTGTTCATATTACAAATTAAACAGTAACTACTGAAGTACACTCATCAGTATTATGGTTCTTCATGTCACACCATTTGCAATACATCTCCTTTGATTCTGTTGTCAGAATCAGTTATTGTCTGCTTAATTGTCAATTTTTAAGACTAAGCATCCTTTTTCAGTTTTGCAGTTGACTTGTTTGTAGTTGGCTTTGCATTTCGTAGATCATCTACTCAAACAGTATGAACTACTAAAGGTTTCTTCTTCTGTAGATCTTCTACTGAAGAAGGTTTCTTCTTCTGCAGATCTTCTACTGAAGAACGTTTCTTCTTCCAAAAATCTTCTACTGAAGAAGGTTTCTTCTACTCTTCTACTGAAGAAGGTTTCTTCTACAGATCTTCTATTGAAGGTTTCTTCTTTCACAGATCGTCTACTGAAGAAGGTTTCTTCTTCTGCTGAAGATCAGCTGATAGTTTCTTCTTTGATTTTTCCACGGATACTTTGTGTACTTCTTCGGTAGAGGCACACTTTTCAATTACTTCATGTGAAGGTTTTTGTTACTCGTAAAGTTCTTGAAGACCTTCATTTAGCTAAGCTACTCTCTTGCAAATAGTCTTCCACATGTTTCTTTGTTTGGAGTATATTGCAACCTTGTTTCTTCAAGAACTTTTAGAATGTTTGTTTTGAAAATAAAATTCATACCCTTGTTCAGTAGATCATCATCATTTTCATCAGAGGTCATCACACTCATCAAAGTCAATTGTGAATCCTTTTGATTGATCTTCTTTCGGATTCAGAAGACTCAATTTCATTCACCTTAGTTCTATTATGAATATCTTGTTTGTTAGAATTTGATTCAAATTTGGTGCTTGGCACAAAATGATTTACAAGTTATTTGTCATTAATTTAGGAAAAGTGTGTAATTATTGTTTATAGGTGGTGCCACAGCATTATATCCCAACCCAGACCTGTTCTTTTATTCAATATGAGAATTTAATAATTTCGCATACTGCTAAGATGAAAGTTGAAATTTCTGATGTTTCACTTCTGTTGATGCATGATCAGCCATGGATTTAGTTAAGGAAGTGGTCAGATGCTCAACTTGTGCCTTTCAATTATAATTTTCTAAAACAATTTTATCTATATCCTTTTGTAAAGAGTTATTTATAATTTGATATAGTTTATGTTCTCTTACATGAGATTCATTCAAAATCATTGTTTCTTTAACTTTATCAGCTAGTTGTTAAGCATGGACTCTATATCTTTCAACTTTCTTAGCACATATTGATGAACATAACCTATCTCTTACCTCACTAGCCATGGGTGGAACTTTGTTTTCCATATGAGCTATTAAGGCTTGATTTTCTTCCAAGATTTCCTTCTCATGCATACTCCAGTCATAAGTTCCATCTTGAAGGATGATCAACCTAGTTTCTTTGGAGTTACTTGTTCCTGCTGATGTATTAGTGGTAGGTGGGGATGAGTTGGTAAGTTATAGTTGCCTGAAAGATCTTTTTGATGATGGTGTTTGCTGAGAGTGATGTTGCTAATGTTGTGCTTACTCATTTGATTGTTGATTTCATTCTCTAGAAAAGTGTCCATAAAGATTGCACTTGAAGCATCATACCTTTGACTTATCAATGCCAATCTTAGATGATTTACTTGCAGGAGACAAATTCTTATTTCTCCTAAGATATTGTTTGGCTCTATAAGCAATCATTGCTATTTGCCATTGTAGGTCCATCTCCTCCACTACATCTCAATGTAGTTCTTCCAAGTCCTGCTGGCAAATGTTGGCAGAGGTTAATGAGCTTCCAAGATAAGCTTGAAAACTTCAGCTGAAAGCTGCAAAAGCTACTTTTTGTTCTTCAAAGTCCAGAATGATAGTGATGGACTCTATTTGATTGTTATTTGATGAAGATTTTGCTAATGATGTATATCTTTCATCATTAGTTCTTTCTTTCTCTTTTCTGGACATGCTTTGAGAAGATTTCTTAGAAGGCTATGATGCATAGAAACTTGCATCCTCTTTATCTTCACTCAAAGTACAAGAGTTATGACCATCATTGTTAGAATAAAGGCACTTCCAGCACTTTTTGTTTCTTTAAAGTGATAAGGTGACACATGAGTTCTCACACTCTTGTTTCTTGATTTCTCATCCATTTCACGAGCCTTAAATTTAGCTACTAGAGTATCTAAACCAGTTGCCTTGAGATCAATTGTGTTCTTGAACATGGACACAATTTGCTTCGAACTTTCTTGCAAAGTATGAAGCATCTTCTTATTTAATTCCTCATTTGTGTATTTCAACTCCAAGATATTCCTAATGCTTCTGATTTCATCACTCCCTTCATAAAGTATATGAAGAATCTTCCACAAGGAATTTGTTGTTTTGTAATTCTCACACCTGATTAATATTTCTTTAGGTAAAGCCATACTAAGCAACCTATATGCTTTAATATCAACTTTAACCTTCTTAACGTCATCATGTGATATATCTTTTGTACTTATTAGTTGATTGTTGTCATTATTATCCGGCCCAAGAGTGGGTGGAATATAAGACCTTCAGTTATTGAAACCCATAAGTCAGAATTTGTATAATTAACATGATTCCTGAAGTTGATTTTCCAGGATTTAAAGTCTACTTTTGTTTCCAACTTTGGAGGTTGGTATGACGATCCACCAAATTTACTCATGTTTAGTTAAGATCTAAGATTTTAACTATTACAGAGTATCTTTTAAGAAATGAACTAATTAGTGACAAGCCTTAAATTATAAGAAATAAACAGTTGTGGTCACAAATCAGTCAATTCGTTCAGTGATAATTAATTATCAAATTTAAGGATTTTTTCAATGTATTGTTCAGTTAAATATGAACAATATATGAATGTCAACAAATAACCTAGATCTACTATTCAGTTGATTTGAATATTGACCCAAGTTAATCAAGCAATGTAATAGTGCTTGCTTAGAGACAATTCACTGTTTTCATTAAATCACACAAAACAATTTGCTTAGAAACAATAGATCTGATCTGAAAAGATTGAAAAAATCAAGTGAAACAAGCATACAATTAAACGAATTAACACTGATATATCAATTGATCTTAATTAATGAGCACTTGGCTCTGATACTACCTGTGAATCCAAGGATCACAATCAGGAATTATTAGTGTTAATTTGGAGTCAAGTCAATGTTTTGTAGAATCAACATTAAGTTTTTTTAATTTTTTAATAAATTCAATATCAAGAAAAATGATTAATGGTTACGACAAACACAATAATAAGAACACAATTAATAATCAAACAAAAATATTTAATTCAAATGTATTTCATTAAAACATTTTAATGATTACATATGATAAACAATGAATGAAATAAAATTGATTTGAATGTATTGATCTTGATGTGACTGCTTCTAGGGTTTGTGTTTGTGTGATTTGATGTTTGGTTGTTTGTGATAGTGTATCTTCTTGTTGTCGTCGCCGCCTGCTTGATGTGAAACCTAGGATCCATACTTATAGGCATATGTGTTTCTGTTAAGGAAACACCAGATCTCTTGGGATTCGCATATCTGTCTTGTTGACTTGCTGACTTGCTAACTTGTAAGACTTGTATTATTAAATACAGTGTTTGGACTCCGCAGGAATATGGTCTTTCGTAGATGTTTGTTCTTCCAAACGAGCCTTGTTCTTCCAGAGGAGTCTTGTTCTTCCGTAGGAATCTTCACTTCTGACTTCAGAGTTGGTTGTTCATCCGCAGAAGATCTTCGGATGATTGATTTTGTAAGAAACATATCTACGGAGGAACAAAAATGTTCATCCGTAGATGTTTCTTACACTTAGTCATTTTCACCTTTGACCAAGTATTATGTTTGCACCTACAATCATACACAGATCAATACACATATGGGTTAACCTATATATAATGCATACGACATAATAATGAATTACAATTGTTCATTACAATATTGATTAAAGTTATAAACCTATAAAAAATGAGCTAGTCCTATAGTTCCTAGATCTAACAATTCAGTTGGTGCTCGTAAGTAACCTGATGTGGTCAATGGTACGTCCCTTATAAACAACCATCCTGCTACTGTTCTATTTGATACTGGAGCAATTGCTAGTTTTGTCTGTACTACCTTTAGACCTTTGAATGACTTGAATGCATGTGTCCTGATTGATACGTTTACCATAGAGTTATCTTACCGTAACATCTTTGAAACTAATGAAGTCATCAAGGATTGCTTAATGATTCTAGAAGGTAGTACGTTGAAGATAAGTCTGATGCCTATTAAGTTAGGAGGATTTGATGTGGTTGTTGGTATGGATTGGTTAGCTAGGCATAGGGTTGAAATCGTGTGTGATGAATGTATACTTAAAATACCATTATGCGATGGGAAAATGTTAGTTGTTCATGGTGAAAGAAGAAACACGTTGTATCCTATGATATCCCACCTAAAGGCTACCAAGAGCCTCATGAAGGGATGTCTAGATTTCATAGCCTATGTAATGAAGGCAAAGGAGGAAAAGAAAATAGAGGACATAACCGTGGCTTCTGAATATCCAGAAGTATTTCCTGAAGACCTATCGGGACTCCTTCCAACCCGACAAGTTGAGTTCCAAATAGATCTATTGCCTAGTGCCACACCAGTACCCAAGGAATCATATCGACTCGCCGTTCTCGAGATGAAAGAGCTAATGCTACAAATCTAAGAGCTACTCGATTAGGGATTTATATGACCAAGTGTTTCTCCATCGGGTGCCCCAATGCTATTTGTGAAAAAGAAGGATGGAACCCTACGTATGTGTATTGATTACCGGGATTAAACAAGCTAACCATAAAGAACTATTACCCTCTTTCAAGAATCGATGACCTATTCGATCAACTACAAGGAGCTAGTTATTTTTCGAAGATAGATTTAAAATCGGGATACCATCAACTAAAAATATGAGAGGAAGACATACCCAAAACAGTCTTTAGAACTAGATATGGACATTATGAGTACCTAGTCATGCCCTTTAGACTGACTAACGCACCAGCGGCATTTATGGATCTCATGAACCAAGTGTGTCGCCCAACGGCATTTATGACCTGTGAAGTGATGAAGCAGGTAAGGAGTTTCAAGACAAAGTGTTGAAGGAAGATCGTCTTAACCCCGAAAGGATGACAAGTCTAGTCATGGAATTGGGTGAGAACACTCTTGGTGTTAGAACCCGATTTAGACGAATGTGGATTCCTCTTTATGTGGATTTATGTGGGAAGACCATAGACGAAGCTCATAAGACTCGATACTCCATTCATCCCGATGCCACCAAAATGTATTAAGACCTGAAAAAAGATTATGGGTGGCCAGGTATGAAGCGTGACGTAGTGGTACGTGAGTAAGCGCCTTACTTTCTTGCAAGTAAAGGCAGAGCATTAGAAGCCATATGCGAAGATCCAACCTTTGGATATACCCGAGTGGAAGTGGAACATATCACCATGGACTTCATCACAAATTTTTTGCGTACCGTGGAGGGTATGATGCCATATAGGTGATAATTGACCATCTAACAAAGAGTGCTCACTTCCTACCAATCCGAGAGATGTATTCCTTTAAGAGACTTGCAAATCTATTCATCAAGTTGATTGTAAGTCGCCATGGTGTATTGGTGTCTATTGTGTCTGATCATGACACTCTGTTTACATCCAAGTTTTGAAAAGATTTCATGATGCGATGGGAACAAGGTAACATCCCATCATGGCTTATCATCCCCGTATAGATGGTTAGTCAGAAAGGACCATTCAGATGCTGGAAGTTATGCTTCGGGCATGCGTCATTGATTTTGGAGGAAGTTGGGATGATCATTTACCATTATCCGAACTCTCATATAACAATAGCTACCATATCAGCATTGGCATGCCTCCTTATGAGATGCTATACGGTAGGAGATGTAGAATGCCTGCTTGTTGAAGTGATATTAGCCATAAAGAGTTAGGGAGCGCCGAGGTGATTGAGGCTACGACTTAGAAGCCGGAAAACCCAAGGGCTTTATGAAGGCAGCTAAGGATAGGCAAAGTCGTACGCTGATAAGAGACGTAGACCGAATTGAGTTCAAGGTGGGAAATAGAGTTATGCTAAAAGTCTCACCTTGGAAGGGGATCATTCGGTTTAGAAATCGGGGAAAGTTGAGCCCGAGATACATAGGGCCTTTCCAAATCATTATTTGAGTAGGAGAGGTGGCTTATAGGTTGGAGTTGCCTAGTGAGATAAGTGGTATTTATCTGACATTTCATATATCTCATTTAAGAAAGTGCTTAACCAATGAAGATATGGTGGTACGTGGAGGATATTAAAGTGGATGAACGACTCAATTATGTGGAGCAGCCAGTGGCAATCATTGATCGCAAGGAGAAGAGGTAAGAAATAAAGTGGTTCTACTTGCGCGAGTAAAGTGGAAGCATAGAAAAGGATCTGAGTCTACGTGGGAGACTAAAGAAGAGATCAGACAACGTTACCCACATCTATCTAAGGAATAGCAAGTTTTGAGGACAAAACCTTAATAAGGCGGTGGACTTGTAATGCCCGGAATCAAGTCAAAATGGCCAATTAATAATCACGGGCTTAGCCGGGTTATTTAATAAAAATAAGTAGGGAATGGATTATGGACCGAATAAACCTTACGGGTTATGTGCTAGACGAGTTTAAGGCCCAAGAGGGCCCGGTAAATATACACGGATCAGCATGAGCCACTCTTATTTGCAAATCAAGCACCCAACCTCTAGAGAGAGAGTGTAAATGGAGAAAGTAAAGAGGATGTAAAGATTCAAGGCTCGGTTGATCAAGAGACTGAAGATCGGTGTCTGTGGATATCCAAACAACAAGAAAAGACCAAGAATGTAGGTAAGAACATTATCTAATCGTCTCTTTAGATAATACCCGAATTCTAGGGTTTGGGGGTTTTAAAAGTGGCAAAGAATCATCCAAAACTCACATTTTTTGTGTAAAAAAACATGTAAAAAGCTTAGATATAGCTTCTTGGATGATAAACCAAGGATTTGGGTGTAAAAGATTCAATTTTTGGGTTGAAAATGGGTTGGTTCGTAATTTCAGCCCGTTCTGCGAAATTGCATGCTCGTTCATCGAAATTGTGTTGTCGTCCGGTGAAACTATAGTTTCGCAGATAGTTTTGTAGACAGGATTTCAAACCAAAGTTGCCAAAACTGGCAGCGAAAGTGCCAGCGAAATTGGTAGCGAATCTGTTGATCTGGCAGCGAAATTAGCAGTGAAATTAGGCAGAAATTAACCCCTTGAGTGTTAACTTATGTGTAGACTATGTAGTGTGACCCTTAGAAAGTTTGATTGAGAAGCTACTCACCATGACCAGGTGAGTTCTAGATCCCCTATTTTAAAGGTTTTAAACTATTTGTGTAGAGATTATATGAAGAGGCTAAAGCAACCAACCCCCAAAGTCCTTTTTGCATGCATGTTGCACTAGTACTGAAGAAGAATGCTTCGGAAGTTTCACACATGCAACAGAAATATTTTAAGTGTGAAATCTTCCAAAGCCAAGACCAATATCTTCCGAAGCCAAAGATGAAGTTTTCCAAAGCTTCAGAGAAAAAGTCTTCTAAAGCCAACACTTGAAGACATATTTCTTCTGAAGACTTTTTAACAACATGCTTTATCTGATGTAATTTTCCATAAAGTTGGACCCTTTTCCGTTGCAACTCTGTAAAGTCACCAACTTACATGAGTTGGTGAAAAGGTCCATGCTTTTAGTAACTATGCATTGAGGTCTTGAGTCTATAAACTTTCTACTTCATGTATTTTATCCCTTTGTAATAGATAAGGATGGGAGCTATGGCATGTCATAGTCACAAAGTCAAAACAACAATCTGCCTTTTTGACTCTACAATTGATTTTGTGTTATGTCTAGTCAACTGTATCCGGCTGGCCTTCAAAGTATTGCCGGCTGTAGGATGTAGTATAAGTATCTCATGTTCTTGTAACTTTCTTTTATGCTTTGTAACACTTGTAATAGAACATTGAGAAAGCAATATACTGCAATCTTGAAAACCATCTCCTTGTGTATCTTGCTCTTTTGTTTTATCTCTTAATTACTTGTGTTCTTAGTGTCTTTACTTGTGGTTAATCTAGTTCACTGTTTGATTAAGTTAAGTTACTCTCCTCTTTGTGTTATTGTGTTGTAAGTGACCACCCTTCACCGGTCCTGCATTTGGTATCAGAGCATTCTAGGCTCTTGATATAAGATCTCACCATCTTAAGATCCCTCACACACACAAATACTCAACTTATCAAATGGCAGCCATTTCCAAAACTGACATGGAAATTGGAACCATGAAGAAGTCCCCACTGATCACTCTTGAAGACTTTGACACCCGGTGCCTAAGAATGGAAGGTTTCATCATGTCTCTAGACTCAAGAATATGGGAGTATGTTGAGAATGGACCTTACATAACAAGCACCATTTCTGCTACCAGTGGTGGTATGATCCCCAAGGTTGTGGCAAACTACTCTGAAAAAGATAGGAAGAGAGTGGAGATTGATAGAAAAAGCCATGACAACCCTTCAGACTGCTCTTCCAAACTCTGTATATAGAGGTTTCAAGAAATGCAAAACAGCTAAGCAGTTGTGGGATGCATTGAAACTAATGTATGAGGGTTCGTCTCAAGCTAAGGAGAACAATAAGGATCTCCTGAAGTAGGATTTTGAAAACTTCACCTTCAAAGTAGGTGAAACCATGACTCAACAATACTTTAGGTATGTTAAGATTATGGATACCCTTATGGATGGAGGAGTTGCTCTTGAAAATAGAGACATTGTAAGGAAGTTCATGTCCTCACTTCCTAGGAAATGGACACACTACTGTGTGGTTATCAAGAGAAATGAGAACCTGAAAACTCTTACTCTGACAGAGTTGTATGGGATTCTCAGTGGCTACCAGATGGAGATGAACATGCAAGGTTCATCTTGCAACACCAACAATCAAATGGGTTTAGCCCTTTATGTGGTTGAAAGGGATAACATAGAACCACAACATCATCTCATATTCTACCCTGACAACTCACCAAAGGGCCATTTCATCACCTTCCTAGAGAAACCAAAGGAGAACTACACTCAAGGAAACCCATTCGAAGAGACAAGATCTTCTCAAGCTTTTGTGTCTTCTAATGAAAGTTGTGGCAGCTTTCTTTTCACTCTTGAAGACCTAGACTATATCCATCCAGATGATCTGGAGTACATGGAGATAGTCCAGCAGATGGCTCTTCTCACCCACAGAGCCAAGAAGTTCTACAAGCGGAGTCGAAGGAAGTTCCACAGCAATTCAACTAGTGGAAAGTTTGGGATGGACAAAAGCAAAGTCAAGTGTTACAACCGTAACTTGATGGGTCACTTTGCTAGGGAGTGTAAGGCACCAAGAACAAATAGTGGCCAAACATAGTCCAGACCAAACTACATTGATAAAGCCACCCAGAATGAGAAGGCAAAGCAGTAAGTTGTCGTTGCTTTTGAAGAAGGAGGCTTTGACTGGAGCTTTCAGGTGGAAGATGCTTCTCCAAACCAAGCACTTATGGCAAATCATGATGAAGCCAAGTTATTGGAACATCTTTGTACCCCTGAATGCATTGCTAAAGTAAACAGATACGGGTCCTAAAACTTAGAAATGAGATTTGATCTTGAGTCCTTAAACATCTTAAAAGCTTGTTTTAGAAAGTATGAAAATGATTATAAACTAAAGATAGAGGACTTAGAAAAAACAATTTCAGTTCTAAAACATGAGCATACAAACTTTAGGACTCGAATCAAGGATCTCATAACTAAGTTGACTGAGTGCTAGGCTAAGCTTGTGATGAGCAAAGCCAGGGCAAAAAAGTGTGTTCTTGAAGAAGATGTAACACCCAGTTATTTTTTTTAAAAGTCAAAGAAAGAAAGAATAAAGTAAAGAAAAAGAAAGAAAATATATTTTACCCAAGTTGAGGGGTAAAAAGTGCAAAAGGACAAAAAGCTTTAAAAGTGGGTGTAAAGTGGGCATGGCCGCCCACTCTCTTCTTACAACACTCAAATCTTCAGATTTTTAGAGAGAGAAAGTGCAGATTCGGATGTTTTGAAGAACAAGAGCTGAAAAGTGTGAATTCAAGGTAAGAATTTGTGTGTTTATGATGTTCTTAATTGGTTATGTCCTCGGGTTTATGCTCATGTGTGTTGTGTGCGTTCGGGTGTGTCTTTTAAGTGGGTTTCTAGGTGGTTGAACTCAATTGCAAACGGGTTTGAAAGAAGTCACACCTAAGAGGCTGGAAAGGTGAGTTCTAGAACCCCTCTTTTACATGTTTTAACTGATTTTGGGGCTGGAAATGCATGGATGTATGTTTTTATAAAACTGGGTTTCATACCTGTATGTATGAATGTGTGTATGATGCGAGTGGGGTTTGATTTTGGGCTATGTTCATGTTTGTTACGACTTGGTATTCGACTGAAATACCTAGAGATCATGTGTATACCAGATCAATAGTGCCGAATCCTATTTGATTGGCGATCCAATCAATGAGAACGCACGAAGAATCAATCAAGGATTGAAACTAACGTTAGAAATCGATAAGGAATTGATCTAATGTGTTCTATGAACTTGGAGAACGATTTGGAAGGTTTCTGGACGGCTAGGGTTCGTCTGGAATCGTACTTGATCGAGCGTTCCTGTTTTTCACGAATTGAGTTGTATTTATAGGTTGGCACTATTCAATCATGCGACTGAACCATTAGTTTGGTTCAGTCGTGCGATTGAACCATGCCGTTGGTTCACTCGTGCGACTGAGTGTTCAGTCGTGCGACTGAGCCAATCTTATGTTACAGTCGTACGACTGATCTAGTCTCCTGGTTCAATCATGCGACTGAGTCAATCGTGTGAAGTTCTTCATGTGTATGGTTCATTCGCATGAGCCATTCGCAAGGAAACTTCATTATGTTAAGTTTGAATGTTTTAGTTAATTAATATAATAATATATGTAATCATTCAAGTAATCATAAACCCAATCAATTCAGTCACGCCTCATTAATGAACTATTAAACATTATAACCAACAGACTATCAATATCAGTTCATTAATCATACCAACAAGATCTATTACATCACATATCACGATCTAGGGACATACATGTATCAACAAACTCCCCCTTGGACCTAGATCTCTCTAATGTCTTGTTTTCTTCATTACCTCCTCGTATTTCTTGTACTTGTCCTCTTGTGTGACTCTCGCGTGAATATCAAACGCGAAGCAAAGTCGTATAACTTTTTGGAACTGGAGGGCTTGTACAATGTCTTGTGTGTCATAGAACAGTGGCCACTTGTATAATGTATAGACATCATTAGCAGACAAGTTAGTTAGCCACATTGGGTCGAATACCCTGACAGTATCCATTTGATCCCCTTGTTCAGAACGTTGACAGCTTCAGCAGTTCTCCAATCATAGTACCACCATTTGAAGTGTGGAGTGAAGTCTTGTGGCATTTCCCTGAGAGGGATTCTTGACATAGTGCGCGGAGGACTCCACTTCAATACAATCTTAGGTTTTCCAGTAATGGTATCCATCTCAGACCTTATAATATACCTTATAGGTTGTTGAGGTCTGAAGTTAATCCACCTGGTGTGGTACTCTTTCTTTAGGGCAGCCTCAAACCAACCTGACATCTTTCTCGGGTCAGCATAGAACAGCTTCAACTTGGCCAGCTGGTTGAGCTCAAATCCGAGTAGAGTCTTTAGATCATGTGGAAATCGAAAGTACTCTATGACCTTTTCCCTCTTAATGGCATAAACGTTAAGATCATCAAAATATGCCTATGCTATAATCCTGCCTGACACCGTAAGATGTTTCTTGACGCTGTAGAACTTGGTGTAGGCATCCCTCTTCGGTGCAGCACGTTGGGCTCTGACTTCTTTAAAACATTCAGCCCACTCAGCCTTTCGAATGTATACGTCATCGTTTGAGGCTTGGGCTGTTCCTTCGGTCTTTCCTGCTTCCTGCTCCATCTTGTCTAGTACCTCAAACATATCACTGACTAGGGACTCACCCAGATTGGGGACCACATTACCCTCGTTGTCAGTGTACTGAGGGTACTCTTCAGCAGCAATATCTTCAACCACAACTTCATCAACGTCATGTAGTTCGTCGTCACTGGTTGAATCAACTGTTGGAGCATCCTTGACGATGTCATCAGGATTGAGTCTGAACATCTCTGCCAGTTGCTCGTTAGATAGGTCGTGAATTATTTCACCTTCTTCAGGGGTATAACTCACTGACCTTCTGACAATCCCTTGCAGATCAAAAATCATTGTGAGTTGAGACTTGACCTGTTGAAGGGGAGCAATATCAAACTCATCTCTGTGGTACTTTGGATCTGTTTGATTTACACATTTCACACTCAAATCATTAGTAATATATCAAACAAAATGCATTAAGTTAATATAAACATTCAGTACATGGTTTTTCAATACAGAATACAAAAGTAATTAAATACATAAACATCCACTATTTACTTTTATCCTGAATGCTACCTAGTCTTCATGTGAAGGTGCAGAAGCAGAAGCTGACTGATGTTGTGTTGTTCTTTGTTCTCTTCTCTTGCCGGGAGCTGAGACAGATTCAGCTGCTTCTCCTTCTTCAGTCTCTTCATCTGCACAACACTCTTCGGTTTTCTCTTCATCAGAATCACTGTCATCATCATCATCATCATCATTCATCATCCATCATCTTCATTATCTCTGTTCATCCTTTATCTTTAGAGGTTCTCCTTTATCTTTGATCCTTTCAATTTTAGCAAAAGGGTCCTCTTAGCTTTTTCCAACTCCTCTATTTGCTTACCTGCTGTGACACTTTGAGCTCGGAGTTGGTCCAACTGAGTGTTCTGAGCAGCCAATTGCTGGGCCTGCTCCTCAATTACTCGATCCTGCTCTGCAATTTTATGCGATTGTGCAGCAGTCAGGTCGGTAAGCTGGCGGATCTGAGTGGTCTTTTCCTCATCAGCCGCCAGCAATCGCAATACCATTCTGTTTAAAGCTGACAGCTGTTCCTCTACCCCGATTGGAGGTAGAGGAGATCTATAGGTGTGTGTGGGGTAGGCTGAGGGCTCGGTTTGGTGGCTAGTGGTGGTGGTGGAGGTGGTGCATATCGAGTCTGGTCTCGATGATAGTGGTGGTGAGTGTGGGGTGAATGATGTAGTGGTGGCTGGGGTCTGGCTGTGTGGTGGTGGTATGGTGGTGTCTGTCGCTGTGGGGAAAGGTATGGTGGTGGATGGTGTGTCTGAAGAGGTGGTAGAGTGGAAGGTATGGTGGATGTGGTAGTGATAAAGGTTACCCTATGCTTCTTCTTTTTCTGGCATGGGGTTGAGCCATCCGTTTTCTCCTCTTCCCTTCGAGCTGGATGCTCCCCCTACAATCCCGCCTGAGGACCCCGAAGCATAAGTGTGGGTAGTTTCTGTATCTCCGGAGCCTCTCGGTTGTTCACCAACAACCCTCAACCCATGTTCTGTGGGAACAACTTTCCTTCCCACAGTTCGGGTTCAGCGGCTCCTCATCAGATTCAACCTCATCTTCATCGTGAAGAACAAAATCTTGATGAAATCCTGCTGACTCAGTTACTTTAGCAGGTGAGACAGTCATAGAGGGAACAGAGTCAGACAAATTGCCTCTGGATGGAATAGCACCATCCCCACTGTCATCCTCCTCTTAATCATCAGTAGGGAGGACAATTGGCTCCACGTCGGAGTCACTGTCCTCGTGACGCCATTGGCGTCTCCCCGGTGCCACATACCTTTCATCTACTAAGTGGCCAATCAACCACTTTTCCTGGGGCTTAACTTGCTTGCCCCGGTACACCACCATCCTACCCAACGTAGTGTCATCCATAAGTTCCAACGTTACTGCATCGTGACTTTCCTTGGGGAGCTGAGGCAGCTTCTCATTGAATATCATCTGAAGAAATCGTGGATACATACAGAAACCTTCTTTCCCTTTTGTTTCAATGTTCTCTACCAAATAAGCAAAGATCATATTAGAGAAGCTGAAAGGGTGGTTCAGCACCAGAGCCACGAAGGCATTCTGTATCTGATCTGATAGGTCATCGAAGCCACCCCTTCTCGAAGCGATGCACTTAAGAATCACATGTGCCAGATATTTGTATTGTGGGCACAGGTTGCTCTTATTAGCATCCCCGGAGTTAATGTCCCAGCATACTGATTTCGAGAAAACACCCTCTCAGTCAATGGATGATGTAACTTAGTGGGGTGAGTAGAGTCATCCCCAAACTCAAGGATTCTTTGTATGTCCGTGGCGGTAATGTCAATAGCTTGACCCAATATGGTGCTTCTGATGCTGTATGGCTCACGAGAACGATCCACTAAGGCATTCTCCCTAGAATGCCTGGTGTAGTGATTTGTAAGGTGTGCAGGGCAGTGATATAGCCTTATGTATCCGTGAACGTTTGAGAAGGCTATAATATCGGAGAACTTGGCCCCGTTCCATGTCGTGTGGTCAAATGGGCACATATGTTGTGCTTTGGATTAAGAACCATCGGTCAGTCATTTTTCCTGAAACACACAAGACATAGAACCATTAGTACATAAGACATGAAACTTCTGTTCTAAGTGTAAAGTTGAAAGTCATTTTGATTCATTCGTGCGAATGAATCATGCGACTGAAGTCATCGCCTGTTTGAGACATGCGATTGAGTTCAATCGGCTGTTTAGACTGCGATTGAGTCATCGCGATTGAGGCATGCGATTGAGTTCATCGGCTGATGAGGCATGCGATTGATTTTAATCGGCTGATTGATGCATGCGATTGAGTTCAATCGCTGTTGAGACATGCGATGAGTTCAATCGCCTGATTGGACTCATTCGGGTGGTTCAGTCGGTCGAATGATCCAATCGCAGGTTCAATCGTGCGATTGGAGTTCATTCGAACGACCAGTCGCTTGCCCCACTGTTCAATCGCATGTGGGTCGAATCTTGACCAATCTAAGTCTTTTACATTGTTTAATGGTCCATTAGCCTCGTCTACTTGTCACTAATAACCTATTAAACCTCAATTTTAACATTTTGCTTCATTTACATAGGTGATTAGGTCATTTCACAGTTCGGTTCTTGATTCAATCCAGTGTTGCTATTGTAGTTCGGTAATGTGCTGATTTTGGTAGGATTCAAGGGTAGTGTACCTGTAAAACGTCACTGGAATGTAGAATCTTAACAGCAATGTATATCAGAATCTATGCAATTTCGACAGGGTAACGGTAAAAACGCGATTTGGGGTGCTATTGGGAGTGATGAGTGAGATGCGATCGACTGAGACCCTTAATACTGAACCTAGGTTCATTCGGCCGACTGGCCACATTCGCTCAGTTCAATCGGCGACTGAGGTTCAGTCATACGATTGGCCTAGTCAATCGCATTCAGTCGGCCGACTGAGTCTCAGTCGGTCCTGACTCTTCGGTCTCCTTCATTCGCCCCTTTAGTTGACCGACTGAGCCTCAGTCGGTCTACTGTTTCCTCTCCCCCTTCTATTCGTCGAATGGATCAATTTCATGTCCATTCGGCCGATTGGAAGCCATTCGCATAGTTGGTCGATAACCATGATCCACTAGTGCGAATGGGTCACACTTTGTGCGTTTACAGTCATTTTGAACATTTACTATTAAGATCCTTTTCACTTTTGATAATAACATTGTAAGCTCTTAACCAATTCAGTCACTTCAGACGTGACCTTTTTAATTTGAAAACCATGTGGCCATCTCAGACATGACCCTTTTTTTGGTAAGTTAATTCCTTTCTGATTTCCTGATGTAGTCAGACAGACACACAAATTAAAAGATAAACATAGGAACTTAAACTAACTACACAACTAAAGTTTATTTTTGGACTTTTTGTGAGAGATAAAACCCTAAGATGGAAATCTAAGGGATTTGATTAGGAGTAGACAGCTTTAACTTAGATTGATCATATCTGGACCAACTCAATTTTGGAATCATACAGGAATATCAATCATTTTGGGATGTTATTAAACTCTTTGATGCTTAAATTCTCGGTGTTCATCCAGAGTCGTTAGCAACTTAAGGAATCATACTGAAACTCTTAGATTTTCACATTATTTGAACTCTTGAGAATGTAGCCACTAAGATTGTCAGTATATTTGTCCACTTAAATCCATACACAGACTTTTGACGCAGACTGGTGACTGATTTAGGTTTAATTATTTCAGCTAACATTTGTGGATCCCACACTTATATGGTAATCAACATTCCTCAGAGGTTTTGAGCGGTCTACGGGTATTATTACAAGAAGAGACTATTCTTAGAGCTTTCAAAGAGAAGCCTGTCCTCAGGTCAGTGCCATCGCACAGCAGAGAGGCGGCAAACAACAATGAATTCTAGAATATCTAGGTTATGCTTATCCTCAGGTCAGTGCCATCGCACAGCAGAGAGGCACACAACCTATCTCCTTGTTAGAGCAGCTTATTTTATTTGACACAATATGCACCAACAACATAGTCATTAGTTTTATTGCATTTGTCTTTCATTTTTTCTTGCTTTGCTCTAATTATGGTCATCCGCACACTTTGTGGCATTTAAATGCTCATTACCCCTTATTGGAATATATTTGATTGTGTTAACCAGTGATAAGATGGAAGCCCACAGTCAGTTGAACAACTTAGTTTGATCTTGAGATCACCAATCAGGTCTAATTGTCTATTGTGTTGAATCTACCAACATATCATTTGTGGTCTAGCAGCCTCTAAGTCTACTTTCTCTGTGTCACCTTAGGAGTTGCCAGTTTTCTATCATTTTCCCTTTTTATATTGCTTAGACTACACAGACTTATACTTTGAACTTTTGCATCTTTTCAAACCTTAAATTTTAAAATCCCTCTGATTTGTTCCTGTGTACTATCATATTCCAAAGGTATTGAATCAGTATCACAGACACAATCTACCTTATTTCAGCTAGTTACCCCTTCTCCCTCATTTTTTTTTAATATTAACTTGCTGACATATTCTCCCCCTAAAATACTAAAATCATTTTGGATTTAATTATTTTTGGATTTTAATAAACAGCAAAATAACATGAGTTTAAATATAACAGACAAAAGAACAAAGAAAAAAACAGATAACATAAAATAAAATAAACTTTAACGAAACTACATCGGACTACACATTATTCTCATCAGGAATTACCGCACTTCTTTTTAACGCCGTTGACCTCTACAAGTATTGAAAACGTGGTTTATCAAAGGCTTTTGTATAGAGGTCAGCACGTTGAAAATCAGTATTAATTTTAACCACATCTATTAAGGTCTTTTCAAAACAGTCTCTTATGAAGTGGTATTTAATACCGATGTGTTTGGTCTTAGGATGTTGAACCGGATTTTTGGTTACTGCAATTACAGCAGAGTTATCAACAAAAATAGGAGTAGACGAGAATTTCAAACCGTAATCCCGCATTTGCTGTTGAATCAAATGATTTGAGAACAGCAACTTGCAGCAGCAACATATTCGGCTTCACAAGGGTTGACAATGCAACCGATGTCTGCTTCTTACACTGCCATGTAACTAATCTTCTCCCAAAGAATGACACCCTGCTGATGTAGACTTGTAGTTCATTTTGCAGCCTCCATAGTCCGAGTCACTATACGCTGTGAGCTCAAAATCGTCATCATGAGGATACCACAATCCCAGTGTGGGTGTACCCTTTAGATAGCGAAAGATCCTTTTGACCCCGATCAGATGATTGACCTTAGGTTTAGCCTGATATCTCGAACATAAACATGTAGCATACATGATATCAGGTCTTGAGGCAGTGAGATACATGAGATATCCAATCATTCCTCGGTACATAGTGGCATCTACAAGATCTCCATTCTCATCAGGTGCTATATCATGATTCGTAGCAAGTGGAGTCCCAGCAGCAGAAGCATTCTCCATGTCAAAGCGACTGAGAATGTCTCCTACATACTTGGTTGGATGTAGAAAGATCCCATTAGGTGTTTGATCCACCTGTAACCCGAGAAAGAACTTCATCTCCCCCATCGCACTCATCTCAAACTCTTTCTTCATCACTGCTTCAAACTCTTTGCATAACTCTTCGTTCTTTGACCCGAAGATTATGTCATCAACATATATCTATACAAGCAGTAGGTCACCATCCTTTTCTTTAATAAACAGTGTACAGTCAATGACTCCCCTGCGAAAGCCGTGTTTCACAAGATGAGTCGAGAGTTTCTCATACCAAGCTCGAGGAGCTTGATGAAGCCCATATAAAGCTTTGTCGAGCTTGTAAACTCTATCCCCATGATAAGGGTCTTCAAATCCCTCGGGTTGACTTACATAGACTGTTTCCCTGATTTTCCCATGAAGAAATGCACTCTTCACATCTAATTGGTAGACTTTAATCTTCATGTACGAGGCATAGGCAAGGAAGATACGAATAGCTTCCATCCTTGCCACGGGTGCAAACACCTCATTATAGTCATCCCCTCGACTTGGCGGAAAAACTTGAACCACCAGTCGAGCTTTGTTCCTGATAATGACTCCTTGGTCATCCTTCTTACATTTTAGTACCCATTTGGTGCCAATGACTTTAGCACCTTTAGGTCTATCAACTAGAGTCCATACACCTAACTTCTTAAACTGCAGAAGTTCTTCTTGCATGGCACTCACCCACGCCTCATCATTTAGTGCTTCACTGACATATTTTGGCTCAACCTGCGAGACAAAACATCGATACGCACCATCATGAATGTAACCCTTCTCCATAACTGAGGTGTAATCAGCTGAGTATAGCTGATTTCGGGTTTGTACTCCTGATCGGACATCTCCAATAACATTTTCAAGTGGATGATAGACGTTTAGTCGTGATCCTGGAGTAGTCGGCACAGTCACCTCCGAACCAAGATTGTGAACATTTGATCTGCATCTGAGGAGGTTGGAGTTTGAGGTTCCAAAGGCGAGGGTGCATCACTTGTGGATGCTTGTGGACTTTCAGGAACTGGAACCTGTTCCTCCTGACTGTTCTGGTCATCTGCTTCAGTTTCATCTTCAGAGGAGGAGTCACTTTCATCGACTACCCCTTCTGACTAAGTAGATGACTCTCCCTGTGTGCTAGATGGAGTATTTAGAATATCATACATCATCCTAGTAGCTAACCATCATCCGAGGGAGGAGAGGGATGTTGAAGGATTTGAAGAATCCATCATAATCGAAGAAGTATGCAGGTCCTTTGCCTGTAGGTGGTGTGGTATATCTCTGAACGTCGACATTACACCACACTTCTACAAGACCCGTTGAGTTATTGTAAACTCGCTTGTTCGGTATGTTGTATCCTAGAAAAATTCCTTCAACTGCCTTCTCGCCGAATTTCCTTCTTGTGTCTTCTTCAGAAGTGTACACGGTGCACCAAAAGGTTCAAGATACTCCAAATTCGGTTTGCGTCTTTGAAGTAGCTCATAAATGTCTTTCCGTGGCGCTTGACTATTAGGACTCGATTCAGTGTGTAGCACGCATTTGCCACTGCCTCGTTCTAGAATTGGATAGGCAGTTTCGAGTCTGCCAGCATAGTCCGGGCTATCTCTATCAAACTCCTATTCTTTCTTTCAGCAACGCCATTCATCTGAGGTGTGTAGGCAGAAGTGAATTGATGCACAATTCCCTTTTCCTTGCAGTATGCCTCCATCCCTTGATTCTTGAATTCTGTCCTGTTGTCTGAGCGTATTTGTCGAACTTTTAACTTGTAGAGTGATTCCAGTGTGGTTAATAATTCTTTGAATGTCTCCAAAGTTTCTGATTTTGATTTCAGAAACATTACCCAAGTGAACCTTGAGTAGTCATCAGTGACCACATAACAGTACACGTCGCCTGCAATGCTCCTTGTACTAACTGGACCGAACAGATCCATGTGAAGAAGCTCAAGAGGAAGTTCTATTGAATGAACTTTCTTTTCCTTATGAGACTTCTTTGTCTGTTTGCCTTTCTTGCAAGCTACACAAAAGTCAGGAAGTTGGAAGTTCTTGACATTCACTCCTCTAACTAAATCCTTCTGGATCAAATGATTATCTTCCTTTGACTAATGTGTCCCATTCTCCGATGCCAGGAGATGGAATCCTTCTCAGTAGCTTTAGATAAGAAACACTGAACCTCATGATCGTTGTGGCAGCTGTTGACAGATCCAAGACGTAAAGGTCTTTATCTCTTGAAGCAGTCATCAGAACTTGGTCCTCTGGATCATATATTCTTTCTTCAGCACGTAACACTTCTGGTTATCGAAGATGACTTTAAATCCTTTATCACAGATTTGGGAAACAGAAAGTAAGTTGTTCTGAAGTTGTTAAACGTAGTTCACTTTATCAAACTTAACTTTCTGATTTCCCACTTCTCCCTGAGCTGTCATATAGCCTCCTTTACATCCTGCAAAGGAAACATGCCCTCCTTTTATTTGTTTGACGTTAGATAAAAGGGCTGTCATGTGCCAGGATGCTCCGCTGTCTATAATCCAAGTGTTAGTCTCAGCACTATATCGAACACCCTGTACATACAAAGTAAATGAATCAGTTTAGGTTAGGAACCCAAGCTTTGACTGTTTGGGTTTCCAGAGGCATCACACATCATAAACTCCACCATTGACCCTTAGAAGGTGAGGGTAGCTCAGGTTCCTTCTTGTCCTCAGTATTAGACACGTAGGTGGATTTTTCTTTCCATAAGCCAGATTATGCAATGCCTGTTTATGATAAACATTCGTCTGGCTTACAGGTTGGACTTTAGGTTCACTAGCTCTTCTAGGTGGAGTTAAAGAGCTCCTCTTAGAAGACTTAGGTTTGAGTCCTGAAGTTCAATCTTCTTCTTGGGTGTCTGATAAAAATTACAGTAGGAAGCAAGTGTCCATATTCTCCATAGTTGTAGCACGCTCTGCTATCAACTTTTGATTAAAATTCTTTGTGGGAGGTACGTGACACTCTAGTAACATCAATCACTTTAGTTTTGACTCTTGGATGTTTGATGTTTTCTCTGGTGTAAAAAAATTACTGATTTAACCTGTTTCACCTTTGGTTAACTGGTTTTTGACTTGAAGCATGTGAAAAAATAGCATTTGAAGCCCTTTTAGGTTTTGATTTGACTTTGTTTGACCCTGACTTTAAGTTAATTTTTTCAAATCATTTTCCAGATTAACGCAAGGTAATTTACCCTTTGCCTTTGAAGTGGACTCCTTTTGTTTCTGACCAGATTCAGTAGATGAACATGAGGTGTCTGGATCAGTAACAAGAGGAGTGGTCACCACATGATCCTTGATGGGGTTATTATTTACTGGTCTAGAGTTGGTGTTCATCAAGGTCTCAGGTGGTGGTGGAACCACTTTGTAGCCTAATCCCTCCCCGTTATTCCTTTCTCTTACTAAGTGTTGGACTATATGTGAAGAACTAGTCCAACTATGCAGTTTCTGTTAATGAATAACTTCGACTTCTAGAACTGCCTTTTGCTTTTTAGTTTCTTCTAGGGAGTTTAGATAGTACCTAATGTCGTTTGCTTGGTTAAAAGCACTACTTTGGTTTCCCTAAGTTGTTTAGTCAATAGGTCTATCTTTTCTTTATAACAATGCTCATTTTGTTTTAGTACTCTATTTGCCTCAGTGCACAGACGTAAATCTTTTACTAAGTTATCATTATGATCTAATAACCTAGCAAATTTTTCATCTATGCTATTCCTAAACGTGTCACAATCAGAACAAGCATGGTTATTAAAAATTTGGTCAGTGGTACTTACTTGAGTTGGTTCAGAAGAGTTAGCCATCAGTGCCGCATCAGATGATTCTGGTTCTGTCGACTCTGGCTTTTCTGTCTCTGATGTGGAAGCTTCCTCATTTGGCTTGTAACTGACCTCGGCTGCAGTTGTTTCTTCACTATGTGACATTGCAATCTCAACTGCTATATCACCTTCACTCGCAGAATCATCGTCAATATCCTCAACACTGGCAATGTTAGATTCTCCTGGTGAGACAAACCTGAAACTCCAATCCTGTCCTTCATCATCATGAGCAGTTAGTGCTTTTGGATCTTGTTTGATGAAGTAGAACTAGAGGGTTGCTTGTCCTGGCGAGTAAAGGATGAGAACGGGTTCCCATCCCCGTCTTCTTTGGCTTGACACATTCTCGTTTGAAGTGCCCCTTCTCACCATAGTTAAAGCAGGTCACTTTACTCTTGTCGAAGCCAAAGGTGGTGTCCTTAGTAGCAACCAAGTTCTGTCCAGTCTTTTTCACAAACTTCTTGCCCTCCGGACAGCACTTGCTAAGGCCCACATTATATCCATTCTTTCAAGCTCCATCTCATCCACCTGCTCGTAGTCCTCATCTGCCAGATGGCAGTTTCCAATCTTCCCGGCAACAAGTCCATCATATGAATGAACCACTGCTGCTAAAAGATCCATATGCTCTCGAGCTACTTCCACGGTCACATTACAGAAGTTCTCGATCTTCAGTTTGGTAGTGTTTGCTTCTGATCCAATATGATGGGTACATGATGACCCAGACGTGTCTGATCCAGAAGGAGAAGCATGTGAGGGACCAGACGAGCTAGACACAAAAGCAGTCTGGAGGGGTGCTCCAGATGTCTTAGCTTGAGGCGTGGCGTTGTATAAAGCTGGATTTTGTGTGTACGAAGACTTCTGAGCTCTATACTCATCCTTAGTGCTTCTTCTCGCAACTTAAGAATGAAGTCATTTATATCCAGCTTTACAAGGATTCCATTCTGTCTCAGGTTAGACACGAATGTAGCCCACTATCAGGCAACCCGTCTGCGAAGTTGCTTACTTTCTCTTCCATGGTAGTAGCCACTCCATGTGTATGCAATTCGCTCATCAAGTGGTAGAATCTGTCTATGACTTCGTCCAAACTTTCATTACCAATTGATGAGAAGTTATCGAATTCCTTCTTAACTCCTTTGCCTTGATTGCCTTCAATGATGCATTACCATCATATCTCTTCTCTAGCGCATCCCACAGTTTCTTGGACTGCTTGTTCTCTGAATACTGGTGGAATATGTCTTTGGGGATAGACTGAGTGATCAATGCATAAACTCTTTTCTCTGCATGGTACTTTACTTTCTGTGCGTCTGCCATCCCGCTTAATGTTAGTTTAACTCCATCAGCTCCCACTGGTGTACTATAACCTATCTCAATGGCTTCCCATAGATTAGGATCTACTCCATTAAGGTAGATCTCAAAACGTTGTTTCCAGTGGGGAAACTCATCTAAAGTCAAAAGCTTTGGTGGTTTATTGTGATTCCCCACCTCACTCTCAAGCAACAGCAGGTTCTGTATCCTTGAGTCCTTCCCAGCAGTAAAGGCTGACATCTGATCTTCCATGACGAATAAAATTATAATCTAATCAAACAAACTTTCACTGATGCGACTGAAGGATGCGAATGAGCTAATCGTGCGTATAAGCTCTGCGATTGTTCAATCGTGCGAATGAACTGGGCGATTGGTTCAGTCGTGCGAATGAATCTGGTGCGTATGAGCTATGCGAACGAACGGTTCAGTCGGCCGAATGAGGGTGCGACTAGGTCCAATCGTGCGTATGAGCAATGCGAATGGAGTCCAGTCGTACGAATGAGTCACTCGTGCGACTGAAGCTGCTGTTTTGCAAAAATTTCTAGGTTTGACGGGTTTCAGCCGTAAAAATTCGAAATTTCACAAGTTCTAATCGCCTAAGTCCATAGAAACCAAACGTCGATGAGCAGGGAACTTCCAAGATCACTTTTGATGCCAAAGATTGCGTTTTTAGTGTAAAAACACAAACTTTTCTGCAATCTTGATTGAATCAACACGTAATCAAGAGCCAAAAGCTCTGATACCACTTGTTAGGACCTGGTATTCGACTGAAATACCTAGAGATCACGTGTATACTAGATCAAATAGTGCGGAATCCTATTTGATTGGCGATCCAATCAGTGAGAACACACGAAGAATCAATCAAGCATTGAAACTAACGTTAGAAATCGATAAGGAATCGATCTAATGTGTTCTATGAACTTGGAGAACGATTTGGAAGGTTTCTGGACGGCTAGGGTTCGTCTGGAATCGTACTTGATCGAGCGTCCCTGTTTTTCACGAATTGAGTTGTATTTATAGGTTGGCACTATTCAATCGTGCGACTAAACCATTAGTTTGGTTCAGTCGTGCGATTGAACCATGCGGTTGGTTCACTCGTGCGACTGAGTGTTCAGTCGTGCGACTGAGCCAATCTTATGTTATAGTCGTACGACTGATCCAGTCTCCTGGTTCAATTGTGCGACTGAGTCAATCGTGTGAAGTTCTTCATGTGTATGGTTCATTCGCATGAGCCATTCGCATGGAAACTTCATTAAGTTAAGTTTGAATGTTTTAGTTAATTAATATAATATTATATGTAATCATTCAAGTAATCATAAACCCAATAAATTCAGTCACGCCTCATTAATAAACTATTAAACATTATAACCAACAGACTATCAATATCAGTTCATTAATCATACCAAACAAGATCTATTACATCACATATCACGATCTAGGGACATACATGTATCAACAATGTTTGATAATGTTATGGTTGTGTTTCTAAGGCTTAGAATGTAAGATTTAAGCTTAAAACATGATAGATGGTGTTTAGGGACCGAATTATGTTGTTAAGTGTGCCCTAGGCTGCTCCTGGCCCAAATAGTAGCTCTAATGCTTAAGTGTGGCAAATGTCGATAAATATTGGCAAATGCGGATGAGCATGGATAAATACGGATGAGTAAAAGTCAATGCGGATGAGTAAGGAGTAAATGAGGATGAGCATTGACAAATGCGGATGAGTAAAAGTCAATGCGGAGAGTAAAAGTCAATGTGGGTAAGTAAAAGTCAATGCAGATGAGTAAGGAGGAAGTGCAGATGAGTAAAAGTTAATGCGGATGACAACTGTTAATGTGGATGAACAAATGCGGATGAACAAAAGATAATGCGGATGAACAAAATTTAGTGCGGATGAACAAATGCAGATGAACAAATACGGATGAACAAAAGTTAATACGGATGAACAAAAGTTAATGCGGATGAACAAAAGGCAATGCGGATGAACAAAAGTTAATGCGGATGAACAAAAGTTAATGCGGATGAACACTTAGAATATTTTCTGACTTTTTGGGGAAAAAGTGAAATGTAGGCTTTGACTTGGGAGGTTCCCGGGGGTTTGCAGGATCGTTAAAGGGTGTAGAGTTACAACACAACAACACGAAGAGGAGATTATCTAAACTTAATCAAACAGTAAACTGGATTAACCAAGGTAAGACACTAAGAACACAAGTAATGTAAGAGACAGAACACAAAGAGCACAAGTATATGGTTTTCAAGAATGCGGTATATTGCTTTCTCTATGTTCTATTACAAGTGTTACAAAGCATATATGAAAGATACAAGAACATGAGATACTTATACTACTTCCTACAGCGGCTATACTTTGAAAGCTAGCTAGATACAATTGACTAGACACAAAACAAAATCAATTGTAGAGTCAAAAGACAGATTGTCTTTTTACTTGTGACTATGACATGCCATAGCTCACATCCTTATCTATTACAAAAAGGATAAAGTACATGAAGTAGAAAGTTACAGACTCAAGACCTCAATGTACAATTACCAAAAGCATTGACCTTTTCACCAACTCATGTAAGTTGGTGACCTTACAGAGGTGCAGCGGAAAGGTGTCTAGTTTTATGGAAAAGTACATGAGATAAAGAATGTATTAAAAGTCTTCAGAAGAAATTTGTCTTCATGAGTTGAAGCTTTGGAAGACTTTGTCTCTGAGTCTTCGGAAGACTTCATATTTGGCTTCGGAAGATATTGGTCTTGGCTTCGGAAGATTTTACACTTAGAGTATTTTCTGTTGCATGAGTAAAACTTCCTAAGCATTCTTCTTCAATGCACTTGTGCAGCATGGAAGAAAGACATTGGATATTTAGATTGCATCAGCCTCTTCATTAATCTCAACAAACTCCCCCTAGGCTGATGCTACCAAAACACTTAAGTAGACTTCAGATGTCAACAGTCCTCATTAGGATGATCACCAATCCTTTCTTCATAAGGTGATCTGGATCCTTCATACTATCAAAGTTTCTTCTCATATCACAGAGGTCATGCAGAGGCAACTGAAACATATCTTGCAATGTGTAAATGTCTTAGTGCCTTGATCTGCCTCATAGAAGTCTATGGCACTTAGGTAGTTGATCATCTTGATCCTTTCTTCTTCTTTGTCTACTTGAGATTCTTGTTGAACCACATCTTCTTGTGCAGGACTTTTCTGAACTGGGGAGAGGGTAGGCATATCCTTGTACAATCTTTTTCTTCTTCTCTCTTCTTTGACTTGTACTAGAAGCTCTGCATCTTCTGCCTCCTTCTTCTCCTTTGACCTTTCTAGATCAACCAGTTCATTCAACTCTTCTAAAGGGAGAGAGATGATACTGTCTATGTCATAGTTCCTTGTTTGCAGGTAATTTATCCTGATTGCCCTTAACTCATCATTCTGAGTATCTGGTCTGGGGGCAGCCCTGATAGCAGACTCTATGAGTCTTGAAGACTCAGCAGAGGAACTTTCTCCCCTCAGCCTCTTTTTTCTCTCTCTCTCTCCTCCTCCTTAATCTCCTCAGATGTCATCTTTCTTTTCCCTTTTTCACTCACAGACCTTTGTGACTCAGGGTGGAAAGAGCTTTGGCCTTCATTGCTTGTTGCAGCATCTAAGCTCTGGCCAGAGATAGGTTGGGATGCACCTTCACCAGCAGGTGTCTCAATAGGAGTGTGTGTCTCAATAGGAGTGTGGATCTCTGTAGCAGTTGATGATGATGAGATAGGGGTCTCAGGTTCTACCACGAGGCCTTAAGTCAAGGTTTCCCCTATAAAACTAATCTTAGGGTCTGCCTTAACATCCAGTTGACCGATGGCTTTGCCTGATTGCCTAAGTCTCCTTCTTAAGCTTAACTCTATAGTGATCCTGTCTTGGATTCTTTAAGCCAGTTTGTCCGAAAAGGGAGAAAGCTCAGCCTTAATGAAATACAAAGCTTGGATATGATAAATCCAAAGTGAAATGCTTCAACTGTGGCATGGCTGGCCACTTCTGAAAAAGAATGCAATGCCCCCAAGAGAAATAACTTCCAAAAAAATTCTCCAAGCCAGCCATCCACACAATCAAACTCAAGCTTTCACTCCAACAATCATCAACAGCAGTATCATCATCCATAACAACATCAATCATATCAAAATCAACCTCAACTAACAAACAAAGCTCATGGAAGCAGTCAGTCATCTGCCAATACTCTCGTGATAAAGCAAGATGTAGTATGTGATTGGAGCATGTATGCAGAGCAAGTCAAGCCTCAATTTCAAAATCATGCAATCATGGCTCACATCAATGATGGTCCATCTCTGATGCCTGTTAAGGTAAAATCTAACCTTTGTAGTGAAAATTGTAATACTGAATTGCAAGGTTATACAGAGCATAACCATAAACTGGTAGATAAAATTAAAGAAGAAAAGGTGAAGTCAGAGATGATGAAAAAAGATATAAAAGGCCTTGAAATCAAAATCAAATCTCTCATCTCTGACATTGAAAAACTACATGGTGAAAAGTACACTCTTGCAGCTGAGAATGAGCTACTTACTAAAAAGTTAGCTCAATCTAAGGCTGAACCTACACTTACTGAAGTGAAACTTGAAAAGTTTCAAATGTCTTTAGTCTAGCTGCAAGAGATGCTTGATTCTCAAAAGGATCCAAAGGAAATGTCGGGGATTGGGTATAATTCATGTCCTCCACCATACAATGACAACTACACTGTCATGCCTGAATCTGTCTCACTCAATGAGGAAATTGAAACTAAAACTATGGAACCAAAATCTATAGTAAAACAAGTGACCAATCCTCAAAACAACCCTGATGTTATATTGAAACAAATGAGGATAAAATCAAGTTAGGATACCTAATCAAAATCAAAGAGTGTTCAGACAAGGCAGTGAGTGTCATCAAACCCACAAGCCCCGTAAAGGCAATTGTCCCATTTATAAAATTCATACCTTCTATTTTAAAAGGAAAAAAGAAGCATGTGAAGTCAGTGAAACCCACTGCTCAAAGCAATTCTGATAATGAGATTATATCTCCAAACAAATCAAGCAAATCAGACAAGGTTTCACTGCAAAAGAAACAAAAGAGATCTTTGATGTCGTGTAAAACTCTGTTAGATCCTCATTCTTCAAAATCAAGACAGGGTGTTGATTTTGATATATGTAATAAGGAACACGTTGATCAATTTGTGAAAGAGATTCAAAAAGGGTTGAAGAAACAAAAACAGCCAAGAAGTCTAACAAAAAGGCCGATTTTGATTCATCCCCTAAGCAAAAGAATGTGGCTCAGCAACAAATGAGAAAATCAGTTGAGTCCAGCAAATCAAAATTTGATTCAAGCAACAAAAAAATGTATTGTGACATTTGTGATATGTTTAATCACAAAACAGAAAAATGCTTTTACAATCAATACTGCTCTATGTGTGACATGAACAACCACTCAACCAAAAATTGTTATTTTAACAAATATTGTTCAGTCTATGATATGAATAATCACAATACATCTTATTGTTACTTCAATCAGAAGAGAATTCCCCAAAACAAACCCATCTCAACAACATCATCAGGCAAAACTTAAGTCAGGAGTCATTTGCATAACAATCAATCTAGAACATCTAGATCACTCAATGACATGAGTAAAACAAAAGAAACATGGAAAAGTCAAAGAAGCAACCATTTCATCAATCAAAAGTCTGACTTTTCAAAACTCAAAATGATCGTTGAAAATCAAAAATGGTTTAGATTGCTTCAAAAGAATAGATATCAAAGATTTCACTACTCATCTGACTCTTCTATTGATGTTGATAAGAAGATTCCAGCAAGATATCATAAGCAATCTCCCAGGTCACCTCTGAATATATCACAATTTAAAGGAAAGTATCAAGAAGTCACCATAATAGATAGGAACGGAAACCCAAGACCAGCAAGGCTTGGGTTCCATATCCTAATTAGTTCTTTTATGCTTGCAGGATCATCCATCTAGGTCCAATAGCTTATGGTACCTGGAGTGTGGATGCTACCGACACATGACTGGCGATCGTTCCCTTCTTCATGACTTCAAGCACATACAAGGAACTACGGTGGCATTTGGTGGAGATTCACAAGGTGGTAGGATTAAAGGTGAAGGATGTGTGACTAATGGGATGTTGAGCTTTGACACACTACAAATAAGTGCCATTTAGTGGCACACATTTTTGTTGTATTTAACTTTTGTGCCACTAATATATAGTTTTAGTGACACTTTGTATGTGCCATATTGGTTGACCCATATATTTAGTCTTATTTATCATCTATACTTCAAATATATGGATTTAGCGGCACTTTATTATGCCATACTTATAGGTTATATAATTTTATGGCTTTTAAATTTATGCCACTAATCAATCAAACATTTATACACCATCAAAATTTCTTTCAAAAATATTTAGTGGCATATATTTTTATTAAAAACAACTCCCTCCAAACAAATCCACCAAAAATGTAAAGTTAATTATATAAAACCTCCTAATTTATGATTATAGTATTTTTCCTTTATCGATTTTACAAATGTTCAAGCATTGAGCATCAAACTCATAATCTGTAATTATTGATGCATTTCCTTCAAGCTTATTTACAAAACTTAATTCTTTTTAATTCTCATGCTACCAAGTTGTTACTCGTATTGTTTTTTACACACATTAAATAAATGAAGTTTCGGTTCATAGTTTCAATAGTCAATAAAAACATGTTAGCCAACTTGTTCATCATACTACCAATTCATATGATATAGTTGGATTTTGATTTGTGAAAAACCACAGTTTAAAATCAAAATCAACTAAGAACTTAATTTAATTATTTAATGTTGAAACAAAACAAATGATTAAAAGTAAAGTAATAATAAATTCAATGACCCATATATAGTGTTAGGAATCGCAGATGGCACATAATCTTCATCTCATCTCAAAATTTTTATTAACCTAAATTTTCATTTTGCTACCTTCGATCACCCATATTACAGTTTTAGGAATCGGATCTTCATCTTGCTACCTTCCATCACCCATATTACAGTTTTAGGAATCAGATCTTCATCTCGCTATCTTCGAATCGAATCTGGCCTAAAATCGAATCGGAGCACTTTACCTATAGGATCTTCATCTCAATCGAATATGGCCTTACAATCGGATCTTCATCTCGCTACCTTCAATTACCCATATTACAGTTCATCATCGTGATTAGAAATCAGAAGGTACCGATTTATACCTCAATTGGTTTCGTTGTGGTGAGAGTTCTCAAGTTCTTCATCTCAATTGGATCTGCATAAAGGTGAATTATGTATCTGAACCGAATTATGTTCTCAATCTGATCTGTTTCATTTGAATTATCTTGTTTCGATTATGTACTTTTGAATCATCTCAATCGAATTATTTTCTCAATCGAATTATGTTCTCAATCGGAACTGGTTGGATTTGATAACCTTCTAATGAGCATATCAGATTCAAATTGATATCAATTAAAGTCGGATTTGTTTCGTTAATTGCATATGGCACAATCGGATCAGTTGTATTTGATAACCTTCTAAGAACATACCGATCGACATCAAGCGATGAGGTAAACAAACATACTGATTTCTTTCATGAATTACATATGGCATAATGAAGTGGGATTTGTTTCGCATTTGGCGATATAGTGTTAAAATCAACTCCGGGTATAATCTCAATTGGTAAACACCTTCTATGATTGATAATTTTGATAGTTTTGAATCAACAAAGAATTATTGATGAGTTATATCTGATATGGGAAATCATATTGAGAAATTGATGAAGAAACTATTGATGAGAAGTTTTAATTTGGGTAGATGATGCAAGTTTTTGGTTTAGGCATCTGGATTAATATGTAAAAAAGATAGAAAATTAAGTTTTTAGAATGACCAACAAATAACTAATTTCATACTCAATGTAATTGTTTATTCTAGTTTTGCACTTATTGATGAATCATTTTGACTTAATTGTTGTTAATTGTTGGATTTGATCATCGCTCATCACTGTTCAAAAGTCGAAAGTTAGTTGTTTAATGTAGTTTGCGTTTGTAGGATCCTTATCGTTTGAAAGTTCAGTCCTCAATTGTATTCACCGCTACAACTAGGTTCCTCATTCTTTTATTTCATCAACGTTACTCTGGTCGGAAATTCAATTTGAAGATCATCAGTAGTTGACTGTGAACTCGTTGATTTGAGGTACTTTCTCTATCTTCTTCATCACGGTAACAGTGAACTATTGATGACATTATTTTTGTTGGTCTTACTAAGGTACATGATTGTTATTATATAACATTACAACAATTTATGTGCCATTTGCATATTGACTTCTAAGTATTATCGTATGAATTAGTTTATGAAACAAACTTCCACACATAGGTTAAAAGACAAAATACAGATTGCTCTATAACTATATATTACCATAAATTTATATTACATCTTAACGTGAGGCATGGAATTTTGATTGATAATGAGCTCTTTTGGTATAGTTACATTGAGAATTGCATGTAGAACCTAGTTTGACTCTGGCAATTTCAATTGAAACATAGGCCTATCACAAAACTAGTTGGGACTTGATCCAGTTTGTTAAAAAGTTTAGGGGCCTATTACCAAAATTGCTTGGGGACTAATTTAATTTCTCTGGATAAAGCTGAGTGTGTGTCCTCTCCTCCCCCCGCAACACAATGCATCCTCCGTTACTAATAGCATATGAACATCATAATCTTAACCCAACTTTTAAACATAGTCCTATTTCTACTTTCTTGCTTGAATCATAATTTGTTTGATTATAATGTGTTTGCATCATGTAGTCATGGATAGATCTTGGATGTATGATGCACCTAGATCAAGTTAAACTTTTGTTAACGGAGTGCAAACCTTCTTGAATTTTGCATTTACAAGAAAATCCATCAATGGGGGAAAGATAAAGTGTCCATGTACAAAGTGTGTAAATATGAAATATCAAAGTAGATAAAGTGTTCTAGATCACCTCATATGTTTCGGGTTCCGGCCAAAATACTTTAGATGGGAATATAATGGTGAAGGCACAATGGTTGCATCGACTAGCACAACCCTTAATGAGGAAATGCATGATTTGTTGAATGATTCTATTGAACCAGATGGTGGAAGTGGAGTGGAAGTACATGAGAATGCTTCAAAAAATAATCAGGAGATGAACAATAAAGGAAGCAAGTTTGATGACCTCGTCAAGGAACTTGAAGAAAAGGTGTACCCGAATTGCAAATTCAACAAATTATCTTGTGTGGTGCGTTTATATCATTTAAAATGTTTAAATGGATGGAGTAACAAATATTTCTCTATGTTGTTAAAATTTCTAATCGACTTGTACCCAAAGGAAATTTGTTACCCAAAACAACCCAACAAGTGAAAAAAATATTGTCCAACTTGGGTTTAGGGTATGAAAAAATCCACTCATGTCCCAATGGTTGCATATTGTTTTGGGATGACAAGAAGAATGATTAAGTTTGTTCTTTTTGTGGATCATCAAGATGGAAAGTTCATGAGGTAAATCCTGATGATGAAACGAGCCCTCCCAAGAAGAAGGCTTCAAAAATATTACGGTGGTTCCCTTTAAAGCCTAGACTACAAAGATTGTTTATGTCATCAAAGACATCTGACTTATACAGTGGCATCATAAAGAGCGTGTGAAAGATGGAAAATTAAGACATCCAACTGATGCGTTAGTTTGGAAGAATTTTGATGAAAAGTTTCCTGAATTCGCTAGTGATCCTCGTAATGTTTGTCTTGCACTGGCAAGTGATGGTTTCAAGCCCTTTATGACAATGAATGTGGCACATAGTATTTGGCCAGTTTTTCTTATTCCATACAACTTTACACCATGGTTGGTTATGAAACAACCAAATATTATTCTTTCTTTAATCATCCCAGGTCCCAAAGGTCCAGGAATAAGATAGACGTGTATATGCAACCTTTAATTAAAGAATTGAAAGAGTTATGGGATGATGGAGTTAATACCTTTGATGCATCAACTAAAGAATACTTCCAGTTAAAGGCTTCTATAATTTCTACCATATCGGACTTTCTAGGTTATGCCAATTTGTCTGGGTGGAGCACTAAAGGAGAACTTGCATGTCTTGTATGTAGTTTTGGTACTGATTCCAAATGGCTAACTAATGGAATAAAATGGTGTTACATGCGTCATCAAAGGTGGCTTCCATCTGACCATCATTGGCGATCTAACAGTAGATCCTTTGTTGGACGCCAAGAATTTTGAACTGCTCCTATTCCTCTTTCTGGAGATGAACTTCTACAGCAATTGGATGCCATGGAATTTCTTATGGAGAATAATGGTCATGGTCCATGGAAAAAGAAAAGTATTTTTTATGTTGCCATATTGGGAGCATTTGTTGTTGCGTCACAATCTTGATGTGATGCACATTGAAAAGAATGTTTGTGACAACATAGTTGGTACTTTATTAGGACAAGAAGGAAAATCAAAAGATAACTATAAAACAAGACTTGACTTACAAGAAATGGGTATTAGAAAAGAACTTCATCCAAAGAAACGACCTAGAAGTAATATCACTATCAAGCCAAAAGCTTGCTATCAAATAACACGAGGTGAAAAGACTGAATTTTTAAATACACTCAAGTCAATCAAACCTCCGGATGAATTTTCATCAAATATTTCTCGATGTGTACAATTAAATGAGCGTAAACTAATTGGGATGAAAAGTTATGATCGTCACATGTTGATGCAAGAGTATTTGCCGATTGCATTACGTTGAACTTTGCCAGACCATGTAACCTCTGTTATAATCAAGTTATGCTATTTTTAAGGCCATTTGCTACAAGGATTTGTTTGAAGTTGATCTGCATTTTCTTGAGTCAAAAATTGCTCTCACTTTATGCAAGCTAGAGAAGATATTTCCTCCTTCTTTCTTTATTATAATGGTGCACTTGGTGATCCATTTAACGAGAGAGGTTAGGTTTGGAGGTCCTGTTGCGTTTCGGTGGATGTACCCTATTGAAAGGTAAATAATATTTCTATAAATTTGATTCTTTATATGCTATGTTTTTTAAGTTTCTAAATAATTTGTAAGTACTAACCCATGAACAAACAGGGATCTTTTAAAACTTAAGTTATACGTTCATAATAGAGCTCATCCTGAAGGATCAATTGCCGAAGGTTATTTAGCAGACGAAAGTATAACATTTTGCTCTAGATATCAATCGAAAGTAGAAACCGTTTTCACTAGACCAATGAGGAATGATGATGAGGGTCACCAAAATCGCATTGAAGAATCAAACAATCTTTGCCCCGGTCGTGCAATTGGTCGTAATTTGAATGCGGGCGTATCTGTTTACAAAAAGAGAAGAAGATCTTCAAACTCAGAAATTGATGAGAAGTCTCTCACTCAGGCACATGGTTATGTCTTATTCAATATTGAGTCGGTTACACCTTCTCGAGATTAAGATACCTTTTTTGTTATTAGATACTCTTGCTCCTCATTGATCTATCAAAAAAGTATAATAATACGAGTTTCCTTTTAAGGGAACACAAACGGATAGTTAAAGGACAACAACGTTCTCGTCGGATACCAGATTATGAAATTAACAAGATTCATGGCCAACATTTTGCTGATTGGTTCAAGAGAAGGGTAATTCCATTATATCCTTCAGTTATGTTATAATTTGTTATTTGAGATGTTAGTGTTATGAGCATAAACAACTACGTTATAGGTTGCATGTATGGAAGAGCAAGGTGATTTAGTAATAGAAGATATAAAATGGCTTGCTCGTGGTCCACTAAAAAGTGTCAAACGATACTCTGGATACCTTGTTAAGGGTTACCGTTTCACACAAAAGAAAGAGAGAAATCATTAAGAACGTAAAATAGTGGTGTTGCCGGTACCGTAGAAGGTGCAAACTATGCTAGTAGTCGAGATAGAAGACCTATTCATGGCATGATTAACTATTATGGTAAATTAAATGACATTATTGAGTTAAACTACTCGGGTCAAAAACAAGTAGTTTTATTCAAATGTGATTGGGTTGACATCAACAGAGGCTGCAAGATAGATAATGGTGTAATATTAGTGAATTTCTTATACAAGGCACATACAGGGGCTAACTTAGCTGATGATCCATTTGTATTGGCTGCACAAGTTGATAAAGTGTTCTATGTCAGAGATTCTAAGCATAAAGATTGGGAGGTTGTTAGACATGTAAAAGTACGAGATGTATTTAGCATGGGAAGTGTTGATGATCAAGTTGGCCTTTATTCTAATGATTGTACATTTAATGTGCCTAACTTGCATACAACTAGTGAAGATGGTGAAGATGGCATAGACATTACACCCGAAATGGAACATGAAGTGGATTTTGAAGAAAACGATGATGACTCAATTCTTTTATGATTACTTATTAATATTATATGGTAAACATTGATATAGTTTCTTTTGCATCATTATTATTATGTTTATCTATTATATATATGGAATACTTATATTGATTTTTTTTCTTGCACGTTATTTTAATATATGTCATATATAATGACATTCGTATTGCATGTATTTTTAAAACTCAAGGTCTTCATGCCCATGAAATGCAAGGTGGTCAATCAAGTTCTCAAAAATTTTGGTAAACAAACAAACAAGGTTTGTATTTTCTTTTTAAAACATTAATATCTATTAGCATTGTTATTCTTAGCATTATTGTTAAAATTGTTATTCTTAGCATTATCTATTAACCATAAAAATGACTTTGATCAGTTCCAATGACAAACCAAAGCAAGAAAAATCAAAATATTTTTAAAGATGCTAATGAGTATGAGAAAAGTAGAGAATTGAGGGTTCAAGAGAACCAAAAACGTCTAGCAGAGCTAGGAGTTAAAAACATTGTGAAATCTATGACAAGTTTGGCACAAAGTGAAAATATGAAAAAGAAAAAAATGAAACAAAATGTTCATGCTGGGGATGTAGACTATATTCCAAATATGGGAGATGGCGAACAACCTGCTAGAAATGGTGTACTCAAAAAGGTAATTTATTATCAAAAGTTTATTTATTTTATTCTGGATACACATATTTTCTAATGAAAATGAATTTGTTATAGCAACAACCTCCAAAACTTATTTCACCAATGTCGACCAATAAAGTGGTTAATCATACGAAGCTACGTCGAGTGCTTGCTTCAAATGTCTCCCAAAAGGATCCGTCATCATCAATTTGAACAAAACTGAACACGAGTGAAATAGTCGGAGGTAATAAAGGAGGAGAAAAAACAAGGTTGGTTCTTGTTGATGAGGAGGATAATGAGGAGGATCATATATCTCAAGGTATTATTTCATTGATTTAAATGTATTTAATTAAAAATTAGTTTTATAATAATTACTACTATTATATGCTTTCAGGTAGTAATAATACTTATGTTTTAAACCTGTGTTTTGTATCACCTAAAAAAGAAACATGTCTTTTGTCAAAAGCATCATTGATGAGCCACAGTTTTGGCACAAACGTTGGGGCACACAAACTTTAAAAACATGAACAGATTGGTCAGAGGAAACCATGTCATTGGTCTTCCACAAAAATAATTTCACTTTATTGATCGTTGTTCAATGTGCGTCAAAGGAAACACATCTAGAACCTTCCTCATTTGAGGAGGTTGCCATTGAAACGCACCACTCTCCCCGGGTGCATACTGCTTTCACACCATCTCCCACTGCAACCGCCCCCCAAAGTCCTACCATAATAGTTGCAAAAGTGTTGACTTAGTTGCATTCCTCACCCCCTCCCCAGATACCAATCAAAACTGGGATAGCCTCAACCATTGAGGGGGAGGACCAAAGTGCTTCTGATAACCCACAGCATAGGGGTTAAAATGTTCAATCTCCAAGTGTAGAAAAGGAGATTCGAACTTCTGGTAAGGCTGCCACTTCTCCTGCTTCAGCAAATGATTAGGATGAAGTTGGTACCATCCATAAGACCACACCAGAGGCAACTGCCGATGAAGGACATAGTCCTGAGGCAGGAAGTCCCCAATACCAAGAACAAGGGGCACATGCTACTACTGATCTACACTCAGAGCATGTACATCCTGATTCAATCAGGAGGTCAGGTGATTCAACACAGACTGATGATGACCTGGGCTTTTTCTACGATGTTCTAGCCTACAATACCATCCTAGAGAATGAGGTGAGCAGACTCAAAGAGCTGCTTGCCAACATGTCTCAGGATCAAAGACCATCTACCCCACAAACCCCATAGATGGCACCTTCAATTGAAGGTTTACCAAACACTGAGCCTACACACATAACTGAGCCACCAGCCTCTGCTTTCGGCACCATCTCTCAGGGACAGAACCCCTTTGAGCAGGTGGTTGCTATCTTTCAAAACTCCTTACCACTCATCACTCCTATCATCATTGACATAGTGCATAAAGCCATTGATGAGAACATTCCCTCAAATCTACAAACCCTCATTGATGATGTTGTTCATAAATCTCTTTCTGCCTTCCAAACCCCTGATTCCAATGCAACCAAAAAGGGGGAGACTGCAAAGTCAAAGGCAGTGAAAGACAAGAAAAGAAAGAGAGTTGATGCTGAGAAAGAGCCTAAAAAAGAGAAACAGCCTGAGAAAGAAAAGGAGGTTGAGAAAGAACTGATCTCAGAACAGTTAATTACATATAAAAGAAAGAAAAGTGCTAAGTCAAGAGCTGATGAAGAGAAATCATTAGAAGATCTTGCTAAAGATGCTGATGAAGCTCATAGCAGATCAATGGATACAATTATAGATCAGCTATTTAGACATAGTCATGACACAGCCACATTAGACTCTGAGATCAGAAGGCTGGAAATAGAAGATATACAATCAAGATGGGCCGGTTATAGTGTGATGGAATGGGACAGATTGGAAATCATGATCAGGTTCATAGCTAAATATCTTGGAAGATCATTGATTGAAATCAAGTCATGGTCCAGGGACAACATCTTGGCAATAACCACCAAGATCTGTTCGTCTGAAGTATATACCAAAGGGCTGGTCATTTAAGCTTTGAATGAAGCTGTTGCTGGGAGCAGGACTGAACTGGTCAAACAATCCAAAGCCTCACTTACTGAAGTTATGAGATCTCATTTTCACTAATCCTTATTGGGATTCAATCTCAGCTGTTATACAGTTGCCTAAGGCCATAAGTCACCCTCCAACAGTTACTCCTGAATCTCAAAGACAAATTGTGAAAGTGAAGTTAGAAGAAGAAGAGCTTCACAAACAACATGATAAGGATTGTTGAGAAGATTCGACAAAGCATATGCTGCCACATCTTCAATCATCAATATGAAGAAACATGCTCAGAGATTATATACTCTCAGACACACATTTCAATATCAAAAAGAGAGAGTGAGGATTTGGCCTGATCCCAGGGTGTCTCATATGATTCAAAAGAAAAATTCCACAGAGTTACATTGGCCAAGTAAGAAGATTGTAGATGAAGTGATCTCTCTGGCCTTTGTAGTATCACCTTGGGAGATCCTAGATGACTTCAAGAAAGCCTATAAAGCTAAACTGACCCCACAAAAGATGCTGGAGAATAAAGTGGTGAAAAAGGGGTTAGTGTATAGGAGGCTTGAGGAAGTTAGAAAGAATGAGCTCCAGTTGTTCTTAGAGGGTATTCACCCAGATGAATTTGCATATAGAATCATAACAACTGTGGAGCTAAAAATGGGAAGCAGGTCAAATACCTATCTGAGTACTATGGGCCTGAATCACTCTTTGAAGGAGAAGCAGAAGAGCTTACCATAGAGGAACAAGTAACCTTCATTGAGGCCTATACAAGGGAGTCTTACAGACTCATATTTGGGAAGTAGATCTCATGGATGGGGTAACAGCTCTGTGTCTAGTTCCCCAAGACAGAGTTCCCATCCATGCCATTTAGGGGGAGTTTGTTGGACCAAAAGAACCAATGAGCCAGATCAGAAAAACCTTTAAGTCCCACAAGACATCACAACAACTGCTGAAGGCTTGATCAGTTGTTTGACAAAGTCTGAAGATCAACAGCTAAAGACTAAACTACTGAAGACTTCAACTGCTGAAGACCAAAGTCTGAAGATCAACAGCTGAAGACTAAAGTACTGAAGACCAACAGCTGAAGTACAAAGACTGAAGACATCAGCTAATGACAACAACTGAAGTTCAAGAAGTCCAAGTACTGAAGCCTTCAGAGTTTGTCACAACAGCTGAAGAAGCATTCTTCAGTTGTTGTGATGGTTTCCGTTCAGTAGTTTTATTATTTATTTCAGTACTTGTAAAACAACTGAAGAGCATGTTCTTCAGTCGTTGTTTCAGTAGTTTCTTTTCAGTAGTTGTAATGATAGTTAACACTTGGTATTTTTGTAAGATGATGTCAGCTGTTTGACATCTTCAGTAGTTGTGTTAACTTTCAATAGTTTGAATAAATCTGTTAGATGTCACTATCAAGTGACATCAGCAAACGTCACATCTCCTATATAAGAGATCTTGACCTAATTGTACGGGTGACTTTTTTCCACCACGAAAGCATATTAATGAAATATTCTATTTGCATGGATGAGGACTGAGGGAAGTATGCCTAAGAGTGTACAGCCTCAGAGCTTGTTTCTTTATTGCTTGAATGGATGAGGACTGAGGGAAGTCCTTGTCAACCATTTTGAGAAATTGCTCATCATGCTACTTCTGCTGTTCTACTTCTTCAATCTTCACTTTCACCATTTGCATTTGCAAGTCAGGTGTGATCATCTGTTGACTTCTGGGCTCAGGTGTTTTAAGTTTGAGAACAGCAGAGATTGGCATACTGTCTTCATTCTCATCCTCTTCTTCTTGTTCTTCTACCCTCAACACCCTTCTCCTCCTTCTTGGTGTATCACTGGGTGTGGTTTGAGATGGTTTTTGGGGTAATGGAATTGGTTTTGTGGGTTGAGTTGTGAATGGTTTTGGTTTAGGGATAGAATTGGCAGATTTTAGAGATGATTGCTTTGAGGGTTGTTTTTGAGTGGGAGTATGAGAAGGCTGATCTAGCAATTTAGTGGTGTGTTTGGCTTTTGAGAGCTTTGCCATCTCAGTTCTCTTCCCAGCACCTGCTTCATCCAGTGCTTCGATGATCAACCCTTTGTCGTAGCTTCCAGCAGAACATGTTTTCTTGGTTACCTCCAAGATACTATCTCTGGACCAAGACTCCATCTCTATCAATGATCTTCCTAGATATTTGGCAATAAACCTGATCATAATCTCCAACATTTCCCTATCCATCACACTGTAACTAGCCTTTCTTGCTTGAATTTCATTTATCTCCAGCCTTTTGATCTCAACATCTAAGGTGGCTGTGTCATGACCCTGTCTAAAGAGTTGATCTATTATTTTGTCCATAGATCAGCTATGAGCTTCATTAGCTTCGTTGACTAGATCGTCTAAGGACTTTTCTCCATCAGACTTTGACTCAGCACTTCTTTTCCGTTTGTAAGTGATCAGCTGATCATCCTGCTCTTTGTCTATGCTCAGCTCTTGCACTGTGATCAGCTATTTCTCTAAGATCAGTTCTTGTTCTTTCTCCAACTCCTTTTCTTTTTCTGGTTCTTTCTCATCTTCTACTCTCTTCCTTTTCCTTCCTTTCACTGCCTTAGACTTAATAGTCTCCCCCTTTTTGGGTGCATTGGGATCAGGGGCTTGAAAGGCAGAAAGTGACTTGTGAAGAGCATCATCAAGGAGTGTTTGGAGATTTAAGGAGATCCTCTCATCAATGGCTTTATATACTATCTCAGTGATGATGGGAGTGATGAGAGGTAAGGAGCTTTGAAAGGTTGCAACCATCTGCTCAGAGGGGTTCTGTCCCTGAGAGGTGGTGCCAAAAGCAGTGGTTGGTAGCTTAGTTAAGTTATTGGCTATGTGTTGGTGAACCTTCAAATGAAGGTGCCATCTGTGGGTTTATTAGGGCAGATGGACTTTTATCCTGAGACATTTTGGTTAACAGTTCTTTCAGTCTGCTCACCTCAGTCTCTAGGATTATGTTATGGGCTAAGACATCAAAGAAAAAGCCCACGTCATCATCAGTCTTTGCTGAATCATCTGACCTCCTCATTAAATCAGGATGTACATGCCCTGAGTGTAGATCAGTATATGCATGTGCCCCTTGTTCTTGGTTCTGGGGACTTCCTGCCTCTGGACGTTGTCCTTCATTGGCAGTTGCATCTGGTGAGGTCTTATATATGTTACCAACTTCATCCTGTTCATTTGCTGAATCAGTAGAAATGGCAGCCTGACCAGATGTTCTAACCTCCTCTTCTACACTTGGAGACTGAACATTATAACCCCTGTGCTGTGGGTTATCAGTAGCATTTTGGTCCTCCCCCTCAATCGTTGAGGTATTCCCAATGTTAATTGGTTTGTGGGGAGGGGGTGAGGAATGCAGCTGACTCAGCACTTGAGCAACTATAAGGGTTGGGCTTTGAGGGGCGGTTGCATTCGGAGATTGGTCAGAAGCAGATTGCACCCGGGGTGAGAGATGCTCTTCAATGGTAACCTTCTCAACTGAGATAGGTTCTAGTAATGTGGTATCCCCAAATTTGGTTGCAACAAGATCCTGTGGAGAGGATACTTGTGCGGTTTCAGCTGGTTGAGTCTCTGACATGACTGTGGGGTTAGAACCGGTATGGTTTCCTGTATTGGTGGAACAGGGGCATCCTCAGGGGAGTCATCTCCCTGAGTAGCCTTTTTGGGCTTTTGGGGTTTGGGTTTGGTGGGGACTTTGGATCTGGAGGTGGAGGCTGTGGGTTCCCTCTGCTTGGGTTTGAGCAGCCGGGCAGCCCCTTTGAGAGTAGGGTCAGAGTTATGCCTGGAATATACCTCAGCTAAGACAGCTGGAGCAGGGACTCCAAGACCAACAAGGCCTTTAGATTTTAATTGATTTAAAATTATGGCCATCAGAAACCTGGGATATAATATCCATCTGTTTGTCACAGGTTTCTGAGCCAGATCCTTAAGTTCCATAAACATTAACTCAGAAAAATTTTGAGTTTGTCGTTCAAAGATAGAGTACAATACCTGTTGCCATCATGAGGACATCTGATCCCATGAAGATGTCTTTTAAGCAAGGCAGACATTCACCATGTGGAAGATAAGTCGTTCAACATCATGGAAGTGCTTTTTGAGAATGGTTGTAGCACTTAAGTCTCCTTCATACCCATTGTTGATGAAAGACATATCAATGGTACCTTTTGGGTATTCTATAATACTGGTGGCATCATGCAAATTTAGGGTTTTGTGAATGATGTTAGGGGTGATTACCACCTATTTGACCAACGACCGGAGAGTGATTTTGCTATTATTTTCACCAGTTATTACAGAGACGTTGGTCCAGAATTGGTTTAAGGAATCGGGGTATAAGGTGGATTCAAAAGAAAGGCGGTTCTGTATTGGGAATCCACCATAAGATCGATGGCATTATCAAATTTGTTCCAAAAGGCCGATTTCGAGAGGTAGGCAACACAGTTGTGTCTGGGTTTGAGTTTCATGGTCGCCATTGTTAAGAGAGAAAAGGAATGAAAATGGCTAATGAAACGTTCGGCTATAAGTGCAGGTATTTATAGGTTAAGAAAAGGCTGAAAAGAAAACGACTGAAAGTGTTGGTGTTGTCATCAGTTGTATGAAAACAACTGAAGACTTGGTTTTAACTATCAAACATTTGAAACAATGAAGACTTGGTTTTGGTCATCAGTAGTTATGAAACTACTGAAAACCTTGGTTTTGGCTTCAGGTGTAGGAAACAACTGAGGACTTGGTGTTAGTCATCAGTAGTTTTGAAACCACTGAAAACATGGTTTTGTCATCAGTTGTTTAAGTTGAAACAGCAGTTTGTGGAAACGATTGAGGAGAAAATTCTCATCGGTAGTTTTCGTCAATTCTTAGCTTTTCAGCTGTTTCATACTGTCCTCAACAGTACTTATCTGTTTTTACTGACACCAGTAGTTATAAGTACATCAGTAGTTGTAACTGCATCAGTTTCTTTTAACAGAAAGTATAGTACTTTTTAAGTAATTTAGTCTTCAGTAGTTATGAAACCAACTGAGAATAAAACTTATGAGTACTTATTTGTAACATGTTTACTAATGGTCATCAGTACTTGTTTACTGAGATCATCAGTAGTTGTCACTTATTCTAGCTACAGCATACCAAGCCTTAACACAAGGTTTTGGAAAGTTGAACTGTCCAAAGGCTTAGTAAATATATCTGCAAGCTCATCAGCACTTGGCACAAACTTTGGATCAATCAGACCTTTTTCAAAACAATCCCTAATAAAATGGTGTCTGGTCTCTATATGTTTGGTCCTAGAATGCTGGACTAGATTCTTGACAATACGCAGAGCTGAAGCACTATCCATTAACAATGGAGTCTTACTCTCTGTAATGCCATAATCCCATAATCGGTTCTGAAGCCAGAGTACCTGAGATGTACAACTTGCAGCAGCAATGTACTCTGCTTCAACAGTGGATGTAGCAACAGATGTTTGTTTCTTACTCTACCAAGAAATCAAACAGTTGCCTAGGAACTGACATCCACCAGAAGTTGACTTTCTGGTTAACTTACACCCTGCATAGTCACTATGAGAAAAAAGCAACTAATTTTCAAGAGTGTCCAGTGGAATACCAAAGACCTAGAGATTGTGTACCTTGCAGATGTCTAAAGATCCTCTTGACTGCAATCAAATGAGACTCTTTAGGAGCAGCCTGGAATCTAGCACAAACACAAGTTGCAAACATAATATCTGGTCTAGAAGCTGTTAAGTACATCAAGAACCCAATCATACATCTGTAAAGTGTTTCATCAACACCTTTACCTTTCTGATCTACATCCAGTTGTGTGGTGTTGCACATGGGAGTAGAACAGGGCTTACAGTTATGTAAATCAAACTTATTCAAAAGATTTTTTGTATATTTTGACTGATGAATGAAGGTTCCATCAGCCTTTTGTTTGATTTGCAAGCCTAGAAAGAACTGTAATTCTCCATTGCACTCATTTCAAACTTTTGTTTCATTAAACTTGTAAAATCATCACATAACTGGGGATCAGAGGATGCAAAAATTATATCATCAACATAAATTTGAACAAGTAGCTTATGCTGATCCACTTTCTTAATAAACAAAGTTTTATCTATGGAGCCTCTAGTGAAATTATTTTGAAGAAGAAAATTTGAAAGTGTTTCATACCAGGCTCTTGGAGCTTGCTTCAACCCATAAAGAGCCTTATCAAGTTTATACACCCAATCAGGATTTTTATTGTCCTCAAAACCTGGTGGTTGACACACATAAACCTCTTCTTTTATTTTCCATATAAAAAAGCACTTTTGACATCCATTTGAAAAACTTTAAGATTGTGGAATGCAGCATAGGCTAAGAAAAATCTATTTGCCTCCAGTCTGGCTACAGGGGCAAAGGTTTCATCATAATCAATACCTTCTTCTTGTGAAAACCCCTGTACAATCAGTCTAGCCTTGTTCTTGACAATAAGCCCATTTACATCAGTTTTATTCCTAAACACCCACTTAGTGCCTATTGCACACTTACCTAGGGGTAGAGGAACCAGTTCCCACACTTGCTGCTGCTTTTTGAACTGAAGTAGCTCAAGCTGCATGGCTTCAACCTATCCATTTTCTCTTAAAGCAACATGATAGTTCTTTGGCTCTAGTTGACTGATGAAGAGAGCATAGAACCAGAAGTTGGACAATTGACTTCTGGTTGAGACACCAGCATTGATATCACCAATGATTTGAGAAATAGGGTGATTCTTCAGCTCTTGGTACACTATAAGATCAGTGCAAGTGTTTGTAGCAGGTTCAGTAGCAACAGATGTTGATCCAGACTCTTGAAACCAAGTATGAGATGGCAATTCAAATGATGTAGAGGAGTCAGAAATCTCATCAGCATTTGTTGTAGATGGAGCTGCTCAAGCTACAGGAACATCAAGTTTAGTGGACTCACGCAGTTGATCACTAAACGTGAAAAGGTGAGTACTGATATCATCATCAACTTCAGTACCACCAGGTGGAAGACTTGCTGCAGAAGATGATTTATTCACATGATCTGCAACAGCTGGAGGTTGATAAGGAACATATTGCAGTATATCCAGATCAAACAACTCCATAGGGTTTTGTGGAATTTTATCCTTAGGAGATTCATTGAACTTCCATGCAAGGTTTCTTCAACTATCTTTGTTCTGCAGTTGAAGACTCTGTAAGCCTTGCATGTGGATGAATATCCTACAAAATACCCTGCATCCACCTTAGGATCAAATTTGTGGAGTTGATCCTTTGTGTTGAGAATGAAACAAGGACACCCAAAGGCTTTGAAGAGTGAAATTAGAGAGCCAAATGATGTAGAACTTCACATGGAGTCTTCATCAACCTCTGATTTACTAAAACTCTATTCTGCACATAGCAAGCTGTGTTGACAGCTTCAGCCCAAAGGTCAATGGCAAACCAGAGTCAGCCAACATGGACCTTGTAGCTTCAATTAGGGTCCTGTTCTTTCTCTCCACTACTCCATTTTGTTCTGGAATCCTTGGGATGCTAAACTGCCTCTCGATTCCCTTTGAGAGATAAAAATCATCAAGTGTATGGTTTCTGAATTCTGTTCCATTATCACTCATTATACACTTGACTGATAGGGAATACTGCTTCTCAACATACAACACAAAGTTCATAATCGTCTGAGTAACCTCATCCTTTGAATGCAAGAAGAAAGTCCATACAAATCTGGAGTAATCATCCACAATTACCGGACAATATTTCTTCTTTGCCATGCTCATCACTCTCACAGGACCAAATAGATCCATGTGCAGTAACTGCAAGCAGGCAGTGGACTTAAGTTCTTCAATAGGAGGGAATGAGACTTTGTGATGTTTTCCTTTCAAACAAGCAGTGCAGGTTTCAACACAGTGGAACTCCTTTATTAGTAGACCTCTCACTAAACTATTGTGGATCAGCTGATTCATGTTTTTGAGATTTACATGACCCAGCCTTCTGTGCCACAGTTTAGATTCTTGAGGAGAGGCTTTGGAGAACAGGAAAGGATGACCCTTCAAATCAATCTTCTTTGACAAATCCAGGGCATATACTCTTCCAATCCTGTAGGCCTTCAGGAGAGTATGTTCATCCAATACCTTGTCAATCAGCCTCAGAACTGTGGAAGACAGAATCCTGCAGTTCTTGCTTGTGAAAAGTGCAACATGCCCTTTATCACACATCTGACTTACACTCACTAGATTATACTTGAGATTCTCCACATGGTTAACATCATCAAATCTAATTTCTCCATTAGACACATATCCTTTCCCGATGATGTAACCCTTAGCATCATTTCCAAATGAAATAAATCCCTTTTTTCCTTGAGAGTAGTTATTAAGAAGAGAACTGCTCCTGTCATATGCATAGATCCTCCACTGTCTACATACCAGATGCTTCTTTGGCATGCTAAAGAACCCGGCATTCATCACAAGGAACTAGTTAGGTTTTGAGACCCAAACCTTTGTGGTTTTGGGTCTGTTTTCATCAACAGATTTAACCACAACTTGTTTCTCAGATTAACAGCTGATGAAGGTGGAGATGGTGCTAAAATGGATTCCTTGGATTTGGGCTTGGAATACCTTTTCAGTGGTTTGATCACAGGTGCATCTAGTTGGTTAACTCTCCCTAACAAATGCTGAACCATCATAACAAGTTGTGTCTGATTTGTAGCTAAAGCTTTAAGCTCTTGTGACACATTAGTACTTGTTTTTGACGAGTTCTTGTGGCCCACCATTTCCTCCTTGAAATTCACAGACTTAGTCTGATTTTTATCATGAGGAACACTATCAGCTATTTTATGATAAACCCTATCCTTCTTTTTGGATTTGGGTGAAGCCTTGGGTTTATCAATTTGGGATGACCGTGGTACAAACTTGGTCTCAAACTCATTTTTCATTTCATCCATCTGCATTTTATTGAGCTTATCTCTGTTGAGTTTGGAACCCTTTTGTACCAACATTCATCAGAAAGATGATTGAATTTATCACATATGTCACATGGCTTATTCTTCATCTTGGATTGATCAACTGCTGAAGTGGAAACTACTAAAGGTGTGATCTTTAGTACTTTCCTCCTTTCGGTACTTGTGTTAAGTACAGAAGGATCTGTAACAACTGAAGACTTGTTCTTCACCTGTTCTCTATCCGTCCTGAAAGACCGTATGATAGATTCCTCAGCAGTTGTTAATCCTTTTATTTCAGTTGATTTGAAATGCTTTTTAGATGTTGTGACTTGCCCTTCAGTACTTGAGGTACTTTGAGGGACAACATTTGAAGTACTCAGCTTCATGTGCTTATCAGTAGTTAACCCATCAGGCAATTGATTTATTGAGGTATCAACACTGATTTCATCTTCTGATTTTGGGTGATCTCTTGAGGATGATACATATGATGATGTGGTTTGGAAATTACTTTCACCTTCAGGTTTTACTATTGATTTTGGAGTAAAATCTATAGATGGTGCAATGTGATTGTAACCTATTCCAAACTTCACATTCGAAGCTGTTTGCTTGCTGAGAAGCATTTCAAATCCCTTGCAGGATGATACCCATCGGTCACACTCAACTTGGGTAGCTGCAAGAGTTTCTTTGAGATCTCTATGGTTCTCAAGAATAACCTCAACCTTAGCCTTTTCATCATTTAATTGGCATTTAAGCTTATAAATCTCATCATCTTTATCTTTAAGGACAGACTCATACTCAGCTTTTCTTTTGGAAAGGGTTTGCTCAAGCTCAAGATTTTGATTTATTAAAGCTACATTTGCCTCTCTAATAGAGATAAATACAGCTATGCAAGATTCAGAACATAGCTTGGCCTTAGCCTCAGAGGATACCTGGGTTACCTGTGATGAAGATGCATTGGAGCATGAACCCTCAGTAGACTCCAGGCCATGAGAGCAAGATTCCCAAAAGGATGTTCACCACCATGTTGACCATCACTAGCAAATAATTGCTCATTATCAGAAAGATCATCTGCTAAACTGCTCCAGTCAACAGCACCAGGGGTGAAGAAGCTGTGATGAGGTTGTGATTGAGATGGTTGAGATGGTTGAGGCTCAGGTAAGGCTTGAGGTTGTTGTGCAATAGGAACTTGAACTTGATTTGGCTGTGGCATGTAATAGCAGGGATATGGATATGGCATTGGACCCTGAGGGACAAAATATGCAGGAGATAGAAGTTGTGAGTGATGACCAGAACTAGCAGGATGTTGCCCTTTGTTTTGTGAACTATTGCTTGGAAAATTCACAAAGGGTGCAGAGGAGTTAGATCTAGTTGATCTACACTCTCTTGCAAGGTGCCTAAGTCTGTCGCATTTGTGACACCTCAACTTACTCTTGTCAAAACCAACTTCGGTTTTGCCGGAGAGTCCTGGAAATTTCCTACCAGCTCTCTTGTAGAACATTTGTTAGTGTTAATCAAGGCCATTTGGCTCAAAATATCCATCTCTTCTAAGTCATCATCGGCAATACCTTTCAAATCATCCATAATGAAGCAAAAATTGTCACTATTACAGCCTGACTGACTATCAATACTAACAAATGCATGATCAGAACTGTTTAAAGAGAAATCTATATGCTCATCATAATGACTTTCTGATGCAGCATATTCTGACTCATGACCAACCAAGGCAGTGTTCCCTGGTACAAAGTCATCAGTGAGCTTTCCTGATGATGCCAGTTTCCTTTTCTGCTCTGTCTCTCTTTCAAATGTAAGCAGTTTCCCATGGAGTTAGGTGAGAGATAGGCTATCCAGATATGCACTGGAGCGTAGGACAATGGTATATGTGTCCCATCTCTCAGGTAGTGATCTGAGGAATCTGTTGTTCATCTGGCTATTAGTGTATTCATGTTTGACCATTTTCAGCTCAGAGATCAAACAGGAAAAACGCTCAAACTGTTAAGTAAGTGTCTCACCCTTCCTATGAGTGAATGTCTCATATTGTTGGGCAAGGATTTCTCTGTTGTTTGCTAAGACCTCATCTGTTCCAACAAATTGTTCTTCCAATGCATTCCAGAGGTCATGAGCAGTTTCATGATGCATAAGCCCAGAATAGATTTCATTCGGCAGTGCCATGGCCAGAATTCCATAGTCTTTAGCATCAATCTCAAACAGTTTTCGATCCTATCTGAGTATTGTTCCTTCTTCTTCGGAACCATTTGGTTGGTTTCCGGATTGTTCACCATAGGCTTGTGTGGACCATGTACCACAGATGTCCAACAACCTGAACTGTTAACAGATAGGTGATGGAGCATTCTTCATTGCAATTATGTTATACACCAGGTGGGTAAACTTCAGACCTCAACAACCGAAGTGGTACATCAGAAGGTCTGAAGTTAATCCAACTACTGGAAAGCCTAAGGTAGTGTTGAAGTGGAGTCCTCCGCATACAATGTCCAAAATCCCTTTAAGGGAAATGCCACAGGACTTCACTCCACACTTCAAATGGTGGTATTACAATTAGAGAATAGGTGAAGCAGTGATAGTCTTCAAAAAGGAGAGCCAAATGGATACTATCCGGGTGTTTGACCCTATGTGGCTGACTAACTTGTCTGCTGATGATGTATATACCTTATACAAGTGGCCACTATTCTATAACTCACAGGATATCATATAAGCCCTCCAGTTTCAGAATGTGATGAGACTCTATTTTGCATTCGAGATACATGATAGAGTTACAAGAGAGGAAAAGTACAAGAAATTTGAAGAGCTAATGAAGAATGTTAGACAATGATGTAAACTAGCTCCAAGGGGGAGTTTGTTGATACATATGTACCTAGTTTAGGGGCTTAATGTAAAATGTCTATCATGTCTTACATATATGTAATTGAATGGTTATGAATGAAATACAATGTGTGGTTGATGCTTATAATGTTTAATATTTCATTGTTTATTGTGTGATAACTTATAGTGAATTAAATTTATATGTTTGTGGTTGTTGTACATAATTCTTAGTCAATAATGATTGAGAAACATGTTCAAACTTAATCATGTTAAGTTCTTTTGTGAATGAACCATGCTAATGGACCATACGCATGAATACTTCATGTTAGTGGACCAGTCGCACGACTGAACCAGGAGACTGGATCTGATTGAGACATAAGATTGACTCAGTCGCACGATTGGACCTTCAGTCGTGCGGATGGATCAATCGCATGATTCAGTCGCACAACTAAACCATGTTCAGTCGTACGATTGGAAGACCCTAACCTATAAATGCCACCTAATTCGTGGAAAAACGTAACAATTCAAATACCTACGCACATTATCGTACCCTAGCCATCCAAAGACTCAAGAAAACCTATTCCAAGTTCATAGATCACAGCTGATCATGTTCTAATCATTCTTAATGTTTCATTAATTGTTAGATTGATCTGAACTGTGTTCTTCCTGATTGGATCGCCAATCAAATAGGATTCCGCACTATTTGGGTTGGTAAATGCGCAGAATTAGTTAGTACTCTGTACATAAACTGTCCTAACATGATCGTCATCAAAAATAAAGCAAGATTAATGGCACAGGGATACACTCAAGAAGAAGGAATCAATTATGACTAAGTGTTTGCACTTATGGCCAGATTAGAAGCAATCAGAATCTTTCTAGCATATTCTGCATCCATGAAATTTACCGTTTATCAAATGGATGTGAAGTGTGCCTTCTTGTATGGAAAAATTGCTAAAGAGGTCTATGTGAGTCAAACACCTGGCTTTGAACATCCAGATTTCCCTCATAGAGTTTACAAGCTTGACAAAGCTCTGTATGGTCTTCACCAAGCTTCAAGAAAGTGGTATGAGACTCTATCATCTTTTCTTCTTGAACATGGATATGAAAGAGGAAAGATTGATCAAACTCTCTTCAGAAGGAGAAGAGGAAAAGACATGCTATTAGTCCGGATTTATGTGGATGACATCATTTTTGGCTCAATAACAAGCAACTCTGCAAAGAGTTTAAAGACCTTATGCATTCAAAATTCCAAATGAGTGCAATAGGGGAACTCACTTTCTTTCTAGGGGTGCAAGTCCAACAGATAGCAGATGGAATCTTCATCAATCAATCAAAATATATGGAAACTATGTTGAAGAAATTCCACTTTGCTGATTGTCAGTCTATCAGAACTCCTGTGGATACTAAAATGAAGATTGCACCTGATCCTAAAGGCAAATCAGTGGACCAGACTCACTATCGATCTATGATTGGTTCACTTATATATCTAATAGCCAGTAGGCTAACATTATGTTTGGTGTTTGTGTGTGTGTCTGATATCAAGCTGATCCAAAAGAATCACATGTGAATGCAGTCAAGAGGATATTCAGATATCTAAAGGGCAAAACAGCCCTTTGGTTATGGTATCCAAAGGAAGGAGACTTCAATCTTTATGCCTTCACAAACAGTGATTATGAAGATGCACTTCAACAGAAAATCCACCTCTAGCGGTTGTCAATTTCTTGGTCCCAAACTGGTCTCTTGGCAATGCAAGAAGCAGACAAACATGTCTGTATCAATAGCAGGAGCTGAGTATATTGCAGCATCAGCATGTTGATCTGAAGTACTCTGGATTCAAAACCAAATGCTTGATTATGGTTATAACTTCTTGCACACACTACTTTACATTGACAACACAGCAGTTGTTTTCATAACAAATAATCCAGTTCAGCACTCAAAAACAAAACACATTGAAATTAGATATCACTTTTTGAGAGACTATGTTGAAAAGGGCTTAATCAAATTGATTCAAGTACCAACTAAAAATCAATTAGCTGATTTATTTACTAAGGCATTTGAACCTAGCAGGTTTGAGTTCCTAGTTCAGTCAATTGGCATGATTAACCTTGAGTAAAAACAATCAAAACATCAAAAACAAGTCAAAAATACTTGAAAAACACAAAAAGAAGTCAATTTCATGAAGAAAAAATGTCAGGGGAAATGATATAATTACATTCGTTATATCATTCACTATGCTTAATTTAAAAAATTACAAGACTGTCATGACTTCCCAGATATATTGGTAGGCTCAACTTGGAAGAGGAGATACATGTAGTGATGAATTAAAATCTTATTCAATAGTAAAACACTCATCCCAAAGTACAGGTATGTATTGGCTTATTTGAGTGCATGTGTGTAGTAACCTAGACACACCAAGTAATGATGCTTTATGAATCTCTTTCATCCACATCAAGTTTCATCTTTGTTTTGCTGAGCAAAGACCTGATGAAAGAAGCACATAGTGCAGATGTACTGATCCAAAAGATTCCAAATGAGGAACACATCCAAATTGGATGAATCTACAAAAGCAATACATTCCAAGTGAATGAACAAAAGAATCCTATCATGGATCACCTTCCAAAGTGAAGTGAAAAGAATCCCAATATGGATCAACATGAAAAGGATCAAAGTAAAAGAACCCCAATGAGGATCAGTGAAAATGAGTTCTCATAACTTAAGTAACTTGGTAAAGAAAGTTGTGAAAAAGTTCTACCATGCATTGTATATGGATGGTTGATCATTCCATGCTTGTGTGTGTGAGGTAGATATTGAATAGTTAAATCAACCAAAAACATGATAAATATCATTTGCATCAAAATATCAACCGGGTATGAGTCTAAGAGGACAAACATACCTTCAATCATCAAGTTCATAAACGTGTCCATTTTATCATAAAGGATGCACATGTGCAATGTAAGATTGATATGATCCCACCAAAAGATATACTTCTCTTCATTATTAATAATCAATGTATATAATAGTCAAAAAGTTTTTAAATCTTTAAATTTTCTATCTAGATGTGGATTTAAACTTTTGGGGGAGTAATTTAAAATTTTTGACTAAATCTATATAGATTGTTACTATCTTAATTACTTTCTTAAAAATTTAAAAACAAAAGAAAAAGAAAATGAAAGTGTTGTTGGAGAAGTTATACCATAGTATCTCAGCCTATGCAGATTCTTGGAAGCATGAAAAGTCCAAGATCAGTCAAATAATGGGAAACTTGTATCACTTCTGATATATAAGTCAATCCAAGCAAGAATTGATAACCTCAACAACCAACAACTTCATTAGAAAAATCAATCAATGACATCTCTTCATAACATGAAAAACCATAACAGTCACATTAACTTATGATTAAGTTCAAAAGTTAATGCAAGTAAGTGCATTGGTTAATGCGGGTGAAGGTAACCCATGCTTATAACCAATGCGGGTAGTTTTTTATTTCCAAGTAAAACTAATGCGGATAATGATTGTACTCTACCGCATTAGTGTGTTACAAGTATACACAAAATTTTGAAGTGTTAAAACCTATGCGGAACAAAAATTGGTCTACCACATTTGTTAGTGCGGATAAAATATTTTTCAAGTGTTCAACCGCATTTGTCAATGCGGATAACATTTTAAGTGTCCAACCGCATTTGTCAATACGGATGAAATTTACACTTCTGCATTTGTTTTACTCATCCGCATTGTGGATGTGTATCTTCAATTTTCATGTATTTTCAAGCAAAAATAATTAAGTGCTTAATCTCTTCTGTCAATGAATGATTATCAAGTAAATTTGGATTTTATTCTATCGCATTTGCTACAGTGTGCAAATACTAACAAAGTCAGGTCAACCGCATTTGCTACAGTGAGCAATGCTGACAAATTTTGTTTAGCTGCATTTGCTACAGTGAGCAATGCTGAATAAGTTTTGCCAACCGCATTTGTTACACTAAACAAATGCTAATGAACTTAGTTCCTCTGCATTTGCCACAGTGCACAAATGCCGATAGAAGAAAACAAAAGTAGCAAAACTTCCGCATTTGCTACAGTGTGTAAATGCGGATGCCTAAAATCACAAGTTAACTCTTCCGCATTTGCATTAGTAACAAATGCGGATAGCAAAGTTATTTAATTTTTCACTTCTGCATTTACAACAGTAAACAAATGCGGATGACCCAAAGACTTAAAATTACCCTTCCACATTTGCTACAATGACTTAAAAATATGACCGCATTTGCTCTGAAACTTAGTAAAATTTTGTAAAAGCCATTATTTGACTATTTAAAGGAATATCAAAGGATGATTTAATACTTTTCAAATTTGAGAGACTACATAGTGAGATAAGCGTAAAAACATTGTACACCCTCTTTGATCATCATCATCATCAACATCCAAAGATTTTAGTGTGTTCTACTCAACCTGTTCTTGTAATCGATTCTAAACCACAGTAGCATTGAAAGAAAGTTGAAATTTCCAAAAATCTTTCATGACCTAACTTTCGGACTATTAAACCAAACTTGAACGAAGAACCAAATGATAATGAAGAACACCCAAAATCCAATTTATTCAAAGAATGTTATACATTTTTGACATCAATGAACATGCAAACTAAGAGGAATTCTAACCAGCATGAAAAACCTTCATAGTTGTGTTCATCATAAGAATAGAGTTTGGTGAAAAACAAAAATGTGTAGCAAATTAATGAAATAACATCTAATAAATGGTTTATTTAAACTTGAAAAACAGAGAAACTATGATTTTTCAACAACAAATTCACCATTTGATGTGACAACAATGAAACGGTAACTTCAAACGTTCATCATTGACCATTAAAATTTAAACTAATAAATTGTGCACATGCTTTCTCATCAAAATTAACACATATGTCTCTTATGCAGATTAAATGGCTGATACTTCATGGAGAAATCTCCATAATATCAGTGGTTATTTAGACCCTAATGTACCCGAGGCTGAGAGACTCAGAGACATAATCAGATTCATCTCTACAACAAGGGTGGCTTATGTTATCACTGTTAGACCCATCATCTATGAGAACCTCATAAGGTCTTTCTAGAATTCTACAGAAGTGATTGAAGCTGATGGTGTTAGGACTTATTGGGAAGGATTGATGATGAACATACCCTGACCATTACTAAAGAATCTGTGAAAAGATGTCTATAGTTTGGTAATGATGCTGATGCACCACTTGAGCTTGAAGATGATGACATTACTACCTTCTTTGTTGAGATAGGATATGAGGAGGGTTTGAAGCTAAACAGATTGTGAAGGGATTAGTGGACTTGCCTTGGAGATTTCTAATACACATCTTTAGCATTGTTTATCCAAAAGGAAAACATGGTGGAATGATATCCCAATTATCACTTCATCAGCAATTTGTGCTCTATGCACAAACAAACCATTCAATATGTCAGCTTATGTCTTTAATGGTCTGGTATCAAACATACAAGGGGAAGGAGATACAAGTTCTTGATGTACCTAAGATTCATTCAATGTCTGATAAATGAAGCATTTCCCAATCTAGCTACTAAGGGACCAGTTCTAGATATTCCACATTATGATGCTAAGTCATATAAGTAACATTAAGAAGAAGGATCCTAGAAACTTTTATAGTGGAGCCCACTCACCTCTTCTTCCTTGGATGCTTCAACAGATCATCCAAATGAACAAGGTGAAGAATAACATGCTCCTGCTAATGAGCATATTAAAGAACAAACTGCTAATGAGCAAGTTGATGGTATCGATAGGCAAAGGTCAATGTCACCCCAGGATGGTGCAAGGGGTGATTCTCACACTAAACCTGAACTTCATGATTATGCATCTCCATTTGTACCTCTACCAATCCCATCTCCAAAAAGAACCCCATAACCATCACCATTACTATCTCCCCATAAATCACGAACACTTCAATTCACAAATCACCTATCCCATCACCAATAGCCCAACCAATAACATCTCCACCTCATCATTATCCACACCTCTACCTCATCACTCTCCAATATCACCACCTCACCACCCACCAAAATCACCACCTCAACCATTCCTTACCCATGATAATCCAATTGAGTTTGGAGACTCAACTAGCTCATCTAAAGTATCCAAATCATCTTCGGATAAGGAGGATCAACATGATCAAATGCCTGTAAGAGAGTCGCTTTTGAGACTGCTCCTTCAGAGAGTTTTGCTGAATCCAATGTGAGCAGACCGGATGAAAAGGATGAGTTAATCTCTGAGCTCATGCAAAAGATTGAAAGGATGGAAAGAATACTAAACAGGAGAGCAAAAATCATTGATGATAGGATTCTTGAACTTGATGAAAAGGAGAATGAGTTAAAAGAGCTAAAAGGAAAATATGAAGCTGAAAGGAAAGAGAAAGATAAAGAGATTGACTATTTAAAAGCTGCTCTTAATCATTCTAGAGAAGAAATCAGTGGGTGTGTTGATACTCTTGCTATTCAAACCATTGCTATGGAAGAGCAAGAAGATATGACTGAAGAACAAGTAGAAATCATCTCCAATCTACAAAATCAATTGAAAGCCAAAATAAAAGAATCTCTGAGCTTGAGATGTTAATTGAAATTTAAAGAAGTGCTGAGGCTGAAGAAAGGGAAAAAGATGAAGAAAGAGTTATAGCTTAAGAGAAAAAATCATCATCTGAGAATGTTGAAAAAGAAGAAGATACAAGCAAATCAAAGAATGTAATCAAGCCTAGAAATGGTGGTCTATTCTGGAAAATCAGATGCTACACACTCTAAAAAGGCTGAATTTGAAGAACTGATCAGTGCACTAGATAGCTTTACTTTTGAATAATTCATAATTGATGATGAATTTTTGGATTTTGTTGCTAACCAGAGGACTAACACCGAACCCATTGTGGTCATTCCTCAATCTCCAGTTCCCTTAGAGAAGGAGTTAAGTGCGCAAATGGTACCTATTGTGTCATTGTCTGAGGAACAAAAGATATGATCAGAGAATTCTATGATAAAGAAAAGGAAAAGGAAGAAAAAGAAGCTGATGATCATGAACAAGTACAAACTGAGGCTGAAAAAGTGCATGAGAAGATGAAAAAGCCTGAATCCTCTTCTGGTCCTTCACTTCAAACTTATACCAGAAAGAGAAAATACTTATCTGAAAAGGAAAAAGGGAAAAGACCAATAGTGGAAGAAGAGCATGTTAAGAAAAGTAAAAGAGATGATCCAAGAAGTTTGGAAGCCATAGCTGAATTCCTAGATGAACATGAGAAGGCTGAGGCTCATTAAAGAAACAAGCTGCTTTTATTGATCTGGAATAAGGAGAAATAGAAGGAGGATATGATGCTGAAAAGGTTGTAGATGTGGATATTCCTGTGCAAAAAGAAAAATTTGTGGATAAAATGGAAGTAAATGCACAAACTGATGAACTTATGATAAAAGCCATGTTCTTGATCAATCATGGGTATGATGCTGATGAAGTATTTAGTATGACATTGAAGGCATGAAAGCAGAAGAAGAAAAAGTCAATAAACTACTAGACCTCATGGTTGAAACAAATTATGAGAAGTCCATTGCACCCAAAGTTCACAAGCCAAAGCTGTCAGTCATGAAGAAGCAATCTCAAACTCATGAACCTCTACATCCTGATCCCCATACAATGACTGATAGGGAAATGAAGGATTACCTCACCAGTCAAGGCTTCACTAAAAGGAAATTGGGAAACATGAAAACTACTCTTTGAGAACTACCACACTCAGATTAATCATGAAAAGAAAGAAAAGCTAAGAGGTTAGAAGAAGAAATCCTCAGCAAAAGGCCAAGATCAAGAGTCTCTGCACAAGACATGCAACTTACACATAATGATCAAGACTATTTGGCACCTGTTCTTCACAAATATCCAGAGTGGTTTGCTGAACCCTCCCAACTGAAACTTCAGGAAGGGTTAACCACTACTGAGATGATTAAAGGTGTATCTACTCCAAAAGGAAAAATTGACCAGAAAATCATTGCCTGGAAGTATGATAGTTCATGGAATATGTTCATGGTTAAAAGAATCTCAGGGCTAGTGCAATTTTTCACAGAGTACTCTGCTCTAGTAAATGCCCTTAAGATTCATGACCTGAAAGAACTAGCTAATCTAGAACTGATCAACCATAATGCCATATTCAGAGGGTATGAATTTGAAGGTATACTTAAAATGTTCAAGAGAACCAACAACTTCAATTCATTAAAAGCCATATGCATGAGAAAAGACAAATCTTTCAAGAACCCTCTAGAGTTAAAATAGACTAAACCAGCAGAAGAAGTAGTGTTTCCAAAACTACAGGTGAAACCTACAGAATCATTGAAAAGAAAAATGGTGGTTGGCACTCATTCCTTAATACCAATCTCAAATTTTTATTATGAGAGAGACCTATGAATTGGTGATTGAGAGGAAGTGGGGAGGTAAAGAACAGACTGTTCAGCGGTTATGAAGTAAGACTCCTGGATCAATCATATATTCACTACATATACACAAGGCATTTCAGAGAGATATCAAACAAATTGGGTCAAGAAGATCTGCATTTCTTTATAAAGTGCATCAAAATATTAAAGATGGCATATGATCAGATCAGTGCCAAGAGGAAGAAAAGAAAGAAGAAGAAGACATCTCTACAGTTGGGCAACATTATCAAACTAGAAGTTGATGTAGATGGTGCTCTTTTAAGTAGCAGGGATGGGCTATCTACAGTGTCTATTTGGGAACTAGTTTCACTTAAAAAACTACCACTAGAAGCCATTCATAATATGAGCAAATTGAAGATTCATGTACTAAGCAGGGATAAAATGGCAGAAGCTCAAGACTTTGTCAACATGATCAAGGCAATTTTGAATCCAGTTCATGTAGCACCTTTTACACCATCACAAGACCTAGCAGAATCATCACAACCTCAATCACTACCCAAACATTGAAGAACATAGGTTGTATAGTCCTTAGGGGGAGTATTGTTGGACCCTGAAAGGATTATACATGCCAATTCAATGGGTGAGTTGATAGTTGCTCTGCTAGATTCCCACAAGTCCAAAAAGAAATACGGATGAAGATCCTACATAGAAGAAAAACCAAGTATGGCTATCCGCATTTGTCAATGCGGAAGGCAAATAACAAATGCTGACAAGTATTTGTTCTTCCGCATTAACAAATGCGGAAGACCAAAAAGTAATGTGGACAAGATTTTGTTCATCCACATTTGCTAATGCGGATGACCAGACAAATGTGTAGAAGTATTTTTTTCATCCGCATCAACCAATGCAGATGACTAATATACTAATGCGGATGATCAAGTGAAGAAATGCTGATCAAGTCAACTCATCTGCATTTCCCAATGCGGATGAACAAGTAGAGATGCGAATCAAGACTTAGACTAGTTCTGATGTAATAGTTCATGAGTAGTTTAGTCATTTTGTAAAAGGCATCTTGTCTGCCTATAAATAGAATAGAATACCTCGTACATGAGGTGACAGAATTTAGACAATCAGAATATTTTGTATTCTCTAGGTGCATTATTACTTTTCTTTCTAACCCTAGCAGTCATTGTAATCAATCACCTTTATTAATATATACAAAGCATTTATGAGTATTATTTTTGCATTGAATGTTTCTTGATTTTATGATTCCGCCATTCAATCATTAACTCAATCATTATATTCGATCCTTAGTGAGAATCTCAATCTCACAAACCAGTCAGGCTCTTTTGGGATGGCATTATTTTATTTAATGTTTTTGCATTGTAATACGAACAAATGGAATGGCGTACGAAATTTGTATTATTTTGAAAAAGCATTTTTATTGAAAATGTTGTTTTTAATGTTTTTGTTGCAATGTATTATGAAAATTAAATGTAATTATATGTTTTATGTGCAATGATTAACCAGCTGTGAGCGTCCTGGGAACGGGGCCTTACAAGTTTGTATTAGAGCCAAAGTTTAAGTGAAACAGGTAAATATTCAAATAAACCTAAACTTAAACTATAAATGGGACGGAAAGGGAAGGGATGCCAGTCCAAGTAGCTGCGTGCCATCAAGTATTTTCTTAATGTTAACTGGTATTACGTGTGCATGTTATGTGGTTATGTGTTGCTTGTAGATTTAGATACCGATGTATTCAGGATTGGTAATGCTTGGGGTACGAAGAGTAAAGTAAGTGGCTAATCACAACTAGCCACTGTAATTAGGGACTTACTATACTTAACATAAATTAAGTTGTTCCCTTGAATGACCGTGTTGGTGTTTGAATCTTTTAGTCTGTGTGTTAGAGGATCGCTGGTGGTAGATCATCTAAAGCTTCACGTGGTGGAGGTCATGGTGCTGAACCACGGGTTATGAGAGGAAGGCCTAGAGCCGAAAAGGTGGCTCATGATGTACCCGAGACCCCTCATCCGTAGAGCGGTGATGAGAGCGCCAATTTGAGAGCCTCAGTAAAGGAGGCTGTTGTTGAAGAAGTGCATCAAGTCATGCATACGATCATACCATCTGTAGTGATTGAAGTGATCAAGGCTGTACGAGAAGGTAAGAGAAAGGAGAGAAACAGGTCCTCGGGAGAACGGGAGCGACCGGAGCCTAAAAGGTTATCTCTAATGATGAAGAGGAGGAAGAAGAAGAGCCTGCGCCGGAGGCAGCATGAGGCTGTAACTATGGGGGATTTCAAAGGTGCAAGCCCCCTACTATTGATGGTAATGGCACTACTGTTGCTGCTCACTGATGAGTGAGAGAAAAGGAAGTTGTTCTGAATATCAGTGAGTACCGAGAAGACCAGAAGGTGAAATTTGCTGCCCACTCATTTGTGGACTCGGCCCTGTGTTGGTGGGACAATATAGTCCAAGTTGAGGGTAGCTGGGCAATTGGGAGGATGAGGTGGTCTCAGCTGAAGAAGTTGGTGATTGAGGAGTTCTCTCCTCAAAGGGAAATGGATAAGGTGGAAAGGGAATTCCTGCAGCTGTAGGCAGGAACAATGACATATCAACATACACCTCCAAATTCAATGAGATGGCATGGATGGTGCTGGATCAAGTGACGCCTTTGTCATGAAAGATTAAGAGGTACATTCAGGGTTTGCCAGCGGATATCCATAGGCATATGATCGCTGCCTGACCGAGCACGTTTAGGTCGGCAGTTGATTTGGCAGGAAGGTTGTATGACGAGCGAGAGGTGGTGGTGGTTGAGGTGAGCAAGAAAAGTGGTGGCGACCGGAATTGGAATGGGAAAAGGTTTGGTCGGGGTGGTGCCTCGACGAGTAATAAGAAGGCACGGGTGGACGATTGCCATGTAGTCACACCTGATACGAGGTTGAAGAGATGTGGTACATGAGGGAAAGAGCATTCAGGGGAATGCAAATAGGGATTGAACATCTGCTTCAAGTGTGGGAAGCCTGGTCATATGACTAGAAATTGTGGGGTTATGAGGTGTTTCAACTATGGGGTAAGTGGTCACTTGAGTAGGGATTGTAATAAGCCGAGGGCTGAAGGTTCAGGAGCGAAGAAGGTTGGGGGAGAAGGACGGAGGGCAAGTGCCAGAGCATTTATGATGATGCAGTAGGAGGCTAGGACGGACCCAGATGTTTTGTCAGGTATGTTTCTAGTAAATCAAACTTTAGCCTTTGTGTTATTCGATTCTGGTGCTAGTAAAAGTTTCATGTTTGCTGCTTTCTATGCTAAAATGCCTGTTAGTGGTAAGAATATTGATGCGCCCTTTGACGTAGAAACTGCCATATGTAAGTCTACTAGGATTTCTGAGATGGTAGAAGGTTGTGACGTGGAATTAGAAGGTCATAAATTTCCGGTTAGACCATTCGTGATGACCTTAGGTGGTTTCAATGTGGTTCTTGGGATGGATTGGTTAGCGGACTACGAGGCGAACATTATGTGTCGCAAGAACATGATTCATTTGACAGCGCCTGACGGGAGTATGGTGATGGTTTATGGTGATCGAGTCACGGCAATCCCGAAAGTAATCTAAATGGAGGTGGTGAGAAAGTGCATAAGGCGTGGATGTAGCACCTACTTGGCCTATGTGAAGGATGTGGAAACACCAACACCACAACTGTCTGATGTACCGGTTGTGTGTGACTTCCCAGATGTGTTTCCAGACGACTTACCAGGAGTGCCACCTGACCAAGAGATTGAGTTCCAGATTGATTTGATACTAGGTGCCCAACCTGTTGCCAAGGCACCGTATCAGTTGGCTCCTACTAAGATGAAAGAGTCGATGGAACAATTGCAAGAGCTGCTTGATAAGGGGTTTATTAGGCCGAGTATCTCTCCTGGGGTTCTCCGGTCTTATTTGTGATGAAGAAAGACAGTAGCATGAGGATGTGTATTGACTACCATGAGCTAAATAAGTTGACAATAAAGAACCGATACCCGTTACCAAGAATTGATGATTTGTTTGATCAGCTTCAAGGTGCCAATTGGTTTTCAAGGATAGATCTTCAATCGGGTTATCATCAGCTAAAAGTGAAAGATCAGGATATCCTAAAACAGCTTTTTGCAGGCGTTATGGTCACTATGAGTTTCTCGTTATGTCATTTGGTTTGACCAATGCGCGAGCTGCTTTTATGGACTTGATGAATCAAGTGTGTCGACCGATGTTGGATAAGTCAGCGATTATGTTTCTCGATGATATCCTGATTTATTCCAAGAGTGAAGAGGAGCATGTCGGTCACCTTCGAGAGGTGATGGAGACGTTGAGAAGGGAGAAGTTGTATGCTAAATTCTCCAAGTGTGCATTCTGGTTGCACGAGGTTCAATTTTTGTGTCACGTAGTGAATCCGAGGGGATTATGGTGGATTCAGCAAAGGTGGAGGCAGTGATGCAATGGAAGTCTCCAAATACGCCATCCGAGATTCGTAGTTTCTTGGGTTTGGCGGGTTACTACAGAAGATTCATTCAAGACTTCTCACAGATTGCTTCTCCACTAACCAAGTTGACCCGGAAAGATGTAAAGTTTGTATGGGGTCAAGCTCAAGAGAAGGCATTTGAGGAGTTAAAGGAGAGGTTGACTCAAGCTCATGTTCTGTCATTACCCGATGAAAGTGAAGATCTGGTGGTTTATTCTGATGCTTCCTACTCGGGGTTGGGGTGTGTGTTAATGTAGAAGGTAAAAGTTATAGCCTATGCATCCCGACAGTTAAAGGTTCATGAGGTTAATTACCCTACTCATGATTTGGAGCTAGCAGCTGTGGTCTTTGCGTTAAAGATTTGGAGGCACTACCTATACGGTACAAAGTGCACCATATTCACCGACCACAAGAGCTTGAGGTACTTCTTCGAGGGGCGGCTACTTGGCTCTTTTGGGATCGCATTCTTTTGTTTAATTTTTTTGCATTATAATGCGAACAAATGGAATGGCGTAACAAATGTTGTATTATTTTGCAAAAGCATTTTTAATGAAAATGTTGTTTTTAATGTTTCTGTTGCAACGTTTTATGAAAGTTAAATGTACTTATATGTTTTATGTGCAATGATTGACCAGTTGTGACCATCCTAAGAATGGGGCCTTACAGAAGAGACCTTCAAGAACATGATATCCTCATCCCTACACAACAAAGTGTGCTATCAAAACAAGTAGGGACTGGGATCAAATGAGATAGCTCCTCCACACACAATCTTGTCTGTAAGATCACCTAGGTGTGGAAATTATGAAGATGAGATTCCTCTCATAGATCCTTTGAGTGAAGAGGATGATGAAGTGATAGTGAAGAATTCCTCTAAGAAGTGTGAAGAGGAGGATTCTAACAAGGGCCACTATCCTTATGAGGAGAAGAAGAAGTGTTGGACCAAAAGAACCAATAAGCCTGATCAGAAAAACCTCTAAGTCCTACAGACATCACAACAACTGCTGAAGACTTGATCAACTGTTGTAACAAGTCTGAAGATCAACAGCTGAAGACTAAAGTACTGAAGACTTCAACAGCTCAAGACCAAAGTCTGAAGATCAACAGCTGAAGACTAAAGTACTGAAGACTTCAACAGCTGAAGACTAAAGTACTGAAGACTTCAACAGCTGAAGACCAAAGTCTGAAGATCAATAGCTGAAGAACAAAGTACTGAAGATCAATAGCTGAAGTACAAAGACCGAAGACATCAGCTGATGACAACAGCTGAAGTTCAAGTACAAGTACTGAAGCCTTCAGAGTTTGTTACAACAGCTGAAGAGGCACTCTTTAGTTGTTGTGATGGTTTCCTTTCAGTAGTTTCTTTTTGTTTCAGTATTTGTAAAACGACTGAAGAGCATGTTCTTCAGTCGTTGTAGTTTCAGTAGTTTCTTTTCAGTAGTTGTAGTGATAGTTAACACTTAGCATTTTTGTAAGAAGATGTCAGTTGTTTGACATCTTCAGTAGTTGTGTTAACTATCAGTAGTTTAAATAAATTCTGTTAGATGTCACTATCAAGTGACATCAGCAGACGTCACATCTCTTATATAAGAGGTGTTGACCTAATTGTATGTTGTGACATTCTGTTACCACGAAAGCGAATATTGAATGAAATATCTTTTGCAAAATTCTCTTTGTCTATAACCGTTTGTTCTTACCTTGAATATCTTTTGTATTCTTGTGAATTGGCTAATTCATTGTTTGTTTTCCGCTGCTATACTCTCAAATCAATCAAACGTAGATCACTGATCTTAACAAATGGTATCAGAGCAGGTTAATCATTGATGATCTAACAATTGATCATCGAAACTGCTATTTGATATCTATGTTTGATTGAATTAGCATATTTGCAAGAACTGGTTATAGATTATTGAATTTCTGCCGCTTTCGTTTATTCATTTTGAGATCTCTCTTGGTTCAATTTGGTTTGTTGTGTTTTGTTCTAAATCTGCTATAGCTTAATTGAATTTGGTTGAATCTGAGATGACTACTCCTTCTAACGACCCTCACAATACCGGTTCCTCAACCAAGCCTCCGATGCTGGCTAGGATTGAGTATAACATATGGAAACGAAGAATGCTTCATCACCTGTCTGTTAACAGTTTAGGTTGTTAGACATCTGTGGTACATGGACCACATAAGCCTATGGTGAACAATCCGGAAACCAATCAAATGGTTCCGAAGAAGAAGGAACAATACTCAGATGAAGATCGGAAACTGTTTGAGATTGATGCTAAAGCCCATGGAATTCTGGCCATGGCACTGCCGAATGAAATCTATTCGGGGCTTATGCATCATGAAACTGCTCATGACCTCTGGAATGCACTGAAGGAACAATTCGGTGGAACTGCTGAGGTCTTAGCAAAAACAGAGAAATCCTCTCCCAACAATATGAGACATTCTCTTATAGAAAGGGTGAGACACTGACTCAACAGTTTGAGCGTTTTTCCTGTTTGATCTCTGAGCTGAAAATGGTGAAACAGGAATACACCAACAGCCAGATGAATAACAGATTCCTCAGATCGCTGCCTGAGAGATGGGACACATACACTATTTTCCTACGCTCCAATGCAAATCTGGATAGCCTATCTCTCACCCAACTTCATGGGAAACTGCTTACATTCAAAGAGAGATAGAGCAGAAAAGAAAACTGTCATCATCAGGAAAGCTCCTGATGACTTTGTACCAAGGAACACTGCCTTGGTTGGTCATGAGTCAGAATATGCTGCATCTGAAAGCAATTATGATGAGCATATTTATTTCTCTTCAAATAGTTCTGATCATGCATTTGTTGGTATTGATAGTCATTCTAGCAGTAATAGTGACAATCTATGTTTCATCATGGATGATCTAAAGGGAATTGTTGATGATGATTTAGAAGAGATGGATATTCTAAGCCAAATGGCCTTAGTTAATATCAGATCTCAGAAGTTCTACAAGAGAACTGGCAGGAAATTTCCTGGACTCTCTGGCAAAACCAAAGTTGGTTTTGACAAGAGTAAGTTGAGGTGTCACAAATGCCAAAGGCTTGGACACTTTGCAAGAGAGTGTAGATCAACTGGATCTAACTCTTCTGCACCTTTGTGACTTTTCCTAGCACTAGTCAACAAAACAGAGGCAACATCCTGCTGGTTCTGGTCATCATTCACACCCTGTATCTCCTGCATACTTTGTCCCCCAGGGTCCAATGTCATATCCTTTTCCCTGCTATTACATGCCTCAGCCAAATCCGGTTCCAGCTCCTATTGCACAACAACCACAAGCATTGCCTGAACCTCAATCTTCCCAATCTCATCAACAAACTCACCTCAACAACACAGCTTTTTCACCCCAGGAGTTGTTGACTGGAGCAGTTTACCAGATGATTTGTCTGGTCATGAACAACTGTTCTCTGGTGCTGGTCAACATGGTGGTGACAGTCCTTTTGGAAATCTAGCTCTTATGGCTTTGGAGTCTGCTGATACTTCATCCTCTAATGCCTCTACACCACAGGTATCACAAGTATCCTCTGAGGCAAAAGCCAAATTATGTTCTGAAACATGCATAGCCACATTTGCATCTATTAGAGAAGCAAATGTAGCTTTAATAACAAGAACATTGAGCTAGAACAAACAATTTCCAAAAGCAAAGCTGAATTTGAGTCTGTGATTAATGATAAGAATGATGAGATTTACAAACTTAAATGCCAAATCACTGATGATAAGGCTAGGGAAGAGATACTTCTAGAGAAGTACAGAGACCTCAAGAAAACACTTGCAAACTACCCAGGTAGAGTGTGATCGATGGGTAAATTCTTGCAAGGGTTTTGAAATGCTTCTTAGTAAGTAATCTGCTTCCAATGTGAAGTTTGGCATTGGTTATAATCACGTTGCTCCTCCTACAGATTTTACTCCCAGAGCAGAGGTAGAATCTGATGGTGAAAGCAATAACCAATCCTTTTCATCATGTGATCTACTATCTGATACAGCACCATCAGAAGTAGAAGTCAGCATTAATTCCTCTCAGAACCTATCAGCTGATGTTGATGGTTCAAATGCTGACACTCACATGATCAAAAGGTTGATCACTCCAGGTGGTATTTCACAAGTACTGAAAGTACTAAAAAGAATGTCATAACACTGGAGAACAAGCCCAAACTACTACATGTACTAAGGAAAGAAAACTGCAAGTAGAAAGGGTGGGAAAACTACTGAAGAAGATATCAAGAAAGCAGGTACTAAAGGGAAGAAAACTGCTAGTACTGATAGCAAACTGCTGAAGAACAAGTCTTCAGTAGTTTCATCTTCTTCAGCAGATGATCAACTTAAGATGGAGAAAAAGCCATGTGAAATATGTGGCTTATTCAATCATCTTACTAATGATTGTTGGTATAAAAAGAGCTCCAAACTCAAACATAATGAAAACATTAAAGAGAAAATGGATAAAATGAAAACTGAGTTTGAAATCAAATTTGTACCAGCAACATCAAAACCTGTGACCCCAAAATCCAAAATGAAATCCAAAAAGAAAGGGGTTAAACAAGCAACAGCTGAGGTTGCTCAAAGAGAGCTGGCACAACACAGGAATCATCAAACTCAAGCACTAATGTGTCTGATGAGCTGAAGGCTTTATCACAAAATCAGACACAACTTGTTATGATGGTTCAATATCTATTGGGGAGAGTCAACCAATTAGATGCTCCTGTGTTGAAACCACAGAGAAGAAAATCCATGCCAAAGGATTCTTCTTCTTCACCATCTCCATCCCCTCAGGCTGTTATTCATAGCAAGTCTGTTAGTTTACCATCTGGTGATATGAACAGACCCAAAACCAAAAAGGTTTGGTTCTCAAAACTAACTAACTGTTTATGATTGCAGGGCTCTTCAACATGCCAAAGTAGCATCTGGTATGTAGACAGTGGGGGATCTATGCAGATGACAGGGAACAGCTCTCTTCTTCATGACTACTCTCAAGGAAAGAAGGGGTTTGTTTCTTTTGGCAATGATGCTAAGGGTTACATCATTGGAAAAGGCTTTGTCTCCAATGGAGAAATAAAGTTTGATGATGTTAATCATGTGGAAAATCTCAAGTACAATCTCTTGAGTGTCAGTCAAATGTGTGATAAAGGCCATGTTGCTCTTTTCACCAGTCAGAACTGCAGGATTCTATCATCCAAAGTTCTAAATTTGATTGATAAGGTGTTGGATGATCACACTCTCCTGAGGGCAAACAGGACAGGAAAAGTGTATGCCTTAGATCTTTCCAAGAAAATAGATCTCAGAGGGCCATCTTTGCCTATTTTCCAAAGCCTCTCCTCTGGAATCTAAACTGTGGCACAAAAGGCTGGGTCATGTTAATTTCAAAAACATGAATCAGCTGATCGACAATAGTTTAGTGAGAGGTTTACCAATAAAGGAGTTCCACTATGATGAAACCTGCACTACTTGTTTAAAAGGAAAACAACACAAAGTTTCATTCCCTCCTATTGAAGAGCCTAAGTCCACTGCCTGCTTGCAATTACTGCATATGGATCTATTTGGTCCTGTGAGAGTGATGAGCATGGCAAAGAAGAAATACTGTCTGGTAATTGTGGATGATTACTCCAGATTTGTATGGACTTTCTTTCTGCATTCAAAGGATGAGGTGCTCAGAAGATTATCAACTTTGTGTTGTATGTTGAGAAGCAGTATTCCCTTTCAGTCAAGTGTATAAGGAGTGACAATGGAACTGAATTCAGAAACCATACACTTGATGAATTTTATCTTTCAAAGGGAATCAAAAGCCAGTTTAGCATCCCAAGGACTCCAGAACAAAATGGAGTAGTGGAGAGAAAGAACCGGACCCTAGTTGAAGCTGCAAGGTCTATGTTGGCTGACTCTGGTTTGCCATTGATCTTTGGGCTGAAGCTGTCAACACAGCTTGCTATGTGCAGAATAGAGTTTTAGTAAATCAGAGGTTGATGAAGACTCCATATGAAGTTCTACATCATTGGCTCCTCTAATTTCATTCTTCAAAGCCTTTGGGTGTCCTTGTTTCATTCTCACACAAAGGATCAACTCCAAAAATTTGATCCTAAGGTGGATGCAGGGTATTTTGTTGGTTATTCATCTACTTGCAAAGCATACAGAGTCTTCAACTGTAGAACAAAGATAGTTGAAGAGACTTTGCATGTGAAGTTTAATGAATCTCCAATGGACAAGATTCCACAAAACCCTGTGGAGTTGTTTGATTTGGACATACTGCAATATGTTCCTTATCAACCTCCAGTGTTGCAGATCATGTGGATAAATCATCTTCTGCAGCATGTCTTCCACCTGGTGGTATTGATGATGATGATGATAATATCAATACTCACCTATTCAAGTTTAGTGACCAACTGCCTGAGTCTGCTAAACTTGATGTTCCTGTAGCTTCAGCAGTTCCATCCACAACAAATGCTGATGAGATTTCTGATTCCTCTACGTCTTTTGAGTTACCATCAAATTCTTGGTTTCAAGAGTCTGCATCAACATCTGCTACTGCTGAAGGTTCTACAAACACTTGCACAGATATCATTGTTTATCAAGAGCTGAAGAATCACCCAATGCCTCAAATTATTGGTGATATCAATGCTGGTGTTTCAACAAGAAGTCAATTGTCTAACTTCTGCTTCTATGCTCTCTTCATCAGTCAGCTAGAGCCAAAGAACTATCATGTTGCTTTGAGAGACAATGGCTGGGTTAAAGCCATGCAGCTTGAGCTACTTCAGTTCAAGAAACAGCAAGTGTGGGAACTGGTTCCTCTACCCCCAGGTAAGTGTGCAATAGGCACTAAATGTGTGTTTAGGAATAAAACTGATGAAAATGGGCTTATTGTTAAGAACAAGGCTGGACTGGTTGTACAGGGGTTTTCACAAGAAGAAGGTATTGATTATGATAAAACTTTTGCCCCTGTAGCCAGACTAGAGGCAATTAGATTGTTCTTAGCCTATGCTGCATTCCACCATCTTAAAGTTTTTCAAATGGATGTCAAAAGTGCATTTTTATATGGTAAAATAAAAGAAGAAGTTTATGTGTGTCAACCACCAGGTTTTGAGGATAATAAACATCCTGAATGGGTGTATATAAACTTGATATGGCTCTTTATGGGTTGAAACAAGCTCCTAGAGCCTGGTATGAGACACTTTCCACTTTTCTTCTTAAGAATAATTTCACTAGAGGCTCCATAGATAAACTTTGTTTATTAGAAGGTGGATCAGCATAAGCTACTTGTTCAATTTATGTTGATGATATTATTTTGCATCCTCTGATCCCCAGTTGTGTGATGATTTTACCAAATTAATGAAAAAGAGGTTTGAAATGAGTGCAATGGGAGAATTACAGTTCTTTCTAGGATTGCAAATCAAACAAAAGGCTGATGGAACCTTTATTCATCAGTCAAAATATACAAAAGATCTTTTGAATAAGTTTGATTTACAAAATTGTAAGCCCTGTTCTACTCCCATGTGCAACACCACACAACTGGATGCAGATCAGAAAGGTAAAGCTGTTGATGAAACACTTTACAGATGTATGATTGGGTCCTTGATGTATTTAACAGCTTCTAGACCAGATATCATGTTTGCTACTTTTGTCTGTGCTAGATTTCAGCTGCTCCTAAAGAGTCTCATTTGATTGCAGTCAAGAGGATCTTTAGATATTTGTAAGGTACACAATCTCTAGGTTTATGGTATTCCACTGGCCACTCTTGCAAATTAGTTGCTTTTTCAGATAGTGACTATGCAGGGTGCAAGTTAACTAGAAAGTCAACTTCTGGTGGATGTCAATTCCTAGGCAACTGTTTGATTTCTTGGCAGAGTAAGAAACAAACATCTGTTGCTACATCCATGTTGAAGCAGAGTACATTGCAGCTGCAAGTTGTACTTCTCAGGTACTCTGGCTTCAGAATCAACTTTTGGATTATGGCATTACAAAGACTAAGACTCCATTATTAATGGATAGTGCTTCAGCTCTGCGCATTGTCAAAAATCCAGTCCAGCACTCTAGGACCAAACATATAGAGATCAGACATCATTTTATTAGGGATTGTTTTGAAAAATGTCTGATGATCCTAAGTTTGTGCCTAGTGCTAATGAGCTTGCAGACATATTTACTAAGCCTTTGGATAGTTCAACTTTCCAAAACCTAGTGTTACGGCTTGGTATGCTGCAGCTAGAATAAGTGAAAACTACAGATGATCTCTGTAAATAAGTACTGATGATCATTAGTGACCATATCACATATTGTACTGATTCTGTTACAATAACTGATAAAGTTACAACTATTGATGTAGTTATAACTACTGATATCAGTAAAAATAGATAAGTACTCATGTCCTATGAAACAACTGAAAACAGCAAAAAGGCTGATGAGTAAGTGTTGAGGACAGTATGAAACAGCTGAAAGCCTATGAATTGACGAAAACTACTGAAGAGAACTTTCTCTTCAGTTGTTTCTACAACTGCTGTTTCATCCTCAACAACTTATGACAAACCCATGTCTTCAGTAGTTTCACAACTACTGATGACTAACACCAAGTCATCAGCTGTTTACAACAACTGATAACAAAACCATGTCTTCAGTAGTTTCACAACTACTGATGACTAATACCAAGTTATTAGTTGTTTACAAGACCTGAAGACCAAACCAAGGTTTTCAGTAGTTTCACAACTACTGATGACTAAAACAAAGTCTTCAGTTGTTTTCAAACATCTGAAGTCAAAACCATGGTTTTCAGTAGTTTTAACTGATCATACCTAAAACCAAGACTTCAGTGGTTTCAACTTCTGAAAGGGTAATACCATGTCATCAGTCGTTTAAAACTACTTGTTGGACCAAAAGAACCAATGAGCCAAGATCAGAAAACCTCTAAGTCCCACATGGTATCACAACAACTGCTGAAAGCCTCATCAGTAGTTTGACAAGTACTGAAGACTTCAACAGATGAAGATCAAGTGCTGAAGACCTCAACAGCTGAAGAACCAAAGTGCTGAAGTACAACAGCTGAAGAACCAAAGTGCTGAAGTACAACAGCTAAAGAACCAAAGTGCTGAAGTACAACAGCTGAAGAACACAAGTGCTGAAGCTGAAAGACCAAAGTACTGAAGTACAACAGCTGAAGAGTTTACAAGTGCTGAAGATCAACAACTGATGTACAAGGTCTGAAGACAAAGACTGAAGACATCAGCTGATGATATCTACTAAAGTCATCAGCTGATAAACACCTGAAGGTCAAAGTCTGAAGATCAAGTACTGAAGCCTCAGTAGTTTGTCACAACTGCTGAAGAGTACTTCTTCAGTAGTTGTGATATCAGTAGTTTTATATTTTTATGTTTCAGTAGTTTTGTAAAACGACTGAAGAGCTTGTTCTTCAGTCGTTGTAGTTTCAGTAGTTTTATATTTTGTACTTAACATGCTGATATGTTCTCAGTAGTTGTGAACATTTCAGTAGTTGTTAAGAATTAGTATTTTCGTATTAGATCTGCCAGTTGTCACTTTCCGTGATAACAGCAGTGATTGTTGCACTCTATATAAGGAGTGACAACTTATTGTAACCATGGTGGAATGAATGGAATGAACGATTGATTTGATTAGAAATATTCTACATCTATAAACATTCCTTGAAATCAGAAATATATATTCTCTCCCTATAACCGTATGCGATCTTAATGCTTACAAGTATCGATTGCTTGCTACAATTTGTCTAATTCTAGTTTGTATTCCGCTGCTTTGTATCCTAATACAAAACGTGTGATCGCTGATCCTGTCAAATGGTATCAGAGCCGGTTAATCATTGATCGATCTAATAATTGATCATTGAAACTGCTATTCAAGATCTAAGTTTGATTGAATTAGCTTTTGTTTTTGCAAGAAACGGTTATAGAGATTGAATTTTCTGTATTTCTGCTCATTCATCCTGAGATCTTTTCTTGGTTCTCATTGAGTTTGTTGTGGTCTGTCTAAAACTTTTAAAAGCTTGAACTAAATTGTTTTTGAACTGAAAATGACACTCCTCCAATGATCCTCATAATACTGGTTCCTCAACCAAGCCACCTATGCTGGTTAAGAATGAGTATAACATATGGCAAAGACGTATGCTCCATCACCTGTCTGTTAACAGCACAGGGTGTTGGACATCAGTGGTACATGGTCCACACAAGCCTATGGTGAATAACCCGGAAACCAATCAAATGGTTCCGAAGAGGAGGGAGCAATACTCAGATGAGGATAAGAAGTTGCTTGAAATTGATGCAAAAGCCCATGGAATTCTGGCCATGGCACTGCCAATGAAATCTCTGGGCTAATGCATCATGAAACTGCCCATGACCTCTGGATTGCCTTGAAAGAACAATTTGGAGGAACAGATGAGGTCTTGGCAAATAATAGAGAAATTCTTGCCCAACAATATGAGACATTCTCTCATAGAAAGGGTGAGACACTGACTCAACAATATGAGCGGTTCTCTTGTTTGATCTCTGAACTAAAAATGGTCAAACTTGAATACACCAATATTCAGATGAATAACAGATTTCTCAGATCACTGCCTGAGAGATGGGACACATATACTATTGTCCTACGCTCCAGTGCAAGTTTGGACACAAATCTCTCACCCAACTCCATGGGAAACTGCTCACTTTTGAGAGAGAGATAGAACAGAAGAGAAAGTTGTCTTCATCTGGAAAGCTCACGAAGACTTTGTACAAGGCAACACTGCCTTGGTGGGTCATGAGTCAGAATATGCTTCATCTGAATGCAAGTATGATGAGCATATTAATTTCTCTTCAAGCACTTCTGATTCGCATTTGTGAGTATTGACGGTCAGTTTACGGGGTGTAATAATGACAATCTATGTTCATTATGGATGATCTCAAGGGGATTGCTAATGATGACTTAGAAGAGATCGATATTTGAGCCAAATGGCCTTGATAAATATCAGATCTCAGAAGTTCTATAAAAGAACTAGAAGAAAATTCCCAGGACTCTCTGGCAAAACCAAAGTTGGTTTTGACAAGAGCAAGTTGAGGTGTCACAAATGCCAAAGGCTTGGACACTTTGCAAGAGAGTGTAGATCAACTGGATCTAACTCCACTGCACCTTTGTGACTTTTCCTGGCAATAGTCAAAACACAGAGGGCAACATCCTGTCACCTCTAGTCATCATCCTCAACAACAATCTCCGGCATATTTTGTTCTCAGGGTCAAATGCCATATCCGTACCCTTGTTATTACATGCCACAGTCAAATCAAGTTCAAGTTCCTATGACATCACAACCTCATGCACTACCAGAACCTCAGCCTTCCCAATCTCATCAACAACCTCAATCTCAACAACACAGCTTCTTCACCCCAGGAGTTGTTGACTGGAGCAGTTTACCAGATGACTTGTCTGGTCATGATCAACTGTTCTCAGGTGCTGGTCAACATGGTGGTGACAGTCCCTTTGGGAATCTAGCTCTTATGGCTTTGGAGTCTGCTGATACTTCATTTTCCAATGCCTCTACACCTCAGGTATCACAGGTATCCTCTGAGGCAAAAGCCAAATTATGTTCTGAACCATGCATAGCAGCATTTGCTTCCATTAGAGAAGCAAATGTAGCTCTAATTAATAAGAACATTGAGCTAGAACAAATAATTTCCAAAAACAAAGCTGAGTTTGAGTTTGTGCTCAAAGATAAAAATGATGAGATTTATAAACTGAATTGCAAATAATTGATGATAAGGCTAGAGAAGAAGTACTTCTAGAGAAGTACAAAGATCTCAAAGAAACCCTTGCAGTTACCCAGGTCGAGTGTGATAGATGGGTACAATCATGCAAAGGTTTTGAAATGCTTCTTAGTAAGCAATCTGCTTCAAATGTGAAGTTTGGATTTGGTTACAATCACACTGCTCCACCTACAGATTTTACCCCAAGAGCAGAGGTAGAATCTGATGGTGAGAGTGATAACCAATCCATCACATCATGTGATCTACCTTCTGATACAGCATAATCAGAAGTAGCAGTCAGCATCAAGCCCTCCTTGAACCTATCAGCTGATGTTGATGGTTCAAATGCTGACATTCACATGATTAATGAGTTGATCAACTCAGGAGTTAATCCTGAAGGTCCTGAAAGGACTAGAGAGCAGGATTTAACACCTAAAGTTCAAAATTCAACTGCTGTCAGTACTGAAGAGAAGAAAACTGGTAGTAGAAAGAGTTTGAAGACTACTAAAGAGGTAGTCAAGAAAGCAACCAATGCTTCCAAAGCATTGAAGAACAAGTCTTCTATTGCTTCACCCTCTTTAGTTGATGATCAACCTAAGATGAAGAAGAAACCATGTGAAGTATGTGGTTTGTTCAATCATCTTACAGATGATTGTTGGTACAAAAGAGGTTCCAAACTCAAACAAAAAGAAGAAATTAATGAGAAAATGGTAAAAATGAAAACTGAGTTTGAGACCACATTTGTATCAGCAACATCAAATCCTGTAACCCTTATGTCCTAAAGAAATCCAAAAAGGAAGGGGTTAAACAGGTGACAGCTGAGGGTGCTCAGAAGAAGAAGGTGCAACATAGGAACTTATCAAACTCCACTAGCAATGTGTCTGATGAGCTGAAAGCTTTATCACAAAATCAGACACAGCTGGTGATGATGGTTACAACATCTGTGTGGGTAGAGTTAACCAACTAGATTCTCCTATGTTGAAACCACAGAAAAGGAGGTCCAAGCCAAAGGACTCCTCTTCTACACCATCTTCTTCCTCTCAAGATGTTGTTTCAAATAAACCTGTTAGTTTACCATCTACTGATGAGACCAGGCCCAAAACCAAAAAGGTTTGGGTCTCTAAAACTAACTAATTTTTTATTTTGCAGGGTTCTTCAACATGCCAAAGTAGCATCTGGTATGTAGACAGTGGGGGATCTATGCACATGACTGGGAACAACTCTCTTCTTCATGACTACTCTCAAGGAAAGAAGGGATTTGTCTCCTTTGGCAATGATGCTAGGGGTTACATCATTGGTAAGGGCTTTGTCTCCAATGGAGAAATCAAATTTGATGATGTTAATCATGTGGAAAATCTCAAGTACAATCTCTTGAGTGTCAGTCAAATATGTGATAAAGGCCTTGTTGCCCTTTTCACCAGTCAAAACTGTAGGATTCTGTCATCCAAAGTTTTGCACTTGATTGACAAGGTGTTGGATGATCACACTCTCCTGAAAGCCAACAGGATAGGAAGAGTGTATGCCTTAGATCTCTCTAAGAAGATAGATCTCAAAGGCAATCCTTGCCTATTTTCCAAAGCCTCTTCTCAAGAATCTAAACTGTGGCACAGGAGGCTTGGTCATGTTAATCTCAAAAACATGAATCAGCTTACCCATAATGGTTTAGTCAGAGGCTTACCAATAAAGGAGTTCCACTGTGATGAAACTGCACTGCTTGTTTAAAAGGAAAACAGCACAAAGTCTCATTCCCTCCTATTGAAGTGTCCAAGTCCACTGCCTGCTTGCAATTACTGCATATGGATCTATTTGGTCCTGTGAGAGTAATGAGCATGGCAAAGAAGAAATAATGTCTGGTAATTGTGGATGATTACTCCAGATTTGTATGGACTTTCTTTCTACATTCAAAGGATGAGGCTGCTCAGAAGATTATTCACTTGTGCTGTACATTGAGAAGCAGTATTCCCTTCCAGTCAAGTGTATTAGGAGTGATAATGGAACTGAGTTCAGAAATCATACACTTGATGACTTCTATCTTTCAAAGGGAATCAAAAGGCAGTTCAGCATTCCAAGGACTCCAGAACAAAATGGAGTAGTGGAGAGAAAGAACAGGACCCTCATTGAAGCTGCAAGGTCCATGCTGGCTGACTCAGGTTTGCCACTGACCTTTTGGGCTGAAGCTGTCAACACAGCTTGTTATGTGCAAAATAGAGTTTTAGTAAATCAGAGGTTGATGAAACTCCATATGAAGTTCTCCATCATTTGGCTCCTCTGATTCATTTTCAAAGCATTTGGGTGTCCTGTTTTATTCTCAACACAAAGGATCAACTCCATAAAAATTTGATCCTAAGGTGGATGCAGGGTACTTGTTGGTTATTCATCTACTTGCAAGGCATACAGAGTCTTCAACTGCAGAACAAAGATGGTTGAAGAAACTCTACATGTTAAGTTTAATGAATCTCCAAAGGACAAGATTCCACAAAGTCCTGTGGAGTTATTTGATTTGGACATACTGCAATATGTTCCTTATCAAACTCCTGCTGTTGCTCCTGTCAACAGTTCACCACCTGGTGGTACTGCTGATGATGATGATGATTGCAGTAGTACTCACTCTTAGGTTAGTGATCAGCTGCCTGACTCAGCTAGACCTGATGTTCCTGTAGCTCCAGTAGCACCATCCACAACAAATGCTGATGAGATCTCTTCGAATTCAACTTCCTTTGAATTACCATCCACTGACTGGTTTCAAGGAAATGATTCACCATCACCATCTGTTGCTGCTGAGCCGACTACAAACACTTGCACAGATCTCATTGTGTATCAAGATCTGAAGAATCACCCTATGTCTCAAATCATCGGTGATATCACTGCTGGAGTATCAACAAGAAGTCAATTGTCAAATTTTGCTTCTATGCTCTCTTCATCAGTCAGCAAGAGCCAACGAATTATCACATTGCTTTAAAGGACAATGGATGGGTTGATGCCATGCAGCTTGAGCTTCTTCAGTTCAAGAAACAGCAAGTGTGGGAACTGGTCCTCTACCTCCAGGTAAGTGTGCAATAGGCACTAAATGGGTGTTTAGGAACAAAACTGATGAAAATGGGCTTATTGTTAAGAACAAGGCCAGACTGGTTGTTCAGGGGTTTGCACAAGAAGAAGGTATTGATTATGATGAAACCTTTGCCCCTGTAGCCAGACTGGAAGCAATTCGATTGTTTTTAGCTTATGCTGCTTATCAAAACCTTAAAGTTTTTCAAATGGATGTCAAAAGTGCATTTTTGTATGGAAAATTAAAGAAGAGGTTATGTATGTCAACCTCCAGGCTTTGAGGACAATAAACATCCTAATTGGGTGTATAAGCTTGATAAAGCTCTTTATGGGTTAAAACAAGCTCCCAGAGCCTGGTATGAGACATTATCAAACTTCTTTCTGGAAAACAATTTCACTAGAGGATCCATAGATAAGACTTTATTCATTAAGAAAGCTGGGCAGCAGTAATCTACTTGTTCAAATTTATGTAGATGATATCATTTTTGCATCCTCTGATCCAAAGTTGTGTGATGCCTTTACAAAGTTGATGCAACAGAAGTTTGAAATGAGTGCCATGGGAGAATTACAGTTCTTTCTGGGGTTGCAAATCAAACAAAAGGCTGATGGAATTTTATTCATCAGTCCAAATATACAAAAGATCTTTTGCAAAAGTTTGATTTACAAAACTGTAAGTCTTGTTCTACTCCCATGAGCAGCACCACACAACTGGACACAGATCAGAAAGGTAAAGTGGTTGATGAAACACTTTACAGATGTATGATTGGGTCCTTGATGTATTTAACAGCTTCTAGACCAGATATTATGTTTGCTACATGTGTTTGTGCTAGATTTCAGGCTGCACCTAAAGAGTCTCATCTGATTGCAGTCAAGAGGATCTTTAGATATCTGCAAGGCACTCCATCTCTAGGTTTATGGTATTCTACTGGACATTCTGGTAAATTAGTTGCTTTTCTGACAGTGACTATGCAGGGTGTAAGTTGACCAGGAAATCAACTTCTGGTGGATGTCAATTCCTAGGCAACTGCTTGATTTCTTGGCAGAGCAAGAAACAGACCTCAGTTGCTACATCCACTGCTGAAGCAGAGTACATTGCTGCTGCAAGTTGTACATCTCAGGTACTCTGGCTTCAAAACCAACTTTTGGATTATGGCATTACAGAGGGTAAGACTCCATTGTTAATGGATAGTGCTTCAGCTCTTTGTATTGTCAAAAATCCAGTCCAGCACTCTAGGACCAAACATATAGAGATCAGACATCATTTTATAAGGGACTGTTTTGAAAAAGGTCTGATTGATCCTAAGTTTGTGCCTAGTGCTAATGAGCTTGCAGACATTTTTACTAAACCTTTGGATAGTTCAACTTTCCAAAACCTGGTGTTAAGGCTTGGTATGCTGCAACTAGAATAAGTGACAACTACTGATGATCTTAGTAATTCATACTGATGATCATGAGTACCTATGTCACATATAAGTACTGATGAGCTCTTTTACCCTCAGCAGTTTTTATAACTACTGACGGCTAAATGTTCACAAGTACTGAGGTACTTCATCTGTTCTAAACTACTGATGTAGTTACAAATACTGATGCAGTTACAACTACTGCAATCAGTAAAAACAGATAAGTACTGATGTCCTATGAAACAACTGAAATCAGCCAAAAAGACTGATGAATGTGTTGAGGACAGTTTGAAACAGCTGAAAAGCTAAGAATTGATGAAAATAGCTGAAGAGAACTTTCTCTTCAGTCGTTTGTACAACTGCTGTTTCATTCTAAACAACCGAAGCAAAACCACGTCTTAGTAGTTATAACTGCTGATGACTAATACCAAGTCTTCAGTTGTTTACAACAGCTGATGACAAAACCACTGTCTTCAGTAGTTTCATAACTACTGATGACAAACACCAAGTCCTCAGTTGTTTCAATCATCTGAAGTCAAAACCACGGTCTTCAGTAGTTTTCTAAACTACTGATGCCTAACACCACGACTTCAGCTGTTTCAACGTCTGAAAAGGTAATACCATGTCAACGGTCGTTTAAAACTACTGATGACTAACACCACATCCTTCAGTCGTTTCCTACCCGTACCCTATATATATCCCTAACCTTAGCTCTCATTGCTTCATCTTCTTCAAACCTAACGTTCCTTTCCAAAATTCCCTCTTCTCAATGGCGTCATGCAAATTAAACCGCGACACAACTGCGTTGCCTACCTCACTAAATCGCCCATCTGGACTAAGTTCGATACTGCTATCGATCTTATGGTTCAGTCCCAATACAACACGGCATTTCTTCTGAATCCCATCTACATGCCGAATCCTTGCACCAATTTTGGATGAACGTTACTGTTACCACTGGGGAGAACAACACACCATCCCTCCGGTCGGTCGTCAACACCAAAGAAGTAGTCATCACTCCTGCAATAATCCGCCAAATTCTTCAACTGAATGATGCTACTTCTCCTGCTGGATATCCGAAGGGCACCATAGATCTATCCTTTGCTCAACATGGATATCAAGGCGATCTCAGTGCCTCCACTATCATGAAGAAACACTTTAATGACGCTGAGCGCCTGATCTTTCACATGGTGAATGTATGTTTGGCCCCTAAGACGTCGTCTTGGGATCAAATGTCCACCAAATGGCAGCAGGTAATGTATTCTATTCTTGAGCATCAACCACTTAATTTTCTGAAATAATATTTTTAGAGCTCAAGGATATGGCTCAAAAACTAACTGCCAACCGTGGATACTATATCCACGGTTCATCATGGCCATTATTTCAGACCAGCTTAATGCTGAGGGACTTGTTGGCTTGGGAGTCCCTGCTACGGCTGTTCTGCCGGAAGTATACTCCCGGCACAACTCTGACCGGACACTCAAAATGGCTGCCAAGCTGCGCAAACCCACGCAGCTGGAACCCACAGCCACCACCTCCAAATCCAAAGTCCCCACCAAACCCACCAAAAGAAACCCAAAACGGCTACTCAGGGAATTGAGTCCCCTGAGGATGCCCCTGCAACACAAACGCAGGAATATCCACTAGTCCAAACCCCCTAGTGGATACAATGACTCCTCCAGCCACAGCCGCTCAGGCTTCCTCTCAACAGGAGCCTGCAGCAACACACAAGGGGTACCTACTTATCTGGGATCTTCCTCACTTGAGGAGATTGCCATTGAAGAGCACCAACCTCCCCAGGTGCACACTGCTTCTATCCCCTCACCCCAAACAACCGCCCCTCACAGCCCAACTTTATAGTTGCACAAGTGCTGACTCAATTGCACTCCTCACCCCCTCCCCAGAAACCACTTACTACTGGGAATACCTCTACAATTGAGGGGGAGGAACACAATGCACTTGAGAACCCACAGCACAGGGGTTTCCCACTTCTATCTCCTGGTGTAGACAAGGAGCTTAGAATATCTGGTGAGGCTGCCACCTCCTCTGACTCAGCACATGACCAGAGTGAGACTGGTAACATTGCTAAGACCTCACTAGAGGCAACAGCTGATGATGGACATTGTCCTGAGGCTGGAAGTCCCCAGTACCAAGCACAAGGGGCACATGCACCAACTGGTCTACACCCAGTGCATCTAAATCCTGCTCTAAGAAGGAGGTCAGCTGATTCAGCTTCGGCTGATGATGACCTGGGCTTTTTCTATGATGTTCTTGCCCAGAACACAATCCTTGAAGAGAAAGTCAGTAGGCTGCAAAACCTACTTGACCAACTCTCACAAGGAGAAAGACCATCTGCCTCTATCCACCCACAGATGGCACCTTCACTTGAAGGTTTCCCAAACACGAGCCACTCCAAAATCAACCACCTGCCTCTGCTTCAGGCCCTACTTCTCAGGAACAGAACCCTCCTGAGCAAATAGGTGCTGTACTCCAAAATTCCCTCCCTCTCATCACACCCATAATCACTGATATAGTGATCAAAGCCATTGATGAGAGGCTTTCCTCAACATTACAGCCCTTGGTTGATGCTGCTGTCCAAAAGACTCTCTCTGCGGTACAAACCCTCCTCCAATGCAACCAAAAAGGGGGAGAGTACTGCAGTGAAAGAAAAGAAGAGAAAAGATCCGAGGAAAAGAAGGAAGCGAAGCAAGCCCAAAAGGAGGAGAAAGAATAGCAACCAATGCTCACCTACAAGCGAAAGAAAGGTGCTGATGAGCACATTGCTGAAGATAAAGCCTGGAGCTACTGATAAAAGAGGCTGATGCCGAACACAGCAGATCAATGGACAACATCATTGATCAGCTGTTTAGGCAAGGCCATGACACCAATAAACTTGACTCTGAGATTCGACGACTAGAGATTGAAGAAATCCAGAATAGATGGGCAAGTTATGAAGTGTTAGAAAGAGAAAGGCTTGAAATCATGATAAGATTTATTGCAAAATATCTTGGAAGATCAATGATTGAAATCAAAGCTTGGTCCAGGGACAGTATCTTGGCAATCACCACCAAGATCTGTTCGTATGAAGCATACACTAAGGGGCTTGTTATTGAAGCTTTGAATGAAGCGGGTGCTGGGAGCAGGACTGAGCTAGCCAAGCAATCAAAAGCCACACTCACCTCAAGGATGCTAGCACAGCCTGTCAACATTCCCACACCAAAACCACCCAAAACACAACCCACCAAACCAACTCCCTTACCCTCAAAACCCATAGCCGATGATATACTTGAAGAAGAAGAGAAGGATATTGAGGCTAGAAGAAGATGAAGAAGATGATGAAGACAGGCTGCCGCTCTCAGCTGTGATTCAGTTACCTAAGGCACAAGTCACTCTCAGCAATTACTCCTGAAGTCCAGAGACAATGGTTAAAGTGAAGCTAGAAGAAGAAGAGCTTCATAAACAGCATGATGAGGAATTGCTGAAGAGAGTTGACAAAGCTTATGCAGCCACATCTTCCATCATCAATATGAAGGAGCAAGCCCTCAGACTTTACACTCTCAGGCATACCTTTCAATATCAAAAGGAAAGAGTGAGGATTTGGCCTGATCCCAGGGTCTCTCACAGAATTCATAAGAACAATATACCTCGGAGATACATTGGCCAGGTGAAAAAGATCGTAGATGAAGTGATCTCTCTGGTCTTTGTAGTTTCACCCTTGAAATCCTAGAAGACTTCAAGAAGGCCTACAAAGCTAATCTAACCCCTCAGAAGATGCTGAAAACAAAATAGTGAAAAAGGGGTTAGTTTACAAGAGGCTTGAGGAAGTCAGGAAAAATGAGCTTCAGTTGTTCCTAGAGGGTAATCACCCGGATGAGTTTGCTTACAGAATAATAAAACTGTGGAGCTAAAGAATGGGAAACAGGCCAAATACCTGTCTGAGTATTATGGGCAGGAATCATTGTTTGAAGGAGGTGCTGAAGAGCTAACCATGGAGGAACAAATCACCTTCTTGAGGCCTACACAAGAGAGTCGTACAGACTCATTATGGGGAAGTGAATCTCATGAATGGGATAACAACTCTGTGTCCTGTTCCCCAAAATAGAGTTCCCATTCATACTCTGCCAAACAAATATTTGAGGTTCTTCCAGGCCGAGCTTACATGGGTCATCTTCTCTACTGATCAGAAGGAAAAAGACCAACATTTTTCCATCAATAAGTGGGAGAATAAATAAGTTAGAGGTTTTGGCTGTATTGGTTCAGGGGGAGTTTGTTGGACCAAAAGAACCAATGAGCCAAGATCAGAAAATCTCTAAGTCCCACATGGTATCATAACAACTGCTGAAAGCCTCATCAGTAGTTTGACAAGTACTGAAGACTTCAACAGCTGAAGATCAAGTGCTGAAGACCTCAACAGCTGAAGAACCAAAGTGCTGAAGTACAACAGCTGAAGAACCAAAGTGCTGAAGTACAACAGCTGAAGAAACCCAAGTGCTGAAGCTGAAAGACCAAAGTACTGAAGTACAACAGCTGAAGAGTTTACAAGTGCTGAAGATCAACACTGATGTACAAGGTCTGAAGACAAAGACTGAAGACATCAGCTGATGATATCTACTGAAGTCATCAGCTGATGAACACCTGAAGGTCAAAGTCTGAAGATCAAGTACTGAAGCCTCAGTAGTTTGTCACAACTGCTGAAGAGTACTTCTTCAGTAGTTTGATATCAGTAGTTTTATATTTTTATGTTTCAGTAGTTTTGTAAAATGACTGAAGAGCTTGTTCTTCAGTCGTTGTAGTTTCAGTAGTTTTATATTTTGTACTAACATGTTGATATGTTCTCAGTAGTTGTGAACATTTCAGTAGTTTGTTAAGAATTAGTTATTTTTGTATTAGATCTGCCAGTTGTCACTTTCCGTGATAACAGCAGTGATTGTTGCACTCTATATAAGGAGTGACAACTTATTGTAACCATGGTGGAATGAATGGAATAAACGATTGATTTGATTAGAAATATTCTACATCTATAAACATTCCTTGAAATCAGAAATATATATTCTCTCCCTATAACCGTATGCGATCTTAATGCTTACAAGTATCGATTGCTTGCTACATTTGTCTAATTCTAGTTTGTATTCCGCTGCTTTGTATCCTAATACATCAAACGTGTGATCGCTGATCCTGTCACTACTGATGACTAACACCAACCCTTCAGTCGTTTTCTAACCCTTACCCTATAAATACCCAATACCTAATCCTTCAGTGCTTCATCCTCTCCAAACCTAACGTTCAAATCTCCAAAACTTCTCTCTCATTCATGGCGACCATGCAGCTCATCAACCACGACATAACTGTGTTGCCTACCTCACAAAATCACCCTTCTGGACAAAGTTCGATAACGCCATTGATCTAATGGTCCAATCTCCTTACCAAACGCCTTCCTTCTCATCCCATCATTCATGCCGAATCCTTACACCAGTTTTGGACGACGTCACCTTTATAACTGGAGAGACAACACCGACTCTCTCCAGTCGTTCGTCAACAACCATCAAGTGGTCATCACTCCGGAAATCATTCGCCAAACCCTAAACTTGGATGATGCCACTTTCCCCGCTGGTATCCCAAGGGCACAACTGATTTATCCTTTGCCCACCATGGATATCAGGAAACCTCAATACCTCTACCATCCTGAAGAGCATTTCCATGATGCAGACGTCTTATCTTTCACATGGTAAATGTTTCTTAGCCTAAGACTTCCTCTTGGGATCAAATGTCTACCAGGTGGCAGCAGGTATTATTCTCTATCCTTGAGTGACAAGACTTAAACTTTTTTGAAATTATTTTTCTTGAACTTAAGGATATGGCCTCAAAAAACCTCTTTCTAATCGATGGATATTATATCCTCGGTTCATTATGGCCATCATAGAGAATCAGCTGAAAGCTGAGGGACTTGTTGGCCTTGGAGTCCCTGCAATGGTGTATTGCCTGAAGTATACTCCAGGCACAACTCTGACCAAACACTGAAACAGGATGCCAAGCTGCAAAAACCCACGTAGTTGGAACCCATAGCCACCACCTCCAGATCCAAAGTCCCCACCAAACCCAAATCCAAAAGCCAAAAAGGCTACTTAGGGAGATGAGTCCCCTGAGGATGCCCCTGTACCACAAACACAGGAAGCACATACTTGTATTAACCCCCAGTTGTGTCAAAGACTCAACCTGCCAAAGCCGCACGGTATCCTCTCAACAGGATCCTGTTGCAACCAATATTGGGGAACCCACACTGCTGGAACCTATCTCACTTAAGAGGGTTACAATTGAAGCGCACCATTCACCCCAGGTGCAATCTGCTTCTACCCATCACCACATGCAACCGCCCCCCAAAGTCCTACATTAATTGTTGCACAAGTGCTGAGTCAGTTGCACTCCTCACCCCTCCCCAGATACCAATTACAACTGGGCATACCTCTACCATTGAGGGGGAGGATCAAAGTGCATCTGATAACCCACAGCATAGGGGTTACAATGTTCCATTTCCTAGTGTAGAAAAGGAGATTGGAACTTCTAGTGAGGCTGCCACTTATCCTGCTTTAGCATATGATCAGGATTTAGTTGGTAACATCACTAAGACCTTACTAGAGGCAACTGCTGATGAAGGACATAGTCCTGAGGCAGGAAGTCCCCAGTTCCAAGACAAAGGGGCACATGCTACAACTGATCTACACTCAGTGCATGTTCATCCTGATTATATCAGGAGGTCAGGTGGTTCAGTAACTACTAATGATGACATGGCTTCTTTTACGATGTGTTAGCCCAAAACACCATCCTGGAAGAGGAGGTGAGCAGACTCAAAGAGCTGCTTGCCAAAACTTCTGAGGATCAAAGACCATCTGCCTCTCAAACCCCATAGATGGCACCTTCATCTGAAGGTCTCCAAACACAGAGCCACTCCCAAATACTCAGCCACCTACCTCTACTTCTAGCACTATTTCTCAGGAACAGAACCCCCCTGAGCAAATAGCTGCTATCTTTCAAAATTCCATACCTCTCATCACACCTATAATCACTGATATAGTGATCAAAACCATTGATGAGAGGCTTTCCTCAGTAATACAACCCTTAATAGAGGAAGTTGTGGGCAAAAAACTTTCTGACAATCAAACCTTGCAACCAATGCACCCAAAAAGGGGAGATTCAGTCAGTGAAAGCAAAAAGAAAGAGGGGTGCAGAGAGGAAAGAGAAAGAGAAAGAAATAGAAGTGACAGAAGTGGAAAAAGAGAAGGAGTTGGCTGTGGAGACTGAAAAAGAGAAGGAGAAGGAAGCTGACATGGGAAATCAAAGAAAAGAAAGAATGAAAAGGAGACTGCCTTGGAGCTGATGGTGAAAGAGGCTGATGCCGAACACAGCAGATCAATGGATAACATCATTGATCAGTTGTTTAGGCAAGGCCATGACACTGACAAACTTGACTCTGAGATCAGAAGATTAGAGATTGAAGAAATCCAAACTAGATGGGCAAGTTATGATGTGTTAGAAAGAGAAAGGCTGGAGATCATGATCAGGTTTATAGCAAAATATCTTGGAAGATCATTGATCAAAATCAAGGCTTGGTCCAGGGACAGCATCTTGGCAATAACCACCAAGATCTGTTCGTCTGAAGTATACACTAAAGGATTAGTTATTGAAGTTTTGAATGAAGCTGGTGCTGGGACCAGGACTGAACTAGCCAGGCAATCTAAAGCCACACTCACCTCCAAAATGCTAGAACCGCCTGTCAACATTCCCACACCAAAACCACCAAAAACACAACCCACCAAACCAACTCCCTTACCCTCAAAACCAACAGCCGATGATGTACCCCAGAAGAAGAAGAGAAGGGTATTGAGGCTAGAAGATGATGAAGAAGATGATGATGAAGATGAAGATAGGTTGCCACTCTCAGCTGTTATACAGTTACCGAAGGCCACAAGTCACTCTCCAACAAAGACTCCTGAAACTCAAAGACAAATTGTGAAAGTGAAGCTAGAAGAAGAAGAGCTTAACAAACAACATGATGAGGAATTGTTGAGGAGGGTTGACAAAGCATATGCTGCCACATCTTCTATCATCAATATGAAGAAGCATGCACTCAGATTATACACTCTTAAGCATACATTTCAATATCAAAAGGAGAGAGTACATTCCACAGAGATACATTGGCCAGGTGAAAAAGATTGTAGATGAAGTGATCTCACTGGTCTTTGTAGTATCACCTTGGGAAATCCTAGAGGACTTCAAGAAAGCTTATAAAGCTAACCAAACCCCACAGAAGATGCTGGAAAATAAAATGGTGAAAAAGGGGTTAGTATGTAAGAGGCTTGAAGAAGTCAGAAAGAATGAGCTCCAGTTGTTCCTAGAGGGTAATCACCCTGATGAATTTGCTTATAGAATAATAACAACTATGGAGCTAAAGAATGGGAAACTGGTCAAATACCTATCTGAGTACTATGGGCCTGAATCATTACTTGAAGGAGGTGTTGAAGAGCTGACCATGGAGGAACAAATTACCTTCCTTGAGGCCTACACAAGAGAGTCATACAGACTCATAGTGGGGAAGTAGATCTCATGGATGGGGTAACAACTCTGTGTCCAGTTCCCCAAGACAAAGTTCCCATTCATACTTTGCCAAACAGATCATTGAGACTTCTTCCCAGGCCTGTGCTTACAAGGGTCACTTCTGAGCTGATCTAGAAGACAAAAACACCAATCCTTCTGCCATAATAAGTGGGACATCTTCAATAAGTTTAGAGGTTTTGGCTGCATTGGTTCAGGGGGAGTTTGTTGGACCAAAAGAACCAATGAGCCTGATCAGAAAAACCTCTAAGTCCTACAGACATCACAACAACTGCTGAAGATTTGATCAGCTGTTGTAACAAAGTCTGAAGATCAACAGCTGAAGACTAAAGTACTGAAGACTTCAACAGCTGAAGACCAAAGTCTGAAGATCAACAGCTGAAGACTAAAGTACTGAAGACTTCAACAGCTGAAGACTAAAGTACTGAAGACTTTAACAGCTGAAGACCAAAGTCTAAAGATCAACAGCTGAAGAACAAAGTACTGAAGATCAATAGCTGAAGTACAAAGACTGAAGACATCAGCTGATGACAACAGCTGAAGTTCAAGTACAAGTACTGAAGCCTTCAGAGTTTGTTACAACAGCTGAAGAAGCACTCTTCAGTTGTTGTGATGGTTTCCTTTCAGTAGTTTTCTTTTTGTTTCAGTATTTGTAAAACAACTGAAGAGCATGATCTTCAGTCGTTGTAGTTTGAGTAGTTTCTTTTCAGTAGTTGTAGTGATAGTTAACACTTAGAATTTTTGTAAGAAGATGTCAGCTATTTGACATCTTCAGTAGTTGTGTTAACTATCAGTAGTTTAAATAAATTCTGTTAGATGTCACTATCAAGTGACATCAGCAGACGTCACATCTCTTATATAAGAGGTGTTGACCTAATTGTATGTGTGATATTCTGTTACCACGAAGGCGAATATTGAATGAAATATCTTTTGCAGAATTCTCTTTGTCTACAACCGTTTGTTCTTACCTTGAATATCTTTTGTGTTCTTGTGAATTGGCTAATTCATTGTTTGTTTTCCGTTGCTATACTCTCAAATCAAACAAACGTAGATCACTGATCTGAACAAGAAGACTATGATTACCAAGTCAATGAGAAAGAACTCGATCAGAAAGAGCAAAAGAAAAGCTAGGAAGGCTCAAGAGATCAAGGCTACTTTTGACTCCAAGCAGAAACAAGTTTTTATCTCTGCAGGGTTTTAAGTGGTAAAAACTGAAGACATCAACCTCAACTCTTTTGCTAAGAGTTCTGGTTCATGTTCGAATCATCTCAGTACCAAGAAGAAGATTGATCTGTTGTGTACCACTACTACACAACCTGGACCATCAAACTCAAAGAATAGTTCTCAGCCCAAAAGGACTATCTCAACATATGCAAATATGACGGTGGAGAAGGGATGTGACCAAAGTCAGTCTTGTTCCCAGCAGAAGGCATTTGGGAAGAAGAAAATGGAGTGTGTTATGTGTTAAAGTGTAGAGATTTATGAAGAGGCTGATGCAACTTAAACATCTTTAGTCTTTCCTGCATGCTGCACAAGTGCATTGAAGTGGAAAGCTTCGGAAGTTTCACATGTGCAACAGAAATACTCTAAGTGTGAAATCTTCCGAAGCCATGACCAACATCTTCCAAAGCCAAAGATGAAGTCTTCCGAAGCCTCAGAGACAAAGTCTTTCGAGCTTCACGTTGATGAAGACAGATTTCTTCCGAAGACTTTTAGTAGCATGCTTTATCTGATGTACTGTTCCATAAAGCTGGACACCTTTCCGCTGCAACTCTGCAAGTCACCAACTAACATGGTTTGGTGAAAAGGTCCATGCTTTTGGTAACTGTACATTGAGGTCTTGAGTTTGTAACTTTCTACTTTATGTACTTTATCCTTTTTGTAATAGATAAGGATGTGAGCTATGGCATGTCATAGTCACTAGTCAAAAGGCAATTTGCCTTTTGACTCTACAATTGATTTTGTGTGTGTCTAGTCAATTGTATCCAGCTAGCTTTCAAAGTATAGCCGGCTGTAGGATGTTGTATAAGTATCTCATGTTCATGTATCTTTCGAATATGCTTTTGTAACACTTGTAATAGAACATAGAGAAAGCAATATACTGCATTCTTGAAAACCAAACACTTGTGTTCTTTGTGTTCTGTCTCATACATTACTTGTGTTCTTGGTGTCACCACTTGGTTAATCCAGTTTATTGTTTGATCTAAGTTTAGTTTATCTCATCTTTGTGTTGTTGTGTTGTAACTCTTCACCCTTCAACGATCCTGCATTTGGTATCAGAGCATTCCAGGCTCTTGATATAAGATCTCACCATCTTTAGATCCCTCACACACACAAATACTAAACTTTTCAAATGGCAGCTATTTCAAAAACTGATATGGAAACTGGAACCATGAACCAGTCCCCACTGATCACTCTTGATGAGTTTGACACCTGGTGTTTAAGAATGGAAGGTTTCATCAGGTCTCTTGATTCAAGAATGTGGGAGTCTATTGAGAATGGACCTTTCATACCCAGCACACCTTCTGCTACTGGTGCTGGTATGATCCCCAAAGATGTGGCTAACTACTCTGATGAAGATAGGAAGAGAGTAGAGATAGACAGAAAAGCCATGACAGCTCTTCAAACTGCCCTTCCAAACTCTGTGTACACAGGTTTCAAGAAGTGCAAAATAGCCAAGCAGCTGTGGGATGCACTGAAACTGATGTATGAGGGTTCTTCTAAAGCCAAGGAGAACAAGAAGGATCTCCTGAAGCAACAGTTTGAAAACTTCACCTTCAAAACAGGTGAAACCATGACTCAGCAGTACTTCAGGTATGTTGAGATAGTGGATACCCTAGTGGATGGAGGAGTTTCTCTTGAAAACAAAGACATTGTAAGGAAGGTCATGTCCTCACTTCTTAGGCAGTGGACACACTACTGTATGGTGATCAAGAGAACTAAAAATCTCAAAACGCTTACTCTGACAGAGTTATATGGGATTCTCAGTGGATACCAGATGAAGATGAACATGCAAGGTTCATCTAGAAACTCCAACAATCAAATAGATTCATCCCTACATGTGGTTGAAAGGGATAGCATAGAACCCAAACATCATATCTTATGCTACCCTGACAACTCACCAAGGGTCCTTTTATCACCTTCCCAGAGACACCAAAGGAGAACTACACTCAAGGAAGCCCATTCCAAGAGACAAGCTATTCTCAAGCTTTTGTGTCTTCTGATGAAAGCTGTTGCAACTCTCTTTTCAATCTTGAAGACCTAGACAGTATCCATCTAGATGATCTGGAATACATGGAAATAGTCCAGCAGATGGCTCTTCTCACTCATAGAGCCAAGAAGTTCTACAAGAGGACTAGAAGGAAGTTTCCAAGCAATGCAACTAGTGCAAAGTTTGGACTAGACAAAGGCAAAGTCAAGTGTTACAACTGTAACCTGATGGGCCACTTTGCCAGAGAGTGTAAGGAACCTAGAACAAATGGTGGCCAAACACAATCCATACCAAACTACACTGACAAAGCTCTCCATAATGAGAAGTCAAAGCAGCAAGCTGGTGTTGCTGTTGAAGAAGGAGGCTTTGACTGGAGCTTTCAGGTTGAAGATGCCTCTCCAAACCAAGCACTGATGGTAGATCATGATGAAGCCAAGGTATTGGAATATCTCTATACTCCTGAATGCATTGCTAAAGTTAATAGGTACAGGTCCTATAACTTGGAACTGAGATATGATATTGAGTCCTTAAACATTTTAAAATCTGATTTTAGAAAGTCTGAAAATGATTATAAGCTGAAAATAGAGGACTTAGAGAAAACCATTTCAGTTCAAAAATACGAACACATAGATTTTAGGACTCAAATTAAAGATCTCACAACCAAGTTAACTGAGTGCCAGGCTGAGCTTGTGATCAGCAAAGCCAGGGCAGAAAAGAGTGTTCTTGAAGAAAAGACCTTCAAGAACATGATATCCTCATCCCTGCATAACAAAGTGTGCTATCAAAACAGACAGGGACTGGGATCCAATGAGATAGCTCCTCCACACACAATCTTGTCAGTAAGATCTCCTAGGTGTGGAACTTGTGAAGATGAGCTTCCTCTAATAGATCCTATGAGTGAGGAGGATGGAGAAGAGATAGTGAAGAATCCCTCTCCAAAGAATGAAGAGGAGGATTCCAAGAAGGGCCACTATCCTTCTGAGGAGAAAGTGAAGACTGTGATGACCAAGTCCATGAGAAAGAACTTGATCAAAAAGAGCAAAAGAAAGGCAAGGAAGGCTCAAGAGATCAAGGCTACTTTTGACTCTAAGCATAAACAAGTTTTTATTTCTACTGGGTTTAAAGTGGTAGGGACTGAAGACATCAACCAAAATTCTACTAAGAGTTCTGGTTCTTGCTCAACTCATCTCAGCAGCTAGAAGAAGACTGATTTGCTGTGTACCACTGCTACACAGCCTGGTCCATCAAACTCCAAGCACAATTCTCAGCCCAAGAGGACTATCTCAGCATCTGCAAAGATGAAGGTGGAGAAGGGAAGTGACCAAAGACAGTCTTACTCTCAAGACAAGGATCTTGTGAAGAAGAAGATGAATTTTGTTATGTGTGACAGCACCACTCACATTGCAAAGGATTGTCCTTTCAATCTTAAAGGTACTGTCCATATGACCAAAACAAAGGCTTCAAAGAGTTCTAAGAAGATTCAAGCTTTGGAAGGAAAACCAGTTTCCTTCGGAAGTTCCAAATCTAACAAGAAGGGAAGTGGAAAACTCTCTTCGGAAGAATATTTGGTCTCGGAAGAAAGGAGTTCTTCCGAAGCACTAAAGTTTGCTGTAGTGTTTGCAGAATCTTTCGAAGGTTCAGTCATCAAAACTTCTGAAGCTCCAAAAGCTTCTAAAGTTTTGAAGGTCAAGTCTAAGACTCCAAAGGTGGTGTGGACGTCTAAGAAAGACCAGGTGACTGATATTTCTCCATGAAAAACAGCTCAAAATCCTCTTTGTACAACCATAGGATCTATTAATGTTAAATTACCTTCTGCAAATAAGCCCAAGACAAGCAAGGCTTGGGTTTCAAGATGTAACCAATCATTCTTTTTTGTGCAGGGACAGCTGAAGACAGACAGAAATGTCTGGATCATAGACAGTGGCTGCTCCAGGCACATGACTGGTAATAGGTCACTACTCCATAACTTTGAAAGGATTGATGGAGGACCTGTTGCTTTTGGAGGAGATGAAGGTGGTTACATTTCTGGTAGGGGCAAGGTCACAAATGGTACGCTCAGCATAGAAAAGGTAAACTTTATAAAGGAGCTTGGATACAATCTTCTGAGTGTATCTCAATTTTGTGATCAGAGTCATATCATGCTCTTTACTGAGCATGAGTGCATTGTTCTTATGCCTGGTGTGGTCATTCCTCATGAGCATATCTTGCTTAGAGCCCCCAGGAAAGGAAACATGTACAAGATGGATTTGCAAGAAACCTCTCCCTCTGGAGAAGTTTCATACTTTCTGTCTAAATCCAATAGTGATGAGTCTTTCCTATGGCATAAAAGAATGTGCCATGTAAACTTTAAGAACATGAATAAGTTAATTAAGCATGACTTGGTAACTGGAATGCCAAAGAAAGAGTTACAAGTGATGACCACTGTGTTGCATGCTTGAAAGGGAAGCAACATAAGGTATCTCACAAGCCTAAGGAAAAGAACTCAATCACTACTCCCTTACACTTGTTACATATGGATCTCTTTGGCCCCACCAGTGTAATGAGTTTAGGAAGGACCTTATACTGTCTAGTGATCACAGATGACTTTACAAGATTCACTTGGGTTATCTTCCTTAGAACTAAGGATAAGACTCCTGAGATTCTGAAGAATTTCATCTTAAAGATTGAGAATCAATCTGATCACAAGGTCAAGATCATAAGATGTGATCAAGGAACCGAATTTAAGAACCATATCCTTGACACATTCTGTGATGAAAAGGGTATTACAAGACAATATAGTGCTCCTAGGACTCCTCAGCAAAACGGTGTTGCTAAGAGGAGAAACAGGACACTGTTTGAAGCTGCAAGAACCATGTTGTCTGACTCTAAACTACCCATCACCTTCTAGGCAGAGGCAGTCAACACTGCCTGCTATGTGCAAAACAGAGTTTTAGTAGTTAAGACTCATGGCAAGACTCCTTATGAACTTGGCACAAGAGGAGACCTTTCATTGGTTTTCTCAGGTCATTTGGATGTCCTTGCACCATCTTGAATACCAAAGATTAAATTGCCAAGTTTGCTGAGAACATAGATGATGGACACTTTATTGAATACTCTTCCCAAGCTAAGGCTTATAGAGTATACAATCTCAGAACTAGAATTGTTGAGGAGTCAGCCAATGTGACTTTCAATGAACACACATCTTGAGTTACTGGTTCTGGTCCAGATTGGCTGTTTGATCTTGATTTGGTTACCAACTGTTTTAACAAATCTTGTGAGAATGTTTCAGGATCTGCAGAAAATTTGAATACAAATGATCCTGATGTTGAATTCTTTATGCCCAAGACACATAGAATACTGATGTGGTTAGTACGTATTGATCCAAGTCGGTCATACCCAATAACAAGCTTGCAACACATAAATAAATATTTGATTGATGATGTGATCATTCAATTGAATAAATACACAATTTAGAAATGGGTTTCTAAATAAATTGCATATGAGATGAACAACTTATAAGGATACTTTGTTTATGGACATTATTTGTAATGTTATTTAAGTTGGTTAAATAACATCAATAATAATAATAGTGTGTGTAAGTTATATAATTAAGAGGTTAATTATATAACTTATATGTATGATTAATAACAAAACATTAGTGAATGTTTTAAGGGGAAAACCCCAATTTATTTCAAGTTTCGGCCGCCCCTTAGTGGGGTCCAAGGCCACTTGTTTTAGTTGGCTGTTTTCCTTGAAATTACACACATTCCATCCTTCACTCTCTCCTTACATGCAAGCACCCAAGAAGCTCTCATCTCTTCTTTATTTTTGAAGAACATTCAGCTGAAAAAGTGGTTTTTCAGTAGCTCTCTTACGGTTTTGGTGTAAAAACCTAGCAACTAAGTGTCTTGCTTGAGGGTTGTGGGTATACTAGCTTGAGAACACCTCTTTGGTGTTTTGGCCATTCAAGAAGCTCCCTTTTATCATCCATACTCGTTTTTCTACAGCTCTACAAAAGGTAGTATGTATCTTTTGTTTTTGGTTGTTTATTCTTCTTGATAGCTAGCTCACACACATATAAATGATCCTTATGTTCTTGGGTTTGTTGTTGACATTATATGAACCCGAAATTTCAGATTACAAATGATTATATTAAGGATATATTCCGCTGTGTTTCTAGTTTAAAAGGTTAAACTAATGATATGGTTCAACACAAACCCAACATTGGTATCAGAGCCGGATATGTGGATGAGATAGTTTCCATTGTCCTTAAAATTTCATTTTTGTGGACTTTAAAACCCCTTTAAGGGCTGCTATATTCATGTGTTATGAATTCCCAAACTTTCAAAGTTATATCACACATGCTTGTGATTAACTTTGAAAGACATGTATGATGTATTGTTTGTTTGTTTGTCTAGATAAAACCCGAAATTTCAGTTTATGTTGGCTGAAATTTCGTGGTTTTAGTGGGGATTCATTGTTGTTTTGGATGATATGTTCATTGTTCTTTATGGTGCATAACCTAGCCCTTGACCTTGTGTTATTTGGATGTTTGAAATGTTTTTCTATTCATTGAATTGGGTTGTATAATCTTTTATTTGTGCTTTGTTTAAAATGTAATTTATTTTTTATTTGGGATGTAATAATAGATTAGGTACTTTTCATTTTACTAGAAATTGTCAAGTGCTCTAAGAAAGATTAGCATGTGGTCTTTATTTGTCTTTTGATATTTTGTTATAGTATAGGGACTATTTCTGTAATTTGTTAGTTCCTTTACTTTGTGTGTTTAGTATAAATAGCTTAGATTTGCAGGTAGATAGTAACGAATACACAAGATATTCGAATCTGCTTTCATACTTGTAATTGTCTTAGCTTGATATTAATGAAAACTTGAATTTTATTGATATCTTGTTTTGATTTGATTACTTTGTGTGAATTTCATTGAATTGTGTTACAAATCATCATAGATTTATTCATTTGATCCTATCAAATGGTATCAGAGCTGTTGGTAAGTTGTTAGTGATTGATTTTCGATTTAAGTTCATCGAACTTGAAAACCTAAAATCTCACTAAATCTGTGATTGAGATACAATTCAAGTGAAAATTTGTGAATTTCAGTTGTGTTTCATCATCAGAAACATGATTTGAAACACAATTAGCAGATCAACTCATCAAATTCAAGTAAATTGTTGAATTTGTTGTTCGAAAATGGCTTGAAGTTTCGAACTGAAATTTCAAAAATTGAGTGATTTGTTGTTGAAATTGAGGAAATTGATATTAAGAAGAATTTTTATCGACGTAAAACTTGCTTAATTGAAAAGTTTCAATTGAATTCATCAACATTTGAAGAATTTAGATGATTTGAGTCTGTTATATTCATATGAACATGATGAATGTGACGCATTAGGGTTGAAGTTTGCTGAAAAATTGTCTAAGTGTTAGGCGTTTGACTACTGTTAGTCGCAACAACACTGTAGACGTTCTCAGTTTAGACGTTTGATCACTGTTCGAGTGTCCAGATGTATCATTGTTGAGAATTTTTTGAACTGTTTAGACGTTTGATAACTGTGTAGGCGCATCAACACTGTGTAGACACATCAACACTGTGTATACGCATTACAACTGTTCAGACGCATCAATTTTAGACGTTTTTGTAAAATTATTCTAAGGCATTCCCTTAGACGTTTATCAACTTAGACGCATCAACTGTTGAGACGTTTGAATACTGTTCAGACATTTAACCTTGATACTTAGAATTTTTTTTAAAGAAAATCTTTGAAAAACTTTTTCAAATTTTTTAAAAAAAAATTCAAAATATAAGAAAACAACAAAAATATAAGAATGGTAAAATCAGAAGATTCTGAAAACAGAGTTCCAAAACTTAAAATAGAGCTGATTTCAAAAATTGATCTCTTCGACTAAAACAACATTTTAATTCCATTGACACTGATATCTGGAAATCTATAGAAAAAGGACCATACATTCCTATAATAACTGATGGACCAGACAGAGGATTTGTGTATACTAAAGATTCTCCAGAACCTTATCCAGAAGATGATCTTCAAGGAGATGATCTGAAAAGAGTTAAGAATGATATTAAAGCCTATTCATTGATGTGTAAAGGACTACCTTTGGATGTTCTTACAAGGCTTGATGCATATCAAACTAGATATACACTATATAAAGCATTGAAGATCATTTGTGAAGGAGGTAAAGAGATTCAAAATTTAAAGAAACAAAAGCTTAAAAGACAATTAGAATTATTTCAACATTTGTCTGGAGAGACAATAAATCAAATGATGAATAGATTTGTTCAACTCATAACTGAGATGTCAACAGCTGGTATCAAACCTGATCTTGAAGATTTAAATCTCACTACTCAATGCTTTACCATCTTCATGGAAACAAACTGTAACACTACTAAAGCATACTGAGAAGTTTCCAATGGATCTAGATCTTCTTATTGCAAAAATAGAATCAGTGGAGATTGATGAAAGCTCAAGGAACAATGATAGAGTAGCATCAATGTCTCAATATCAGTTTGTTGCTTCACGTGCAACCACCATAGAAAATGCATTCATGGCAAAGAGTGAGAAAAGTCCTAAAGAATAAGGAGAATTGTTTGTAGGAGCAGGATTTTTCACTGACTCATCGTTTACCAGTGCGCCTGCATATACAACTCAGTCTCATTCTCAATCTCCTCCTAAACCATAGTCACAATCATCAAATATTCAGACAGAGACTTCTTCATCATCTAACTCTGCTAAATCTAGCAAAGTTAAGATGTGATTAACATCCTATTAAGGATGAAGAGTCCAAAACTGCATTTACTGCTTTTATGGCCAGCTTTCAAGCATATCAAGGTAGCCATTTAACTCAACTACATTTTGTTTTATAGGATTTATTTGAGATGGATCCTGAAGATGTTGAAGAGATGGACCTGAACTGGCAGATGGTGATGATTGCCTACAGGACTCAAAAACATTCTTATGTCAACAAGAAATACAAGCCTAGTGCAAACAAGACTGTTGGATTTGACAAGTCAAAAGCTCGATGTTTCAACTACAACAGTTATGCACTTTTCAAGAGAATGCAAAGATCCAAGGAATAATGGAGGAAGTGCTCATTCAAGCACAAATAATCAAAGGTTTCAACAAGCTCAAAAGACTTTTCAAAAGCCTTATCAAAGTCTTCCTATGTCAGAGCTTAAAGATGAAACCAAATCATCTAATGAAACAAAGAAAGCACTAGTAGTCAACATAAAAGATTGATATGATTGGAGTGCATATGCAGATCAATTTACAAATGACTTAACATCAAGTTTGTCTCTTATTGCAGAAATTCAAGAGGAAGATTGGTGAGAAAACAATGACCCAAAACTGGAAAGTGATGAAGAGGAAGATAACTATGATTGGAGTGACAAGTTTGACCCTAAAGAGGATACAGAGGAAGTAGCTCTAGTGCTTCAGTCTGATCAACCAAAGGTTAAATCTTCTGCTTCATCATCTGAAACCACAGTTCCAAAATTTCCTAAAATACCATCAGAAGTAAGAGAAAAGCTTTGCACCAAATCATGCTTTGAACATGTTGAACACTACAGAAACTATTCATTCAAATCTGTGAAAAGCTAAAACAAGAGGAATATATGCATAATCAACTTAATTTGATCATAAAACTGCAGATCAAAAGATTATCTCTCTTCAAAATTCATGGAACAAAACAATCAAAGATTTAGAAATTGTTACAAAACAACTAGAAGAGATGACCAAGAAACTTGAACAAGAGAAAATAGCACATGCTGCTACTCAAGTTGATCTAGCAAAAGTAAAGAGTTCAAAAATGATAGTAGAAAAACTAATCAGTAAAGCAAAAAAGGATTAGGTTTCACTCATGAACCTATGCCTGAATCTTTCACAAACACACTACCAGAGAATTTCAATACTCATGATCATTCACCTGAAAATAAAGCAAAGCTTAAAGCCTTTCAGGTCAAAACCAAGAATGCAGAAGAAGAAAAAGAAAATGTCCAAGTGTTTGTTGAAAAAGATCAAGAAAAAATCAAAAATGGACATCCAATCAAGATAAAATCATATGAACCAAAACAACCAAAACAAAATATCTCTTCTGATCAAATTCATAATGTAATAGAAGAAGTCAGAATTCAAAACAAGGATAAACAACAGATAGGAACATCAAAAGATTCAAACATAATCAATATGAAACAATTTCAATCAGAAAAGGAATCTTCTTCTGATGATGTTCAATCTGAAAATAAACCAAGCTCTTCTAAATCAAAGAATCAAAGAAAAGAAAGAAATCTGCAAAAGCAACATCTGAACAAAACAAAAGTTCAGAAAATTTGATTAAAGCAACAATTCAAACAACAAAAATAAAACCAATTAAATTTGTGTCGCGGGTATGTTAAATATGAATTCTCTTTCAAATAATAAAGCAAATGTTATGAACAAATCAAACTCTGATCTGAAATCTAGTTCAGATTCAAAGACTTCCGCTGTAGCAAAAAGATTTGTTTCTAATACATTCAAGAAGGAAGTTCATGTTAACAAATGAACAATAATTGACACAAAATCAAACTGTGAAAAATGAAAGACAACAGCTTAACTATATGACACCAAAATCAAACATTATGTCATTGTCAAAAGTTAACAAAAAGTTGTTTTTAACACCACAAAAGTACTGTGAAATTGTGATATGAAAAATCACAATACTGCTGAGTGCTACTTCATAAGTACTGTCACATATGTGACATGAGAAATCATTCGACAGCATATTGTTACTATAACAAATATTGTACTTATTGTGATGAAAAGACTCACAACACTACACATTGTTACTTTAGAACTAGATCTCTCACTAGAAACTTTGCAAAATCAAACATAAGCAAAGGATTTGCTAATCCACAGTATTTGAGAAATCAAACTAATGGATTTCAAAGAGACATTAATCAACCTAATGTAGGTTTGAGATCTTTTCTTAAGAACACTATATGAGCTCAAAACATAATATGCAAGAACACTTTATACCAAGATCTATAAGGATGACTAATAAAAATTTAGACATCATACATTTCAAAAGATGATCACTCGAGTGGTATGATTGTTCACAAAAATAAATCAAAAAATTTTCAGAATAAAATTGGTAAATTCAACAAAAATATACCTGATTTGAATAATCTCCATTATAAACAATTTACAATTGTTGATAAATTTTGAAAGCCCAAGACCATTTCGGCTTGGGTAGATATTTCAACTTAACTTTCTTGTAGTGCAGGTATGCCCAAAAAGACCAATCAATACATGGTATGTGGATAGTGGGTGTAGTCGGCACATGACAGGCAATACTGCCTTGTTACAAGACTTTAAGTCAAAAGATGGAACTCATATCGCCTTTGGTGGTGATGCTAGAGGAAAAATAACCGGTGAAGGAACAGTATCCAATGGGATAATAAGCTTTGATAAAGTCAACTTTTGTTCACAGTTGAACTTTAATCTTTTAAGCGTATCTCAAATATGTGACAAATCTTATTCTGTTCTATTTGATGATTCATTTTGTTATGTTTTGAAGCCAGGTTTCAAGATAAGCAAAGATTGGGTGATTGTTACAGTTGAGAGAGACAGAGATGTATACAAATTGGATATGTCTCAAGTTGATCCTTCAACTGAAACAACATGCCTAATTGCAATGGCATCAATGATGAAAGCTAGCTTTGGCATAGATGTCTCGGTCATTCAAATTTCAAGAACATGAACAAGCTTGTAGCAGGAAATCATGTCATGGACTTCCATCCAAGAAGTTTGCAACAAATGATCACTGCTCAGCATGTTTGAAGGGAAAGCAACACAGAGCGTCTTATAAGTCCAAGCCTATAAACTCAACATCCAAACCTCTTCAGATGTTACATATGGACCTTTTTGGACCAACAAACGTCAAGAGTATTGCACGAAAATCATATTGTTTAGTTATCATTGATGACTTTACAAGATTTTCATGGGTTTTCTTTCTTTATGCCAAATCTGAAACAGCTGAATTATTAAAAGGATTTATCATTAAAGTTGAAAATCAATTAGACAACAAAGTGAAAATAATAAGAAGTGATAATGGAACAGAATTCAAAAATGCTAACATTGAATGTTTTGTGCACAGAAAGGGATAGTCATCAGTTCAGTGCTCCCAGAACTCCTCAACAAAATGGAGTTGCTGAAAGGAAGAATAGAACACTGATTGAAGTTGCTCGTTCTATGTTAGCTGATGCAAAAATACCTATCACTTTTTGGGATGAAGCAATATCAACTGCATGTTTCGTTCAGAATCATCTTAATTGTCAAAGATAAACTGAAAACTCCATATGAGTTAATGTTTGGCAGAAAACCGAACATAATTTTTTAAAATCATTTGGTTGTCCTGTTATGATTCTTAAATCAAGTGATCAATTAGGAAAATTTGATGCAAAATCTGATAATGGATTTTTCGTTAGATATTCATCAGTTTCAAAAGCCTATCGAGTCTACAACTCTAGGACGAATGTAATCCTTGAAACATTCAACGTTAAATTATGGAAAATTCTTTTCCATTAGTTTCAAATGGTCCTGCATGGTTATTTGATCTAGATTCATTATCAAACTCTTTTCAATCCAATTTGTTTGATCAATCAAATTGTCTTAATTCTACAGATAAGAAGAACTCAAAAGGAGATCTTGGATCTTTCAGTGAAGATTCAGATTCTCATGACCCAGATGATTCAAACTCAGACTACCCATTTTTATCATTGTCAAGGATTCAACAATTCAATACCATGAAAATACAGTTTGAGATCATTCAGAGTCAATTAATCAAGAAGAATCACAAAATATTCCTAAGGATGGTAATGAGTTTGTGATACCTGAGTCTGGAACATCATCCATTTCAGGTGATGTAGTTGATACAGGCAACTTTGATTACTTTGTCAACTCACCTACTCAAGTTCCAAATTTCAATCCACATTCTTCTACTTTGATACATGAGTTTTCTAACTTGAATCAAACAAATCTGGATGTTAATGTTCAATGTGATGAGATTACTACATCTCGCATTCACAAGAATCATCCAATTTATCAGATTATTGGTTCATTGAATGAGAGAACAACAAGGAGTAAATCAGAACAAGCAAACGTATGCTTATACTCTTGTTTTCTTTCTTAAATTGTTCCTAAAAATGTTACCGAAGCATTAAAGGACAATGGTTGGATAGAAGTCATGCAAGAAGAATTACTTCAATTCCGCAAACAAGAAGTGTGAATTTGGTGGATCTACCTGAAGGAGAAAATGTAATTGGCACGAATGGTTATTTAGAAATAAGACTGATGATCGTGGTGTTGTAATAAGGAACAAAGCAAGACTTGTTGCACAAGGATACACACAGGAAGAAGGTATAGATTATGATGAAGTGTTTGCACCAGTTGCAAGACTTGAATCTATTCGAGTTTTTCTGGCTTATGCTTCATTCATGAAATATAAGGTGTATCAAATGGATGTAAAGGGTGCATTTTTATATGGTCCAATTACTGATGATGTATTTGTGAAGCAACCTCTAGGCTTTGAGGATGCACAATTTCCACATCGAGTATATAAACTAGTAAAGCTTTATGGACTTCATCAAGCCCCTAGAATTTGGTATGAGACGTGTCACAACACTTAATCCAACATGGATACACACGAGGGAAAAATGATCCAACTTTATTCATAAAGAAGGATAATAATGATCTTTTATGTGTACAAGTGTATGTTGATGATATCATATTTGGTTCTATATGTCCAAAATTGTGCAATGAATTTGAAGAAATAATGAAATCTCGATTTCAAATGAGTTCTATGGGAGATTAATTTCTTTCTTGGACTTCAAGTCAAGCAAACTACAGATGGAATCTTCATCAATCAAGAAAGTTGTTGACAAACTCTTAAAGAAATTTAAGTTACAAGACTGTCAGTCCATACGAACTCCAGCAGATGTTAACACCAAGATTGAACCTGATCCAAAGGAAAATCTATTGACCAACATTATACAGATCAATGATTGGATCTTTGATGTATCTTACTGCATCTAGAACAGACATTATGTATGCTGTTTGTGTATGTGCCAGGTCATTAGACCTGAAAGAATCACAGTTAATTGCTATCAAAAGAATATTCAGGTATCTCAAAGGTAAACAGCCTTAGGGTTTTGGTATCCTTACTAGGGAAATTTTGAATATATGGATATACTGATAGTGATTATGGTGGATGTTGTCAAGATAGAAAATCTTCTTCGGGTGGGTGTCAATTTCTTGGTCCCGGATTAGTCTCATGGTAATGCAAGAAACAAACAAATGTCTCTGTTTCAACTACAGAAGCTGAGTACATTGCTGCCTCAGCTGGATGTTCTCAAATCCTTTGGTTGCAAAATCAATTACTAGATTATGGATTCAACTTTCTTAAAACACCAATCTATATTGATAACACAGCTACTATGTGCATAACAGCTAATCCTGTTCAACACTCAAAAACAAAACATATCGAAATTCGATATCATTTTCTTAGAGATAACTCTGAAAAAGGATTAATCATATTGATTCAAATTGCAACGGAAAAACAATTGGCAGATCTATTTACTAAAGCCTTCCTACCTGGACGGTTTGAGTATTTAGTAGAATCAATTGGTCTTATAAATCATATGTGATCTTCCTAGATCAAAAGATCATAATAAGTGATACTCTCATTGTTAATTGCCTGTTTATATTTTGTGTGTGTGTGAATTTATGTTTTTCATAGAAAAATCAAATTCAAAACTATATATATATAACTACAAAAATAGAGTTTTTCTTTTAGAAAGGATTATGTTCTGCAACATGTCAGAAATGATAGTACCTTAGTGAGATCAGTTGCATACTTCTCTCATTAATAAAGTCTAGACATGATCAAATATGATGTGTAGACAATATCTGACTATTATACTGAAAAAGTAAATTCTTGTGATCAAACTAAACATACATGCTTGTGTGTATTCATCTGAGTACTTTTGAGTTGCTTTAGCTTATCAGAATGAATGTTTGTTAAGATACATCTCTCACACCTGTTGAAACTATGTGAAATCATGAGATCTGTTACAAAGCATCATTTCACTTCTCTGCTATGAGTCATCATAGACCTGAAGTACTGAGATATCCTTTGTTGTAAGTCATTACAGACCTGGATTCTCTTTTTGATGCAAAGAGATGTCAATGTGCACAACCTATTCAAATGAATAGTCAGAGTTGATCAAATGTTATCCATGATCATACTCTATTAACTAAGTAACATGAACTCTGGTGATATCTATGTTTCAGGTAATAAGTTGAGCATGTGTTCTTTCTTACATTTCATGATGATAGTTGAATTCTCTTAGTCTTTGTATGCTTTACATCATGTCATATCTAAATCAACACTAATCAATCCAAGAATTGAAAAGTAAGTGAGTTGATAGTTGTGTCAAAAACACTCATTGTCTGTCCTTAGATCTTGTGTCTCCTTTGCTGTGACATCACTGACTTGAACACACTTGATGAGGATTTATTCATTGTCTATGACTCTCCACATTTATTTTATTTTGATGTGCTGATCTTCATTAATATGATCTCTCTGCAGACATTTATTTGTGTTTATTTTTATTTTAATTCTATATTCATTTTCCTTTTATGCATGTCTTTGTGTGTGAAGGCAATGTCACAATGTGTTGTGTGATCTTATTCTCTTTTATAAGAAACTTATAAGTTTTTCAAACTTAAAAGTTTAGAGGGAGTAATAAATGAAAGAGTTGTTCTTAGAAAATATTCAATAATCATAATCAAATTTTAAAATGTTGAATTGAAAGGATGATGCTTTATGTTCAAAGTATTTGTGTAAACTGAAAAAAATGTGTTGAAAATTACAATATGAATATACATAATCTTTGCAAATAAATGATTTTTAAGTTGAAAATTAGATGATATTTGATTTTATGTTGAGACTAAAATGAAGGGACAAAAGAAATTCAAAAAAATAAATAAAAAATAAATAACAAAAGAAATTTTAATTTAAAGTGCGAATGCAAAAAGTTTAAAATTTGGGGATCTAAATGGTAAAAGTGTGAAAGTGAAGAAATTGAAATCACAAGTGTTTAAATCATGAAATTCAACTCATGCACCTAAACAGTGCACATGCGCCTCCATAGGAGCATGATGAAATTTTCAGCTATACAAATGTTTGATTCATTCCCATGTGTCTAAACAGTTGTAATACGTCTGAAAATTACAAGGGTTGAGCGTTTGTCATAATCCCATGCGTCTAAATAGTGTGTTAGACGTATGTGATGTCTCATGCATCTGCATAGTTTCAAAATTTTAAGTGTTAGACGTTTTACAAAGTCCATGCGACTGAACAAACAAAAGCGCCTAAACAGTGCTTATGCGTCTAAACAGTTCTCATGCGTCTGACTTAAAAGGCACAACAGTGCTCATGCATCTAACAAAATAAGTGAATTCTAGGTTTTCATACGCCCAAACAGGGACCATATGTCCGAACAGGGCTCATGCGCCTAAAATTTCACTTATATATATTGAACACTTATGCGTATTTTTCATTCACACTTCAAAATTCTCAGAACCAAAACCCTTGAACTACGTCTGTCAAGCATAACACAGCCTTATTTCATCTGAAATCAATCAAATCCTTTGAGTATACATTGCATTTGAATAATAAAACGTATGTTTGTGATTCAATACACAAATTTTGGATTAAATCAGTGATTTGTAAGAGACGGTTGAATGCTATTTGGGCGTTCGAACCAATATAATCCAAGTTTAAACAGATCAAATAAGTATTATATCAAAAATGACACTGGATTAGTGATGAGAACACATTTGCGAGTCTTTGATGTGTTTTTGATGTTAAAGTGAAATTTTTTTTGATGATGAAATCAGTCGACTTTGCATAATCGAAGAGAAGAAGAGGAACAGACAATCAATTTTTGAACAAAAAAAATAAAAAATTAAATAAATCAAATTGAAATGTTAAATAATTATTCAAAATGAATTAAGATAATTTCAAAAGTCAAATATACAAATTCAAAAGTAATACAAATTGAAATCTTAATTCATAGTAAAAATAAAAGTAAAAATAAAAAGTCAAATTCAAAGGTTAATAAAATTAAATTAAAAGTCATATATAGAAATAAATTTCATTAAATCAATATTCAATGTTCTCATAATTCTTTTGTTGTGTTTTGCAGATGGTAGAATTAAAATTTAGCCAAAACATAATGTAGTTGCTTTCTTAGATGATGAAAATAGAGAACTACAGGATATGAAGATATTATCAGATTCTTACTAGGAACAAAATATGTGTATGCCATGTGTGCAAGGCCCATGATAAATAGAAGAATGATTAAAAAATTCTGGAGAACTGCTCAAGTTGAAAGAGATGATCAAGGAAATAAAGTCTTAAGAGCCTTTATCACATCAGAAAGAATGCTTGAAGTTTCTGAAGAAGCAATTAGACAAGCTTTAAGACTGGGAGATAATGATCCTGAAGATTTATCTGAATATACATTTAATGAGTAGAGAAGTTTTTCTACAGATGGGTCATCCTGATCATTTCCTAAGAAACAATTTTTCAGAGATCATGTATTTAAGCATTGGAAGCTTTTATGCTATATCTTTCAACATTGCATGTCAAAAAGAAGTGCGGGTTGGGATTCATTCCCTATTGACATTGCATCTCCAATTGTAGCCTTATCCACAAACAGAAGATTTAATATGGTTAAGTGGATAATGAGGATTCAATTTTTTTCTCTGAAAGAGGAGTAAGGCATAAGTATCTAATGTACCCAAGATTTCTTCACACTCTCATTAATGATGCAAATCCAGATTTGTATGTTGAAGAAGTTATTGGTGATAAGATTCAGCTAGAGCACATGTCAGAGAGAGTGTACAAAAGACTGGCAATGATCACTGGTCCTCAAAACATTCTAGTTTTTGATTGTATCAGGAATGTATCAATGGATGAAGTTGATATTACTCAGCCACACTTCCATCTAACTGAAGAAGAACCAATAGATCCAAATGATCTGATTAAGATGTAGAAGTTGATGAAGAAAGTGATGATGATATGTTTGAAGTTTCATCAAGTGAAGAAAGTGATGATGATGATGATGACAATAATGATATCACTAAGTAAATCAAGAAGGAAATGAAGAAGGGAATGTTGAAGATACTGAAAATGAGCCACAGGCTATGATTGAAGAAAATGTTGAGAAAGCTGTAAAAGAAAGGAATTCTCAAAATCAAACATCTGATTCTAATTTTATCAATGATATTTCATTCAACCAAATATTTGAAATTGATACAAATGAAGGAGCAGAAGAAATCCTGTTAGTATGTCACACAATGTGTCTATACAAACAGAGGAAATATTGAAGTTGATGGGATTGAAAGACTGAAAGAAGAAAATGTAAACAAAGAAAAAGAGATTGAAGAGTTGAAAGTTGAAAATGAAAGAATGAAAGAGATAATCAGTTCTTGTGAAAAAGAAATTCAAAAGCTCAAAGATGAAATTTAAAGTTGTCTGAAGAAAATGTGTTAAAAGATGAAAAGATTGTTAGTTTTGCCCAAGATAAAGAAGATGTGATAAAAAAACTTTGAAGTTATGATTAAAGATTATGATAGTCTTGAGGAGAAATTCAAGAAGTTATCTGAAGAAAATGAAAATCTTAAGCTAAATTGATAAAGGAAAGAGAAGCTCAGAAAACTATATCTCCAGTACATGTGATTAGTACTGGTGCATATTGAAGAAAATCTTGAGCAAAGAAAAGGAAAACGAAAGTAATAAATTAGAAGATGTTGATCAAACTGAATCCTCGTCTAATTTCAAAGAACTGAAGAATTGGTTGAAGAGCAAATTGTTCAAGAACAGATTGATGCTTTAGATGATATTGAAGAAATATATAATGATGATTAGTATGATGAAGTTCTTGAGAATGAAGATATTGATGAAGCTGAATTTGTGTCACATTTCTCTTCACAAGAACATATACAAGAACAAGATGAAGTACCACAAGATTTTGAAGAAAAATATAACTATCTTGTGAACATGAAATACAATCGAGTGTATTTGGATGGACTGACTGTTCTCAAATTAATGATGAATACGAGAAATGCATCTATGCTGAGCCAGTTGCTTCAATAGATCCAAATGAGATAGCGGTTGAGCATGGTGAATGGATAAGAACAAAGGAGGTTATAAATGTAGAAGAACTGTCTAGTTCTGAGCTGCACCATCCTGATCCTGGTGATATGAGTATTCCCGCTCTTAGATCATGGTTGCAAGCTAGAAATTACCCTTGGAGGAAGCTGAAGAGATTACAATCTGTATCTCTGAGAAATCTTGTAAGAAGCTTTCAAGAAACTAAGAAACAAATGAAGAAAATGAAAGTGCTTGATACTAATAACCCTCAGTATCTTGAGATAACAAAAAGAACAAGAATGTTAAAACCTTAGGAAATAAAACAAATGTCAAGATTTGATGATGCTCATGCTCATAGAAAAGAATTAATGGAAATGTTTGCTGATCCAGAAAGACAGACTTATAAAGCATCAATGATCAAAGGCATATTCTCGATAGTTCAAGAACAACCGAAGATTTGGTAAGAATATATTGCAAAAAGGACAATCAGTTGCTGAACTGTTGAATGCAATGATTGCTCCAGATTTTACAAACCAAGTAAAGATCATTGCATGGAAGTATGATGAAGTGTTTGATGCCTTCTTGATAAAGAGAGTAAATGTTGTATGTGATGTTTATCATTTTTACTCCAGTATCATAAAACTTCATGTGCAAGACTTAAAAGAGCTTAATAGATTACCTCTGATCAATCATACTGATTCAAAGTGTGGGAAGATGTTTGTGGAATTATTAAGACATGGATTGGATAGATCAAGTAATTTTCTTAACACAAGATGTGATCAAGAAGACAAGGAGTATTTTGTTACTTTGAAGAAAAACAGGAAACTTAAGGGAGTTCAATCAGAAGAAGAACATTCATTGATAGAATTCTGTAATAAATATTTTGAAAAAGTTACAACTCCTGGACTAAAAGTGATTGATGGTAATCAAAACTCAAAGCCAATTCTCAGATGGTTTTATAACACTGAGACATTTGAGATGAAGTTAGTCTGAAATCTAGAAAGATGGGATGGGGACATGATTACATTATTTGGAGTTTTTGAGCTAAAACTGTTACATCCAAGTTATATTTCATTTTTGTCAGTACAAAAATTTGAGAAAGTTTCTCCTGAAATGGCTGAGCAAGACAAGAAATATTTCATTTCTATTATCAATGTGATGAATCCTGCTATGGAAAGGATTTCTTTGAGAAAAGCACTTGTGTATGCCAACATTGTTAAGAAAGATATTAAAGATATTGAATTCATGAGAATATCAAGGAAGGGGTCTTAGAAGTGTACTCAAAGGAAAGTAACAAACCTATTGAGTTATATGCTAACATTGATATTTCATGTCTTTCAAAAGATACATTGGAAGGAATGGACAAGATGGAGATTAAAACAAATGAAGCTAAACCAGAACAAGGCATTCTTGCAAGTAAATTCAAGTCTGCTATATCAAAAGCATTGAAAGAGTTAGATATGTACAAACAGAAGCCAATGTTCAAAGTCAAAGAAGAACCAGCAGATTTCTTTGAATGATGAAGTCAAGGATGAAGATAAAATGAAGATAGAGTTAGCAGTCAAGCTTGAAGATTTTGAAGACTGAAGACCATGTCAATCTTAGGGGGAGTATTGTCAAGTGCTCTAAGAAAGATTAACATGTGGTCTTTATTTGTCTTTTGATATTTTGTAATAGTATAGGGACTATTTTTGTAATTTGTTAGTTCCTTTACTTTGTGTTTTTAGTATAAATAGCTTAGATTTGCATGTAGATAGTAACGAATACACAAGATATTCGAATCTACTTTCATACTTGTAATTGTCTTAGCTTGATATAAATGAAAACTTGAATTTTATTGATATCTTGTTTTGATTTGATTACTTTGTGTGAATTTCATTGAATTGTGTTACAAATCATCACAGATTTATTCATTTGATCCTATCAGAAATCTTGTATTAGGATATGATATCTTGTAATATGAAGATGTACATGTTAGAAGCACAAAGGGAAGACACTAGAAACATGGAGCATTTGGATGCGGTTTCAAGTGGGAGGTTCTTGGAAGCCTTTTGTGTTGTGTTTTGTCCCTTAGGAATGTCCTATGGTTCACACTTGTGATGAAAAACAGTGTGGCCACTTTAGATGCTATGGTTATGCACTTACATTTGGTTGATTCATGTTTGTTTGATTATGGTATTGTGGTTGATGACTTTACATATGATGTTTGCTTAACTATCCTTTCCATGATCATAATAAACTATCTAAATGGGCTTTAATCATTAAAAGGTAATAAAAGGTTATTAAAATTGTTTAATGATTCAAAGATTAAAAGGGGTTTTAATCAATGTACCATAAGGTATCTTGTTTTGAAAACATACAAATATGTAATATAATGTTTTCTAAACTTGAATTATAATATCTCTATACCTTTTGTAAAATAAAATAAGATCAACACTGTCCTTTTACACAACACTTGAATCGCTTAGGAACTCTTAGTGGGATAAAGGTCACCTAACCATTTTGAGGGAACTTGTGACTTGAGGTGAGAATGCAATATTCGTGGGATAAAGGTCACCTGACTGCTTATTTTGGCAAACTCACACGTGTGTGTATTAGGGTGTCTTGATTTGCAAACCATGTCAAATGGATCACCTACGATATGGTTTCCAAATGGTGTTGATGGGATTAACATGCCGACTTTACATATGATGTTTCAAGTCGATCCCATACCTCTAGAAGTTGCAAATGGTTGCAATCATGGGATAAAGGTCACATAACCACCATTTAAATGTAATGTTGGATTTAGATTTTAATATGATAATGACCTTAAAAGGTAATAATTATTAAAATAACAATATCGAAAATACTAAAATTGATCTTTGTTAAATTTTGTAGATGGCCACCAATAATTATGATAATCACGATAATTCATCCACGTACGCCTAATCTTTACGAGCGATTCTCCAAAAGGAACGTCTAAATCATAACAATTTTATCGATTGGTATCGAAATTTGAGAATCGTTCTCAAGCAAGAGAAACGATCATATGTTTTAGACAACCCTGTCCCCGATCAACCTACTGAGGATGATGAGGCGGCCTATAACGATTGGATAAAATACACTGAGGACTCTGTCCAAGTGTCTTGCCTCATGTTGGCAAGCATGACTCCGGATCTCCAAAAGGAGTATGAACATCACGGAGCTTATGACAGATAACCCAACTGAAGGAAACATTCCAACAGCAAGTGAGGGTTGAGCGCTTCGAAACGGTTCGAGCACTCCATGCATGTCGTATGGATGACAACCAATCAGTTTCATCTTATGTACTTAAGATGAAATGTCCCATTGACCGCCTCGAAAGGCTAAACTGTCCCGTCTCAAAGAATTAGCCACGGATTTGATCCTCAATGGCCTTACCAAAAGGTTCGAGACATTCGTGTTGAACTACAACATGAATGCTTGGGACAAAAGCATTGTGAGCTTCACTCTATGCTCAAAACAGCCGAGGCGGCCATGGGTAAAAAGGTTTTACCCGTCTCACCATTATGAAGTGGGAACAAGAAAAGGCCTCATCCCACACCCAAGGCAAGAGTTGCCAAGGGTAAGGGACCTGTAACGGGAAAAGGGAAGGGGGTGGCAAGGGTGCCACCCAAAGCACAGGAGAAGAGGCAAAAGGTTGCTTCTAATGACCCATGCTTCAAGTGTGGGAGATTGGACATTGGGCAAGAATTTTCCTGTCCATCTCCAAGAGTTGAAAGAAAGAGGGATGTCGGGCAGACCCAGGTACCAATACATGATCCATATTAATTTAAACTTAATATCTCTAACACATGGTATTAGATACCGATGTGGAACTCACATTTGCAATTTGTTGCAGGGGTTCAAAAGAAGTAGCAACTTCAACAAAGGGGATGTTAGTCTCTACATGGGCAATGGGGCTAAAGTTCAAGTTGAAGCCCGTGGTGACTACCTCTTAAACTTCCAATAGTTTGGAAGTAATTTTGTATAATGTTTTGTATGCTCCTAGTTTGACTAGGAACATTATTCCGTGGCCAATTAAAACATTTTGGATATGTATATCATTTATTGGAAATGAAATCCAGGTTACTTTGAATGACATGTTTTACTTTAAAGCTACTCCCATCAATGGTATCTATTAATTGGTTTGTGAGAATGCATTTGACAGGATCAGGGATCACAAGTTTGATGTTTATCAGAATGTAAAGCAGCGGAATACACAAACGAATTAGACAAATTGTAGCAAGCAAACAATATATGTAAGCGTTAAGATCGCATACGGTTATAGGGAGAGAATATGAATTTCTGAATTCTAGGAATGTTTATAGATGGAGAATATTTCTAATCAAATCAATCAAACATTCCATTCAATTGCTCATATCACTCTATAATATTACAATGGGTTGTCACTCCTTATATAGAGTGCAACAGTCACTGCTGTTATCACGGAAAGTGACAACTGGCAGATCCAATACAGAAATAACTAAGTCTTACAAAACTACTGAAATGTTCACAACTACTGAAAACATATCAGCAGGTTAAGTAAAATATAAAACTACTGAAACTACAACGACTGAAGAACAAGCTCTTCAGTCGTTTTACAAAACTACTGAAACATAAAACATAAAACTACTGATATCACAACTACTGAAGAAGTACTCTTCAGCAGTTGTGACAAACTACTGAGGCTTCAGTACTGGTCTTCAGACTTTGACCTTCAGGCGTTTCATCAGCTGATGACTTCAGTAGATATCATCAGCTGATGTCTTCAGTCTTTGTCTTCAGACTTTGTACATCAGTTGTTGATCTTCAGTACTTGTGAACTCTTCAGCTGTTGTACTTCAGTACTTTGGTCTTTCAGCTTCAGCACTTGTGTTCTTCAGCTGTTGTACTTCAGCACTTTGGTTCTTCAGCTGTTAAGGTCTTCAGCACTTGATCTTCAGCTGTTGAAGTCTTCAGTACTTGTCAAACTACTGATGAGGCTTTCAGCAGTTGTTGTGATACCGTGTGGGACTTAGAGATTTTCTGATCTTGGCTCATTGGTTCTTTTGGTCCAACAAACTCCCCCTGAACCAATGCAGCCAAAACCTCTAACTTATTTAAACTCCCACTTATTGATGGCAAAAATGTTGGTCTTTTTCCTTCTTGATCAGTAGAGAAGATGACCCATGTACGCTCCGGCCTGGGAAAACCTCAAATATTTGTTTGCAGAGTATGAATGGGAACTCTGTTTTGGGGAACTGGACACAGAGTTGTTATCCCATTCATGAGATTCACTTCCCCATAATGAGTCTGTATGACTCACGGACATAGGCCTCAAGGAGAACAATTTGTTCCTCTTGAGAGTTCTTCAGCTCCTCCTTCGAAGAAGAACTCTGGACCATAGTACTCTGATAAGTACTTCATGGTCCTGCCATTTTTCAGCTCCACCGTAGTTACCTCCCTGTATACAAATTCATCCGGATGGTTGCCTTCAAGGAGTAACTGGAGCTCATTCTTTTGGATGTCTTCAAGCTTTTTGTATAACAACCCCTTCTTAATCATCTTGTTTTCTAGTAAGGCTTGAGGTGTCTTCTTTGCTTGGTGAGCTTTCTTGAATTCATCAATGATTTCCCAGGTGAGACTACAACGGCCAGCATGATGGTAGATTCTATTGTTTTTCGTACTTGGCCGTTGTATCTGTGTGGATAGTTCTTTTATGGATTCTAGAACTCACCCTGGGGTCTGGCCATACTCTCACTCTCTCCCTCTGATACTGAAAGGTGTGTCTGAGAGTGTACAGCCTTTGAGCATGCCCTTTCATGGCTTGAATAGATGATGACTGAGGAAATTCCTTGTCAACCATCTTCAACAGTTGCTCATCGTGCTGTTTCTGCTGTTCTTCTTCTTCTATTTTGACTCTGACCATTTCCCTTTGAGAGTCGGGTGTGATCATGGATTGACTCTGGGGCTTTGGTAGCTTCAGAACAGCAGAGAGTGGCAGACTATCATCTTCATCCTCTTCTTCTACTTCTTCTAGCCTCAACACCCTTCTCTTCTTCTTCTTGGGTGCATCATCGGCTGTTGGTTTAGAGGGTGAGGGAATTGGTTTTGTGGGTTGTGGTTTTGGTAGTTTTGATGTGGGAATGTTGACAGGCTGTTCTAGCATTTTGGATGTGAGTTTGGCTTTTGACTGTTTGGCTAGTTCAGTCCTGCTCCCAGCACCAGCTTCATTTAAAACTTCAACAATTAAACCTTTTGTATATTCTTCAGACGAACAGATCTTGGTGGTTATTGCCAAGATACTGTCCCTGGACCAAGCTTTGATCTCGATCAATGATCTTCCAAGATGTTTTGCTATAAATCTGATCATGATCTCCAGCCTTTCTCTTTCTGACACATCATAACTTGACCATCTTGATTGGATTTCTTCAATCTCTAGTCTTCTGATCTCAGAATCAAGTTTTTCAGTGTCATGGCCTTGCCTAAACAACTGATCAATGATGTTATCCATTGATCTGCTGTGTTCGGCATCAGCCTCTTTCACCATCAGCTCCAAGGCTTTCTCTTTTTCATCCTTCTTCTTTTTCTTGTATGTGACATGAAAGTCTTTTGAACTTTCAGTCACTTTCTCCATGGTAGCCTCCTCCTTCTCTTTTTCCTTCTCTTTCTCAGTCTCCTCAACCAACTCCTCAGTTTCCACTACTGTCTCTTCTGTTTCTTTCTCCTTCTCTTTCTCTTTCTTTTACCTTTCACTGCTGAACTCTCCCCCTTTTTGGGTGCATTGGTTGCAGGGAATTGAGTAGCAGAAAGTTGTGTGCTCAGAACATTCTCCACCATGGGTTGTAAGACAGAAGAAAGTCTCTCATCAACAGTTTTGATCACCAATTCAGTTAGCTGTGGGGTGATGAGAGATAGGGGATTTTGAAGGATAGCAGCCAGTTGCTCAGGGGGGTTCTGTCCCTGAGGAATGGCCAGAAACAGAGGCAGGTGGCTGAGATTTTGTGAGTGGTTGTGTGTTTAGGAGACCTTCAGAGGAAGGTGCCATCTGTTGGGTTGATGTGGTGGCAGATGGTCTTACTCCTTGAGAGAGTTGGTCAAGTAGGTTTTGCAGTCTACTGACTTCCTCCTCTAGGATCGTGTTCTGGGCAAGAACATCATAGAAGAAGCCCAGGTCATCATCAGCATATGCTGAATCACCTGACCTCCTGCTTGTAGCAGGATATACATGCTCTGGGTGTAGACCAGATGTAGCATGTGCCTTTGTCTTGGAACTGGGGACTTCCAGCCTCAGGACGTTGTCCTTCATCGGCTGTTGCCTCTGGTGAGGTCTTAGTTATGTTACCAACCTCAGTCTGATCATTTGCTGATTCAGAGAGTTGGCAGCCTCACCAGAAGTTCTTATCTCCATATCAACACCAGGAGATAGAACAGTTAAACCCCTGTGCTGTGGGTTCTCAGGTGCACTGTATTCCTCCCCCTCATTGTAGAGGTATTCCCAGTGGTAAGTGGTTTCTGGGGAGGGGGTGAGGAGTGCAATGAGTCAGCACTTGTGCAACTATTAAAGTTGGGCTGTGAGGGGCGGTTGGTTGGGGTACAGGGGAAGAAGCAGTGTGCACCTGGGGTGGATGGTGCTCTTCAATGGCAATCTCCTCAAGTGAGGAAGATCCCAGATAAGTAGGTGCCCCTGGGTTGCTGCAGGTTCCTGTTGAGAGGAAGCCTGAGCGGCTGTGGCTGAGGAGTCATTGTATCCACTAGGGGGTTTGGACTAGTGGATATATCCTGCGTTTGTGTGTGCAGGAGCATCCTCAGGGGACTCAATTCCCTGAGTAGCCTTTTTGGGTTTCTTTTTGGTGGTTTGGTGGGGACATTGGATTTGGAGGTGGTGGCTGTGGGTTCCAGCTGCGTGGGTTTTCGCAGCTTGGCAGCCAGTTTGAGTGTCCGGTCGGAGTTGTGCCGGGAGTATACTTCGGGCAAAACAGCCGTAGCAGGGACTCCCACGCCAACAAGTCCCTCAGCATTAAGCTGGTCTATTATAATGGCCATGATGAACCGTGGATAGAGTATCCAACGGTTGGCAGTTAATTTTTGAGCCATATCTTTGAGCTCTGAAAATATTAATTCGGAAAAGTTCAGTGGTTGTGCTCAAGGATAGATACAATACCTGCTGCCATTTGTGGACATTTGATCCCAGACGATGTCTTAGGGGCCAAACATACATTGACCATGTGAAAGATCAGCGCTCAGCGTCATTGAAGTTTTCTTCATAATGGTTGTGGCACTGAGATCACCTTGATATCCATGCTGAGCAAATGATAGATCTATGGTGCCCTTCGGATATCCAGCAGGAGAGGTAGCATCACTCAGGTGAAGAATTTTCGGATTGTTGCAGGAGTAATCACTACTTCTTTGTTGTTGACTACAGACCGGAGGGATCGTGTGCTGCTCTCCTCAGTAGGAACATTAACGTTCATCCAAAATTGGTTCAAGGATTCGGTATGTAAAACGGGGTTCAGAAGGAATGCCTTGTTGTATGGGGACTGAACCATAAGATCGATAGCATTATCGAACTTAGTCCAGAACGGCGATTTTGTAAGGTAGGCAACACAGTTGTGTCGCGGTTTAATTTGCAAAGACGCCATGGAAATTGTTGGAGAGGAACGTTAGGTTTGAAGAAGATGAAGTATGGAGAGCTCAGGTTAAGGGTATTTATAGGGTACGGGTGAGGTAATGACTGAAGGATGTGGTGTTAGTCATCAGTAGTTTTAAACGACCGTTGACATGGTATTATCCTTTCAGACGTTGAAACAACTGAAGTCGCGGTGTTAGGCATCAGTAGTTTAGAAAACTACTGAAGACCGTGGTTTTGACTTCAGGTGATTGAAACAACTGAGGACATGGTGTTGTCATCAGTAGTTATGAAACTACTGAAGACAGTGGTTTTGTCATCAGCTGTTGTAAACACTGAAGACTTGGTATTAGTCATCAGTAGTTATAAAAACTACTGAAGACGTGGTTTTGCTCAGTTGTTTAAAATGAAACACAGTGTGGTACAAACGACTGAGGAGAAAGTCTCGTCAGCTGTTTTCGTCAATTCTTAGCTTTTCAGCTGTTTCAAACTGTCCTCAACACATTCATCAGTCTTTATGGCTGATTTCAGTTGTTTCATAGGACATCAGTACTTATTGTTTTTACTGATTTCAGTAGTTATGACTATCAGTAGTTGTAACTACTTCAGTAGTTAGAACAGATGAAGTACTTCAGTACTTGTGAGAACTTTTAGCCTTCAGTAGTTATAAAAACTACTGAGGTTAAACGAGCTCATCAGTACTTATATGTGACAGGCACTCATGATCATCAATATGAATTACTGAGATCATCAGTAGTTGTCACCTATTCTAGCTGCAGCATACCAAGCCTTAACACCAGGTTTTGGAAAGTTGAACTATCCAAAGGCTTAGTAAAGATGTCTGCAAGCTCATCAGCACTGGGCACAAACTTAGGATCAATCAGACCTTTTTCAAAACAATCTCTTATAAAATGATGTCTGATCTCTATATGTTTGGTCCTAGAGTGCTGGACTGGATTTTTGACAATGCAAAGAGCTGAAGCACTATCCATTAACAATGGAGTCTTAGTCTCTGTAATGCCATAATCCAAAAGTTGGTTTTGAAGCCAGAGTACCTGAGATGTACAGCTTGCAGCAGCAATGTACTCAGCTTCCGCAGTGGATGTAGCAACTGAGGTCTGTTTCTTGCTCTGCCAAGAAATCAAGCAGTTGCCTAGGAATTGGCATCCACCAGAAGTTGATTTCCTGGTCAACTTACACCTGCATAGTCACTGTCAGAAAAAGCAACTAATTTACCAGAATGGTTGGTAGAATACCATAAACCTAGAGATGGAGTGCCTTGCAGATATCTAAAGATCCTCTTGACTGCAATCAGATGAGACTCTTTAGGTGCAGCCTGAAATCTAGCACAAACACATGTAGCAAACATAAATCTGGTCTAGAAGCTGTTAAATACATCAAGGACCCAATCATACATCTGTAAAGTGTTTCATCAACCACTTTACCTTTCTGATCTGAGTCCAGTTGTGTGGTGCTGCTCATGGGAGTAGAACAGGGCTTACAGTTTTGTAAATCAAACTTTTGCAAAAGATCTTTTGTATATTTGGATTGATGAATAAAAATTCCATCAGCCTTTTGTTTGATTTGCAACCCCAGAAAGAACTGTAATTCTCCCATGGCACTCATTTCAAACTTCTGTTGCATCAACTTTGTAAAGGCATCACACAACTTTGGATCAGAGGATGCAAAAATGATATCATCTACATAAATTTGAACAAGTAGATTATGCTGCCCAGCTTTCTTAATAAATAAAGTCTTGTCTATGGAGCCTCTAGTGAAATTGTTTTCCAGAAGAAAGTTTGATAATGTCTCATACCAGGCTCTGGGAGCTTGTTTTAACCCATAAAGAGCTTTATCAAGCTTATACACCCAATTAGGATGTTTGTTGTCCTCAAAGCCTGGAGGTTGACATACAAACCTTCTTTAACTTTTCCATACAAAAATGCACTTTTGACATCCATTTGAAAGACTTTAAGTTTTTGATAAGCAGCATAAGCTAAAAACAATCGAATTGCTTCCAGTCTGGCTACAGGGGCAAAGGTTTCATCATAATCAATACCTTCTTCTTGTGCAAACCCCTGAACAACCAGTCTGGCCTTGTTCTTAACAATAAGCCCATTTTCATCAGTTTTGTTCCTAAACACCCATTTAGTGCCTATTGCACACTTACCTGGAGGTAGAGGAACCAGTTCCCACACTTGCTGTTTCTTGAACTGAAGAAGCTCAAGCTGCATGGCATCAACCCATCCATTGTCCTTTAAAGCAATGTGATAATTCTTTGGCTCTTGCTGACTGATGAAGAGAGCATAGAAGCAGAATTTGACAATTGACTTCTTGTTGATACTCCAGCAGTGATATCACCAATGATTGAGACATGGGGTGATTCTTCAGATCTTGATACACAATGAGATCTGTGCAAGTGTTTGTAGCCGGTTCAGCAGCAACAGATGGTGATGGTGAATCATTTCCTGAAACCAATCAGTGGATGGTAATTCAAAGGAAGTTGAATTCGAAGAAATCTCATCAGCATTTGTTGTGGATGGTGCTACTGGCGCTACAGGAACATCAGGTCTAGTTGAATCAGGCAGCTGATCACTAAACCTGAAGAGGTGAGTACTGCAGTCATCATCATCATCAGCAGTACCACCAGGTGGTGAACTGTTGACAGGAGCAACAGCAGGAGTTTGATAAGAACATATTGCAGTATGTCCAGATCAAATAACTCCACAGGACTTTGTGGAATCTTGTCCTTTGGAGATTCATTAAACTTAACATGTAGAGTTTCTTCAACCATCTTTGTCCTGCAGTTGAAGACTCTGTATGCTTTGCAAGTAGATGAATAACCAACAAAGTATCCTGCATCCACCTTAGGATCAAATTTGTGGAGTTGATCCTTTGTGTTGAGAATAAAACAGGACACCCAAATGCTTTGAAAAATGAAATCAGTGGAGCCAAATGATGGAGAACTTCATATGGAGTCTTCATCAACCTCTGATTTACTAAAACTCTATTTTGCACATAACAAGCTGTGTTGACAGCTTCGGCCCAAAAGGTCAATGGCAAACCTGAGTCAGCCAGCATGGACCTTGCAGCTTCAATGGGTCCTGTTCTTTCTCTCCACTACTCCATTTTGTTCCGGAGTCCTTGGAATGCTGAACTGCCTTTTGATTCCCTTTGAGAGATAGAAGTCATCAAGTGTATGATTTCTGAACTCAGTTCCATTATCACTCCTAATACACTTGACTGGAAGGGAATACTGCTTCTCAATGTACAGCACAAAGTGGATAATCTTCTGAGCAGCCTCATCCTTTGAATGTAGAAAGAAAGTCCATACAAATCTGGAGTAATCATCCACAATTACCAGACAGTATCTTTCTTTGCCATGCTCATTACTCTCACAGGACCAAATAGATCCATATGCAGTAATTGCAAGCAGGCAGTGGACTTGGACATTCAATAGGAGGAAATGAGACCTTGTGCTGTTTTCCTTTTAAACAAGCAGTGCAAGTTTCATCACAGTGGAACTCCTTTATTGGTAAGCCTCTGACTAAACTATGTGGCTAAGCTGATTCATGTTTTTGAGATTAACATGACCAAGCCTCCTGTGCCATAGTTTAGATTCTTGAAAAGAGGCTTTGGAAAATAGGCAAGGATTACCTTTGAGATATCTTCTTAGAGAGATCTAAGGCATACACTCTTCCTGTCCTGTTGGCTTTCAGGAGAGTGTGATCATCCAACACCTTGTCAATCAAGGGCAAAACTTTGGATGACAGAATCCTACAGTTTTGACTTGTGAAAAGGGCAACATGGCCTTTATCACACATTTGACTGACACTCAAGAGGTTGTACTTGAGATTTTCCACATGATTAACATCATCAAATTTGATTTCTCCATTGGAGACAAAGCCCTTACCGATGATGTAACCCCTAGCATCATTGCCAAAAGAGACAAATCCCTTCTTCCTTGAGAGTAGTCATGAAGAAGAGAGATGTTCCCAGTCATGTGCATGGATCCCCCACTGTCTACATACCAGATGCTATTTTGGCATGTTGAAGAACCCTGCAATAATAAACAATCAGTTAGTTTTAGAGACCCAAACCTTTTTGGTTTTGGGCCTGGTCTCATCAATAGATGGTAAACTAGCATGTTTATTTGTAACAACAGCCTGAGAGGAAGAAGATGGTGCAGAAGAGGAGTCCTTTGGCTTAGACCTCCTTTTCTGTGGTTTCAACATAGGAGAATCTAGTTGGTTAACTCTACCCAACAGATGTTGTACCATCATCACCAGCTGTGTCTGATTTCGTGATAAAGCTTTCAGCTCATCAGACACATTGCTAGTGGAGTTAGATAAGGTCCTATGTTGCACCTTCTTCTTTTGAGCACCCTCAGCTGTCACCTGTTTAACTCCTTCCTTTTTGGATTGCTTTAAGGACTTAAGGGTTACCGGATTTGATGTTGCTGATACAAATGTGGTCTCAAACTCATTTTTCATTTTTACCATTTTCTCATTAATTTCTTCCTTTTGTTTGAGTTTGGAACCTCTTTTGTACCAACAATCATCTGTAAGATGATTGAACAAACCACATACTTCACATGGTTTCTTCTTCATCTTAGGTTGATCATCAACTAAAGATGTGAAGCAACAGAAGACTTGTTCTTCAATGCTTTGGAAGCATTGGTTGCTTTCTTGACAGCATCTTTAGTAGTCTTCAAACTCTTTCTACTGCCAGTTTTCTTCTCTTCAGTACTGACAGCAGTTGAAGTTTGAACTTCAGGAGTTGAATCCTGCTCTCCAGTCCTTTCAGGACCTTCAGGATTGACTCCTGAGTTGATCAACTTATTGATCATGTGAATGTCAGCATTTGGACCATCAACATCAGCTGATAGGTTCAAAGAGGACTTGATACTGACTGCTACTTCTGATTGTGCTGTATCAGAAGGTAGATCACATGACTTGATGGATTGGTTATCACTCTCACCATCAATTCTACCTCTGCTCTTGGGGTAAAATCTGTAGGTGGAGCAGTGTGATTGTAACCAATTCCAAACTTCACATTTGAAGCAGATTGCTTACTAAGAAGCATTTCAAAACCTTTGCATGATTGTACCCATCTATCACACTCGACCTGGGTAACTGCAAGGGTTTCTTTGAGATCTTTGTACTTCTCTAGAAGTACATCTTCTCTAGCCTTATCATCAATTATTTTGCAATTCAGTTTATAAACCTCATCATTTTTATCTTTGAGCACAAACTCAAACTCAGCTTTGTTTTTGGAAATTCTTGTTCTAGCTCAATGTTCTTATTAATTAAAGCTACATTTGCTTCTCTAATGGAAGCAAATGCTGCTATGCATTGTTCAGAACATAATTTGGCTTTTGCCTCAGAGGATACCTGTGATACCTGAGGTGTAGAGGCATTGGAAGATGAAGTATCAGCAGACTCCAAAGCCATAAGAGCTAGATTCCCAAAAGGACTGTCACCACCATGTTGACCAGCACCTGAGAACAGTTGATCATGACCAGACAAGTCATCTGGTAAACTGCTCCAGTCACAACTCCTGGGGTGAAGAAGCTGTGTTGTTGAGATGAAGGTTGTTGATGAGATGGGGAAGGCTGAGGTTCTGGTAATGCATGAGGTTGTGGTGTCATAGGAACTTGAACTTGACTTGACTGTGGCATGTAATAACAAGGGTACTGATAAGGCATTTGACCCTGAGAAAAAAAATATGCCGGAGATTGTTGTTGAGGATGATGACTAGATGTGACAGGATGTTGCCCTCTGTTGTTGACTATTGCCAGGAAAAGTCACAAGGGTGCAGTAGAGTTAGATCCAGTTGATCTACACTCTCTTGCAAAGTGTCCAAGCCGTTGGCATTTGTGACACCTCAACTTGCTCTTGTCAAAACCAACTTTGGTTTTGCCAGAGAGTCCTGGGAATTTTCTTCCAGTTCTTTTGTAGAACTTCTGAGATCTGATATTTATCAAGGCCATTTGGCTCAAAATATCCATCTTCTAAGTCATCATCAGCAATCCCCTTGAGATCATCCATAATGAAGCATAAATGTCATTATTACCACCAGTAAACTGACCATCAACACTTACAAATGCAGAATTAGAAGTGCTCGAAGAGAAATTAATATGCTCATCATACTGGCATTCAGATGCAGCATATTCTGACTCATGACCCACCAAGGCAGTGTTGCCTTGAATAAAGTCTTCAGTGAGCTTTCCAGATGAAGACAGTTTTCTCTTCTGTTCTATCTCTCTCTCAAAAGTGAGCAGTTCCCATGGAGTGGGTGAGAGATAGTTTGTCCAAACTTGCACTGGAGCGTAGGACAATAGTATATGTGTCCCATCTCTCAGGCAGTGATCTGAGAAATCTGTTATTCATCTGAATATTGGTGTATTCAAGTTTGACCATTTTTAGTTCAGAGATCAAACAAGAAAACCGCTCATATTGTTGAGTCAGTGTCTCACCCTTTCTATGAGAGAATGTCTCATATTGTTGGGCTAGAATTTCTCTATTTTGCCAAGACCTCATCTGTTCCTCCAAATTGTTCTTTCAAAGCAATCCAGAGGTCATGGGCAGTTTCATGATGCATTAGCCCAGAATAGATTTCATTGGGCAAAGCCATGGCCAGAATTCCATGGGCTTTTGCATCAATCTCAAGCAACTTTTTATCCTCATCTGAATATTGCTCCCTCCTCTTCGGAACCATTTGATTGGTTTCCGGGTTATTCACCATAGGCTTGTGTGGACCATGTACCACTGATGTCCAACACCCTGCGCTGTTAACAGACAGGTGATGGAGCATACGTCTTTGCCATATGTTATACTCATTCCTAACCAGCATAGGAGGCTTGGTTGAGGAACCAGTATTGTGAGGATCATTGGAGGGAGTGGTCATTTTCAGTTCAAAAACAGTTTAGTTCAAGTTTTAAAAAGTTTTAGACAAACCACAACAAACTCAATGAGAACCAAGAATAAGATCTCAGGATGAATGAGCAGAAATACAGAAAATTCAATCTCTATAACCGTTTCTTGCAAAAACAAAAGCTAATTCGATCAAACTTGGATCTTGAATAGCAGTTTCAATGATCAATTATTAGATCGATCAATGATTAACCTGCTCTGATACCATTTGACAGGATCAGGGATCACAAGTTTGATGTTTATCAGAATGTAAAGCAGCGGAATACACAAACGAATTAGACAAATTGTAGCAAGCAAACAATATATGTAAGCGTTAAGATCGCATACGGTTATAGGGAGAGAATATGAATTTCTGAATTCTAGGAATGTTTATAGATGGAGAATATTTCTAATCAAATCAATCAAACATTCCATTCAATTGCTCATATCACTCTATAATTACAATGGGTTGTCACTCCTTATATAGAGTGCAACAGTCACTGCTGTTATCACGGAAAGTGACAACTGGCAGATCCAATACAGAAATAACTAAGTCTTAACAAACTACTGAAATGTTCACAACTACTGAAAACATATCAGCAGGTTAAGTAAAATATAAAACTACTGAAACTACAACGACTGAAGAACAAGCTCTTCAGTCGTTTTACAAAACTACTGAAACATAAAACATAAAACTACTGATATCACAACTACTGAAGAAGTACTCTTCAGCAGTTGTGACAAACTACTGAGGCTTCAGTACTTGGTCTTCAGACTTTGACCTTCAGGCGTTTCATCAGCTGATGACTTCAGTAGATATCATCAGCTGATGTCTTCAGTCTTTGTCTTCAGACTTTGTACATCAGTTGTTGATCTTCAGTACTTGTGAACTCTTCAGCTGTTGTACTTCAGTACTTTGGTCTTTCAGCTTCAGCACTTGTGTTCTTCAGCTGTTGTACTTCAGCACTTTGGTTCTTCAGCTGTTAAGGTCTTCAGCACTTGATCTTCAGCTGTTGAAGTCTTCAGTACTTGTCAAACTACTGATGAGGCTTTCAGCAGTTGTTGTGATACCGTGTGGGACTTAGAGATTTTCTGATCTTGGCTCATTGGTTCTTTTGGTCCAACAGCATTGAATGATAGCTTATTGTACCAAACTAGTACCAAGAAACTCAAATCAGATTTGAATGATAGTTACCTTTGGCATTGATGTCTTGGTCATATAAACAAGAAAAGAATACAAACACTACAAAAGAATGGTCTTTTAAAAACAAGTGAATATGATTCATTTGATGTTTGTGAGTCTTGTTTACAAGGTAAAATGACCAAGGCACCTTTTAGTGGCAAAGCCGAAAGGGCAAAGGATTTATTAGGTGTCATACATTCGGATGTATCTGGTCCCTTTAAACCTATGACAAGGTACAATGAAAGATACTTCATTACCTTTACTGACGACTATAATCGATATGGGTATGTGTACTTGTTAAGACACAAAGATGAAGCTTTTGAAATGTTCAAGATTTTTCAAAATGAAGTACAAAATCAACTCAATAAGTCAATTAAAATTCTCCGCACCGATAGAGGAGGTGAATACCTGAATGATGCTTTTAGGGACCATCTTAGAAGTTGTGGGATTGTCTCACAACTATCTCCACCGGGAACACCACAACATAATGGCATGTCCGAGCGGAGAAATCGAACTCTATTGGATATGGTTCGATCCATGATGGCTAGAAGCTCATTACCTCTGTCATTTTGGGGTTTTGCTCTGCTCTCTGCGGCCCGTATTTTGAATATGACCCCAACCAAGAAAGTGGAAAGGACACCTTATGAAATATGGCATGGAAGGGTTCCATTATTTTATATTGAGGGTGTGGGGGTGTGAGGCTTATGTGAAGACTCCTACCTCGAACAAGTTAGAAAGCCGTTCCACTAAGTGTATCTTTATTGGATATCCAAGAGATTCTATGGGATATTACTTCTATGATCCAATACAACAAAAGGAGTTTGTTGCCAAAAAGGGTGAGTTCTTGGAAACCAAGTTCCTTATGGAAGGAACTGGTATTAGAACTGTGGATCTTGAAGAGGATCAAGAACTGCAACCCGATACACGTTTGGTTGACACTAGCACTCAACATGGGGATGTTGAAAGTGATCAAATAGTTGATCAATACACAGAAAATGTTCGCAGATCTGGTAGAACTAGTAATCCACCTGAAAGATATGGATTTTTCACTGATGGATGCTATATGATAGATTCCGATAAACCCATCACATACCATGATGCGTTGTCCAATTCGGATTGTGACAAATGGCTTGAAGCCATGAACGTTGAGAGGCAATCCATGTATGAAAATCAAGTATGGGACTTGGTTATACCAGCTCTTAACTCCAAATTAATTGGAAGTAAATGGGTTTTCAAGAAGAAAACCGATATGCATGGAAACTTGGATACTTATAAAGCTATACTTGTAGCAAAGGGTTTCACTCAAACTCAAGGGGTTGACTATGATGAAACTTTCTCGCCTGTTGCGATGGTAAAGTCTATTAGGATATTGTTTGCCATAGCTGCTCATTATGATTATGAGATTTGGCAAATGGATGTCAAAACGGCTTTTCTAAATGGATATCTTGAGGAAGATGTCTATATGATTCAGCCTGAAGGTTTTATCGATCCAAAACATCCTAACAAAGTATGCAAGTTAAAGAAATCAATCTATGGATTGAAACAAGCATCAAGAAGTTGGAATCACCGTTTTGATGAAGAAGTAATTAAATTTGGATTCATCCAAATCGCTGATGAAGCTTGTGTATATAAGAAAGCTAGTGGGAGCATTATCACTTTCCTAGTATTGTATGTTGATGACATACTACTATTTGGAAATGATGTTCCAACCTTGGAAGGTGTAAAAACCTGGCTTGGAAGTTGTTTTTCCATCAAGGATCTTGGTGAGGCCGCCTATATTCTGGGAATAAAGATATATAGGGATAGATCAAGGCAGTTGATTGGTTTAAATCAAAGTGCATACATTGATAAGATCTTGAAAAGGTTCAAGATGGAAAACTCTAAGAAAGGTATGGTACCTATTCAAAAAGCAACGATATTGAGTACGACTCAATGTCCAAGCTCAAAGGATGAGCAAGATAAAATGAAGGGAATCCCATACTCATTTGCTATTGGATCCATCATGTATGCAATGATATGCACTCGGCCGAACGTTTCATGCACCTTAAGCATGACAAGCCGTTACCAGCAAAATCCTGGAAGCAATCATTGGATGGCTGTTAAGAACATACTTAAGTACCTAAGGAGGACTAAAGATATGTTTCTAATTTATGGATCTGGTGATGAGGAACTCGTTGTAAAAGGTTACACGGATGCGAGTTTCCAAAGAGATCGTGATGATTCACAATCACAATCAGGATACATTTTCATTTTGAATGGAGGAGCTGTCTCTTGGAATAGCTCTAAACAGGATGTTGTGGCTTTATCAACTACAGAATCTGAATATGTCGCCGCCTCATTGGCAGCTCAAGAAGCTGCATGGTTGAAGAAATTCATTTCCGATCTAGGGGTTGTCCCTTCCATTCAGGACCCCCTAGAGATCTTTTGTGATAACGAGGGTGCGATTACTCAAATCAAGGAACCTCATGCTCATCAAAAGACTAGGCACATTGAGCGGAGATTCAACTACGTACGAGATGAAGTTGAGAAAGGAAAGATATGTATTCGCAAAGTTCACACAGATCAAAATATTGCGGATCCTCTTACGAAGCTCCTAGAAAAGGCAAAGCATGAAGGTCATACCTGTGCCATGGGACATCGATATTCTAGTGATTGGATTTGATCTGTGATTTCGTATTTGAATATTGGAACTATCTTACTACTTGAATAAAATTATTTGGTTATAATATTTCAACAAATGTTCGAATTTAGCATGTTTAATCCATGGGTAAATTGTTTACTCTAAATGTCTGATTTTTGTTCATACTTGTGGGAACAAGTATGAGGGTAAGATTATTATGAATTTGGATTGGTGGATATTCATAAGGAATGAATATAGAGCAAATGGTTGCTGCCAAAGTTCATAGATATTTGTGGGATACAAATATTGGACTGGCCCGCATCTCAAATTTTACAACATGGAATCTTCCAGATTGATCATAAGTAAATTTGAGTAAAGGCGAATATTATTTGGTATCCTCAGACCTGAGATACATACTGGGTTTTGAATTCACCAAGTGTTATACCTTGAGCTAGTTCTTCACTACCCTGAAATAATGGACAGTGCGTAAGGCTATGTTCAGACGTGACACGAAGTGTTTGTGAGAAACGTATGTATTCAAGATGGAATTTGTTCCTCTTATTCGTTGAGAGCAAGATGTCTAAGGCCTAATTAAGTTAAATCAACAAGGAATGATCATTCTGTGTCCTTGGATTTAACATGACATCTGTAACAAAAGGATAAATGATTAATTCACCTAAATCATTTCAAGTAGGATACTTGAATGGGATGATGTTATTGAATTGCTATAAGTCATGCAAATTAAGGGTAGTAAACCGTTGTTAGGCGGCATTTACTGCTTGCATCAATCTTCTATGAGTCTTGTGCAAGTGGGAGATTGTTGGATTCTTTATGCCCAAGACACATAGAATATTGATGTGGTTTGTACGTATTGATCCAAGTCGGGTCATACCCAATAACAAGCTTGCAAACACTAATAAATAAATATTTGATTGATGATATGATCATGCAATTGAATAAATACACCAATTTAGAAAATGGGTTTCTAAATAAATCGCATATGAGATGAAACAACTTATAAGGATACTTTGTTTATGGACATTATTTGTAATGTTATTTAAGTTGGTTAAATAACATCAAATAATAATAATAATAGTGTGTGCAATTTATATAATTAAGAGGTTAATTATATAACTTATATGTATGATTAATAAAAAACATTAGTGAACGTTTTGGGGGGAAAACCCCAATTTATTTCAAGTTTCGGCCTCCCCTTAGAGGGGTCCAAGGCCACTTGTTTTAGTTGGTTGTTTTCCTTGAAACTACACACTCTCCATCCTTCACTCTCTCTCTTACATGCAAGCACCCAAGAAGCTCTTATCTCTTCTCTATTTTTGAAGAACATTCAGTTGAAAAAGTGGTTTTTCAGCAGCTCTCTTACGGTTTTGGTGTAAAAATACCTAGCAACTAAGTGTCTTGCTTGAGGCTTGTTGGTATACTAGCTTGAGTACACCTCTCTTTGGTGTTTTGGCCATTCAAGAAGCTCCCTTTTATCATCCATACTCATTTTTCTACAGCTCTACAAAAGGTAGTATGTATCTTTTGTTTTTGATTGTTTATTCTTCTTAATAGCTAGCTCACACACATATAAATGATCCTTATGTTCTTGGGTTTGTTGTTGACATTATATGAACCCGAAATTTCAGATTACAAATGATTATATTAAGGATGTATTCCACTGCATTTTCTAGTTTAAAAGGTTAAACTAATATGATATGGTTCAACACAAAGCCAACACCTGATCCAAGATTTGAGCTAGGAAGATCTTCAAGACACATATCTTCAGCTCCAGTTGGAACCACTTCTGCAAATGAGGTTTCCATCAGCCCTACAATTACAAATTCAGCTGATACATCTGGTATGCCTTCAAATTCCCACTCAGAGGCTCTACAACCAGATAAGAACACCTCAACTGTGGAAGACAACAATGGTGATGGTGACAGTGACCAAGAATTTCTTGATGCCACTAACCACACTGTGCATGAGAACATCAATGATGTCACACACTGCTTGGATCAAGTTTCACTTGAAAAGTGTGCTGATGTGGTGGAGAAAACATCTATGCTAGAATCCATAAGCTTAGAATCCAGGGGTAAAGACATTTCTTAAATTTAGATCTTTCTCAACAACTTGCTGTGATCCCTAAGCTTAGAATCCACAAGTCTCACCCTACCACAAACATCATTGGAGATGTTATCTCAGGGGTAAAGACAAGAGGACAAACCCATGAAGCAAATGTTTGTCTTCACTCTTGTTTTCTATCCCAGATAGAGCCAAAAAAAGTTGATGAAGCTCTAAAGGATGGAAGTTGGGTTGAAGCTATGCAACAAGAGCTGCTTCAATTCAAAAGGCAGAAATTTGGAACCATTATCCTCTTCCTTCTGGGAAGACTACCATTGGAACCAAATGGGTGTTTAGGAACAAGAAAGATGATAGAGGCATCATCATCAAGAATAAAGCTAGACTGGTTGTTCAAGGATACACACAAGAAGAAGGGATTGAATACACTGATGTCTTTGCTCCAGTGGCAAGATTAGAAGCTGTTACGATATTCCTGGCATTTGCTGCATCCAAGAACTTCAAGGTTTTTCAACTTGATGTGAAGTGTGCCTTTTTATATGGAGTGATAGATGAAGAGGTTATGTCAAACATCCACCTGGTTTGAAATAAGTGTGCCTTTTCATATTGCTAGTTCAGGTATATGTGGATGACATCATCTTTGGTTCAACTAATCCAAAGCTCTGCAAAGACTTTGAGAAGCTGATGAAAGACAGATTTGAAATAAGTGCCATGGGGGAACTCAATTTCTTTCTGGGAATTCAAGTGAAGCAAGTTGAAGATGGCATCTTCATAAGTCAGTCAAAGTATGTTCAGGACATTCTCAAGAGGTTTAACATGACTGACTGTAAGATTGCTAAGACACCCATAGCCAGAAACCACTCTCTTGGTCCTGATCTTGTGGGGGAGTGTGTAGATGAGCATTTATACAGGGCTATGATTGGGTCTCTTATGTATCTTACTGCTAGCAGGCCTGATATCATGTTTGCTACATGTATTTGTGCAAGATATCAAGCCAACCCTAAGATGTCTCACCTTATCACTGTCAAGAGGATTCTAAGATACCTCAAGGGTGCATCAACACTTGGCCTATGGTATCCCAAGAATTCTGACTTCAATCTGTATGCCTATAGAGATAGTGATTATGGTGGTTGCAACATGATTGCAAAGTTACATCTAGGGGATGTCAATTTCTTGGTGGAAGGGTTGTCTTGTGGCAATGCAAGAAACAATCTTGTGTCTCTGCATCAACTTCTGAAGCTGAATACATTGCTGCTGCAAGCTGCTGTGCTCAAGTACTTTGGATTCAAAATCAGATGTTGGACTATGGATTAAACTTCAAGGAGACTCCCATTCACGTAGACAACAACAGTGCTATCTCAATCACAGAGAACCCTGTGCAACACTCAAGGACAAAGCACATCAATATCAGGTATCATTTAATAAGAGATAACTATGAAAAGGGATTAATTAAACTAGTCAAGGTTCACACAGATGAACAATATGCTGATCTGTTTACAAAGGCTTTTGAAGAACAGAGATTTAAATATCTTATATCATCTATTGGGATGATAAACCTTGAGTAAGCTTTTCATAAAACTAATTCTTATTATTTCTTAAAATATGTGTGTCCTAAGTTGTCTAGTTCATCACTTTCATAAGCTCATGTTTTCTTTGGATGAATATTTCTTTTTGAAGACTTTCCTTAGATTTTTATAAAAAAAATTATGATACTTCGGAAGTTTTGTTTTTAACTTCGGAAGTAAATCATGCCTTCAAATAAAGAACTCTCTAAGAAGTTACCTTTGGAAGAGTTTTCAAAATTTATCTTCCGAAGCTTAAATATTTGTCTCAGACACTTATTCGATTTTAAGGACCATTTACTTCCGAAGCAAAATTAACTCTCGGAAGCTTTGTCTGTTTAGACACAACGCACTCAAGCTTTAATTTTTCTTCCGAAGCAAAATTTTCAAATCTCTCAGGAAATTCTTCAGAAGTCACTTTAGCTTCGGAAGCTTTTTAATTAAAACTTCCGAAGATAATTAACCTTCGGAAGCTTTTTGACTTCCAAGAAAACTACTTTTTGAGCAAAAAGTAAACTACTTTTTCAAAGGTGGGACCGACATCTGGATTTCAAAGTTTATCCTCTTTCATTAAACTTTATCTGAAATCCCTCTCACATATAAACCCAACGGTTTCCCCCACTTTCTATCATCTGTTCTTCCTCCAAACCTAAAAACCAAAATTTCTCTCTGAAATTTCTTTCTTTCTTCTTCCTTCGTCCTTAAGCTACTTCAAAATGGCCAAACTTGCTCACAGAAATGATCCCAACTTTACCATGTAGCTACACAGACAACACAATCAAGTTGCTCTGTTACGCTCTGAGAAAGATCCTCATTTCTTAGAGGTTTGTCGTTTCTTGTCTCTATCGAACTACTTCACCTCCCTCACCATTGATCCTCCACTCTATGAGGATCAGTTGCTTGAATTCTGAAAGACCTACCAAGAGGTCATTATGGATGGGGAGAAGGCACTCTCTGCCACAGTGCAGGGGAGAACAATCTTCATCACTCCGGCCATCATCAACAGACATCTTCAGCTGGATGATGAAAAAGGTGAGGTGTTCTTCCAAAGGAAGCTGTTAATCATTCTTTTGAGCAGATAGGGTATGAGGGAGATTTCTCTGTAAAGACCTTCAGGAAAGGGAAGGTCTCATCCCAATGGAGATTCCTGCTCCATGTGGTCATCCACAGCTTATCAAACAAGCATGGTGGATGGGACCAGATTCCTGAAGATCTCTCCTTCATAGTCCATGAAATGGTTCAAGGGGTCAAATTCAGGTACTCTCAGTATGTTTATACAAATTTTCTTGCTAATTTAGACTCCTTAGAATATTACATTTTTCCTAGATATGTCCAGTACATTCTTAACTGTGAACTGGGCTCACAGTTAAGGGAAAGAGGTAACATTCTTAAATTGGGACAGATGAAGCCTGGCATCTTTAAAATATTGAGAAAGTCCACTATTGGATTCTATGGGGTAGAAATAGCCCTAGTCCCAAAAATGTTAGAGCTCATTGCTCAAGGTGACAACCTAGCAGCACAAGCTAGTGTTGAACCCACACCTGCTACTTCCTAACCACACACACAGCCTCAAATATCCATCACTTACCAAAGAAAATACAAACGAACCCCTGCTCAGACTATTCAGTCTGTGGAGGTCCCCATACACTCACCCATACAGGAAGAAATTGACACTAGAGCTCCCATTTCTCCTGAGGAGCAGACCACTCCCATCTCTTCAAGAATCAGTGTTGAGGTTCCTCATGCTCAGCCTGATGAGCTCATTAGCCCTACTGCCTTAAGCCATTACTCTGAGTCTCAACACTCAAGAATCAGTATAATGAATCTCTCTTCTTTCCCTCTACTCAAAGAGAGATGAGTACTACTGAGTCTCCTACATCTATCCCACATCAGTCACCTACAACTGAGGTGGACACTAATGAACCTGTTCAGGATGTCCATATGGAAGAGGCTCTCACTTCTGAAAGTGATTACATCATTAAGACCTCAACCATGCCAACTCAGCCCATTGACATCTTAACTGAGACTGCCAGTGAGCAGAGGAAATCCAGTAGCCAAGAACTTTTAACTGGTCATGAGAGAAAGGACTCTGGTCCAATCTTCTCCTCCCCCAGTGATTCTTCTGATGAAGATGAGGGGGATCTGAGACTAAAACTACAAAAACTATCTAAAACATACACTTACCTAGTCTCAAAGGTCAGTCACCTTGAATCTCAGGTGACTACCTTACAAAACAGGATCAATGATCAGCAACTTGAGATTTCATATCTTAAGGAAAAACTAGTTGGGAGACCCTTAAGGAGAGCTCAACCAGGAACACAAGAACCTGTGGATGTGATTGACCTATCCTCCAGCTCACCTATGCAAGTGGGTGATGCTACCAAAAAGGGGGAGAAAGTCATTCCAGTCATAGAACCTGGGAGTTCCTCCGACAGAATGGACATTGAGGACTCACCATCCTCACTTGCGACTGTGCATTCTCAGCAACCTCCTCTAGTTCACATTAATGTGGACTACACAGACTCCTTCATACAAAGTCTGTTTGAGGATGGGATACCAAGGGCTATGTCACCTTCCTCATCCTTCAATCACATTATTGGGTGGAGGTATGACAACAACAGGAAAGCCCTCATTATCATAAGAGTTCAAGGACAGCAAGAAGTCTTTAATTTTCAGAACTTGGACTACTATGAAGGTCTGGATCTAGTCAACATGCCACTTGTCAACCCAAGCCAATCAAGACAAGCTGACAGACTGGCTAGAAGAATCCAAGACAGGATCATTGCAGAGTTCAGCCTATGAAGGAGACTAAGGCAATCAGGCAATGTCATCGGTCAACTGGATGTTGAGGCAGACCTTAAGATTAGCTTCATAGGGGAAACCTTGACTGAAGGCCCAGTGATAGAACTTGAGAGCCCTGTCTCATCATCTCCAACTGCTGCAGAGATCCATATTTCTTTTGAGACACCTGCTGGTGAAGGTGCTTCTCAACCTCTCTCTGGCCTGAGCTCAGATGCTGCAATGAGCAATGAAGGCCAAAGCTCTCTCCACCCTGAGTCACAAAGGTCTAAGAGTGACAAAGGGAAAAGAAAAATGACATCTGAGGAGATTGACAAGGAGGAGGAGAGAGAGAGGAAAAGGAGGCTAAGGAGATAAAGTTCCTCTATTGAGTCTTCAAGAATCATGGAGTCTGCAATCAGGGCTGCCCCCAGACCAGATACTCAGAATGATGAGTTAAGGGCAGTCAGGATCAACTATTTGTAGACTAGGAACTATGACATAGATAGTGTCATTTCTCTCCCCTTGGATGAATTGAATGAGCTGGTTGATCTGGAAAGATCAAGAGAGAAGAAGGAGGCAGAAGATGTACAAGTCAAAGAAGAGAGAAGAAGAAAAAGACTGTACAAAGGTATGTCTACCCTCTCACCAGTTCAAGAAAGTCCTGAACAAGAGGATGTGGTTCAATAAGAACCTCAGGTAGATAAGGAAGAAGACAGGATCAAGATGATTAACTACCTGAGTGCCACAAGCCTTATCAGGTAGATGCACTTCTTTCCTTATCTTATGACTATATTGAGTTGAGTACTCGAGCTTGAGTTAGTCAAGGAAAGAAAGACAACAAAGAAGAAGCTGAGGGAAGAAGCTGCAAAGTCAAGAGCCATCATCCAAAAGAGCGTGAAAAAGTCTGCTGATAGGCAGAGGATGATGAGCTTCTTGAAGCTGTATGGATTCTCTGGAAGGAGACTTAGACCCATGTCTCTATCCACTATGGATGAGCATATCAGGGTAATCAAGCAGAAGATTAAGAGTGGAGAGATCACTGACTTACACTCCACTCCAAGTCAGGCCCCACCTGAAGTGGAGGTTAAGGTTGAACAAACAGACACAACACAACCTGGACCTCCTGCTAATGCTCAGCAAGCTTCATCTTCTGATCCACAGCAGGGTCAACCTCCTTCTCCATCTGAACCTAAGAGAGAGGAAGTCCCAACTGAGAAAGACAGTGAAGATCAATCTGGTGTTGCATGCCAGTCTTCTCAGTTAAAATTTGGAAAGAGAAGGAAAAGGATGGCTTCTAAACCAAAGTCTCAGAAGAAGAAGAAGCCTGAATCCCCTTCTAAACCTCAGGATGAATCAGAACAGCCTGAGGATGTGCAGCCAGAGGAAGCTCAATCAACTCCAACCTTAGTAGCTCCTCTAGCATCAGGAAGACCCATCTTGTCTTGGACATACACCACAAATCCAGAAAGGTGGCATGCTATTAGAGATCAAGGCATTGAAGACATCTATACATGGCAAGATATGTTTCAGTTGCCTCTGCATGATCTCTTTGACATGAGAAGACACTTTGACAGCCTGAAGGATTCTGATCATCTTATGAAGAAAGGAATGGTGATCATCTTAATAAGGACTGTTAATATATGAAGTTTTCTAAATGTTTTGGTAGCATCAGCCTAAGGGGAGTTTGTAGAGATTAATGAAGAGGCTAATGCAACTTAAACATCTTTAGTCTTTCCTGCATGCTGCACAAGTGCATTAAAGTGGAATGCTTCAGAAATTTCACATGTGCAACAGAAATACTCTAAGTGTGAAATCTTCCGAAGCCAAGACCAACATCTTCCGAAGCCAAAGATGAAGTCTTCCGAAGCCTCAGAGACAAAGTCTTCCGAAGCTTCAAGTTGATGAAGACAGATTTATTCCGAAGACTTTTAGTAACATGCTTTATCTGATGTACTGTTCCATAAAGCTGGACACCTTTCCGCTGCAACTCTGCAAGTCACCAACTAACATGGTTTGGTGAAAAGGTCCATGCTTTTGGTAACTGTACATTGAGGTCTTGAGTCTGTAACTTTCTACTTTACGTACTTTATCCTTTTTGTAATAGATAAGGATGTGAGCTATGGCATGTCATAGTCACTAGTCAAAAGGCAATCTGCCTTTTGACTCTACAATTGATTTTGTGTGTGTCTAGTCAATTGTATCCAGCTGGCTTTCAAAGTATAGCCGACTGTAGCATGTTGTATAAGTATCTCATGTTCTTGTATCTTTAGAATATGCTTTTGTAACACTTGTAATAGAACATAGAGAAAGCAATATACTGCATTCTGGAAAACCAAACACTTGTGTTCTTTGTGTTCTGTCTCATATATTACTTGTGTTCTTAGTGTCACCACTTGGTTAATCCAGTTTACTGTTTGATCTAAGTTTAGATTATCTCCTCTTTATGTTGTTATGTTGTAACTCTTCACCCTTCAACGATCCTGCAGAAAGTACTACTCATCTTGCTAAGGATTGTCCATACATCCCAAAGGTACTCTTCACATGACCAAAACAAAGACTTCCAAGAGTTCCAAGAAGATTCAAGTTTCGGAAGGAAAATTAGTTTCCTTCGGAAGCTCCAAATCTAAGAAGAAGGCAAGTGGAAAATTGCCTTTGAAAGAAAAGTTGGTCTCGGAATCAAGGAATACTTCCGAAGCACTGAAGTCTGCTGCAGTGTTTGTAGAATCTTCCGAAGGTTCAGTCATCAAAACTTCCGAAGTCTTAAAAGCTTCCGAAGTATTGAAGGTCAAGTCCAAGCTTCCAAAGGTGGTGTGGAAGTCTAAGAAAGACCAAGTGACTGAAAATTCTCCATCAACAACAGCTCAAGATCCTCAAAGCACAACAATAGGATCTATTACTGTTGCATTACCTTCTCTTTCTCTTAGTGAGCCCAAGACAAGTAAGGCTTGGGTTTCTAGATGTAACTAATCATTTTCTTTGTGCAGGGACAACTCAAGACAAACAGGAATGTCCAGTTGCTTTTGGAGGAGATGAAGGTGGTTATATATCTAGAAGGGGTAAGGTCATAAATGGTAAGCTCAGCATTGAAAACGTAAACTTTGTCAAGGAGCTTGGGTACAATCTTCTGAGTGTATCCCAATTTTGTGATCAGAGTCATAACATGCTCTTTACTGAGCATGAGTGCCCTGTTCTCAAGCCTAGGGTGGTCATTCCTCATGAGCATATCCTGCTTAGATCCCCCAGGAAAGGAAACATGTACAAGATGGATCTGCAAGAAACATCTCCCTCTGGAGAAGTTTCATGCTTTCTGTCTAAAGCCAATAGTGATGAGTCTTTTCTATGGCATAAAAGGATATGCCATGTAAACTTTAAGAATATGAATAAACTGATTAAGAATGATTTGGTAACTGGAATACCAAAGAAAGAGTTTACAAGTGATGACCATTGTGCTGCATGCCTGAAAGGGAAGCAACATAAGGTATCTCACAAGCCTAAGGAAAGAAACTCCAACACTACTACCCTACACTTGTTACATATGGATCTCTTTGGCTCCACCAGTGTAATAAGTCTAGGAAGGACCACTTATTGTTTAGTGATCACAGATGACTTTACAAGATTCACTTGGGTCTTCTTCCTTAGAACTAAGGATGAGACTCCTGAGATTCTAAAGAATTTCATCCTAAAGACTAAGAATCAATCTGATCACAAGGTCAAAATCATAAGATATGATCAGGGAATTGAATTCAAGAACCAAATCCTTGATACATTTGTGATGAATAAGGTATTACAAGATAATACAGTGCTCCCAAGACTCCTTAGCAAAATGGTGTTGCTGAGAGGAGAAAAATGACACTGATTGAAGTTGCAAGAACCATGTTGTCTGACTCTAAGCTGCCCATCACCTTCTGGGCAGAGGCAGTCAACACTGCCTGCTATGTGCAGAAAAGAGTCTTAGTGGTTAAGACTCATGGCAAGACTCCTTATGAACTTTGGCACAAGAGGAAACCTTTCATTGGTTTTCTCAGGTCATTTGGATGTCCTTGCACCATCTTGAATACCAAAGATCAAACTGCCAAATTCGCTGAGAAATCAGATGATGGATACTCTATTGGATACTCTTCCCAAGCTAAGGCTTATAGAGTATACAATCTCAGAACTAGAATTGTAGAGGAGTTAGCCAATGTGACTTTCAATGAACACACACCCTGTGTGGCTGGTTCAGGTCCTGATTGGCTGTTTGATCTGGATTTAGTTACCAATTGTTTTAAGATTGTTTCAAGATTTGCAGAAAACTTAAATACAGGTGATCCTGATCCAAGATTTGAGCTAAGAAGACCTTCATGTAACACATCTTCAACTCCAGTTGATACATTTGGGATGCCTTCAAATTCTAGCTCAGAGGCTTTACAACCAGATAAAGAGGCTTCAAATGCAGAAGAAAACAATGGTGGTGGTGACAGTGATCCGGAATTTCTTGATGCTGATAACCACACCATAGATGACAACATCAATGATGTCACACACTCATTGGATCAAGTTTCTCTTGATAAGTGTGCTGATGTGGTGGGAGAAACATCTATGCCAGATCTAAATTTCTCTAATTTAGATCTTTCTCAGCAACTTGCTATGATCCCTTAACTAAGGATCCACAAGTCTCACCCCACCATAAACATCATTGGAGATGTTGTCACAAGGGTAAGAACAAGATGACAAACCCATGAAGCAAATGTTTGTCTTCACTCTTGTTTCTTATCCAAGATAGAGCCAAAGAAAGTTGATGAGGCTCTAAAGGATGGAAGTTGGGTTGAAGCTATGCAAGATGAGCTGCTTCAATTCAAAAGACAGAAAGTTTGGAACCTTTGTCCTCTTCCTCATGGGAAGACTACCATTGGAACCAAATAGGTGTTTAGGAACATGAAGGATGATAGAGGTGTTATCATCAAGATTAAAGCTAGACTAGTTGTTCAAGGATACACACAAGAAGAAGGGATTGACTACACTGATGTCTTTGCTCCTGTAGCAAGACTGGAAGTTGTTAGGATATTTCTGGCATTTGCTGCATCCAAGAACTTCAAGGTCTATCAACTTGATGTAAAGTGTGCTTTTCTGTATGGAGTGATTGATGAAGAGGTGTATGTCAAACAGCCACCTGGTTTTGTAGATCCTGATCATCCTGATTATGTCTGCAAGCTTGACAAAGCTCTTTATGGGTTGCATTAGGAACCAGGAAGTGGTATGAGACTCTATCTTAGTATCTTTGCAAGCATGGATACAGGAGAGGTACTATAGATGGAATACTCTTTATAAAAGGATAGGGAAATGACATATTGCTAGTTCAAGTATATGTAGATGACATTATTTTTTGTTCAACTAATCCAAAGCTCTACAAAGACTTTGAGAAGCTGATGAAGGACAAATTCAAAATGAGTGCCATGGGGGAACTCAATTTCTTTCTGGGAATTCAAGTGTAGCAAGTTGAAGATGGCATCTTCATTAGTCAGTCAAAGTATGTTCAGGACATACTCAAAAGGTTTAACATGACTGATTGTAAGATTGCTAAGACACACATAGCTAGAAACCACTCTCTTGGACCTGATCTTGAGGGGGAGTGTGTGGATGAACACTTATACAAGGCTATGATTGGCTCTCTTATGTATCTTACATTTAGCAGGCCTGATATTATGTTTGCCACTTGTATCTGTGCAAGATATCAAGCCAACCCTAAGATTTCTTATCTTATCACTATCAAAAGGATTCTAGGATACCTTAAAGGTGCTTCAACACTTGGTTTATGCTATCCTAAGAATTCTGACTTTAATATGTATGCATATACAGATAATGATTATGGTGGTTGCAACATGAATATAAAGTCTACATCTGGGGGATGTCAATTTCTTGGTGGAAGGGTTGTCTCATGGCATCCTGTGTCTTTGCATCAACTGCTGAAGCTAAATACATTGTTGCTGCAAGCTGTTGTGCTTAAGCGCTTTGGGTTCAAAATCGGATACTGGACTATGGGTTAAACTTTAAGGAGACTCCCATTTACATAGACAACAATAGTGCTATCTTTATCATAGAGAATCCTGTTGGTACATATATGTCCCTAGATCATGTTATGAATGTAATAGATCTTGTTTGTCTAGTTCTGATGTAATGGTTCGAATGATTAATGAAATAATATTGATTGTCTGGTATTTATAACATTTAATATTTCATTAATGAGTTGATGTTGAATTGGTTAATTAGGTTTGTGAGTGTTTGAAGTGTCATGCATAATGTTATAATGTTAAATACACTCAAACTTGGTGAAGTGAAGTTCTCATGCGTCCGACTGGACCATGCGTCCCAACAGTGATCATTCATCCGAATGGGCATGCGACTAAGTGTCCATGCGCCTAAATAGTCCATACGCATGAATAACTTCGTACAAATGACTCAGTCGCACGACTGAACACTCAATCGTGCGGATGAATCAACCGTATGGTTCAATCGCATGACCGAATCATACTAATGGTTCAGTCGCACGAATGAACAATACTAACCTATAAATACAACCCAATTCATGGAAAAAAGGGAGAATTGATTCTATTTTCGATTCCAGACGTACCCTAGCCGTCCAGAAACCTCCAAGTTGATACTCCAAGTTCATAGAACGCTGTAGATCGATTCTTAATCGATTCTAAACGCTTGATTCAATGCTTTATTGATTCTACGTGCGTTCTCACTGATTGGATCGCCAATCAAATAGGATTCCGCACTATTTGGTTTGGTTTACACGTTAATCATTAGGTATTTTGTTCAGATACCAGGTCCTGACAAGTGGTATCAGAGCTTTGGCTCTTGATTACGTGTGATTCAATCAAGATTGATAAAAGGTTTGTGTTTTTACACTAAAAACAGAATCTTTTGTGTCAAAAGGTGTCTTGGACGTTCCCTGCTCATCAAGTTTCGGTTTCTACGGCCTTAGGCGATTAGGGTTTACGAAATTTCGAATTTTTACGACTAACACACGTTTAACCTAGAAATTCTCGCAAAACAGCAGCTTCAGTCGCACGAGTGGGCCATTCGCCCGACTGGACTCATTCGCATACACCAGACGCACGATTGGACTGAGTCGCATCTCCATTAGTACGGCTGAACCATCCGTTCGCAGTATTCATACGCATCAGCTTCATTCGCTCGACTGAACCAATCGCTCAGTTCAGCCGCACGATTGAACCAATCGCATAGTTCATACGCACGGATAGCCCTTTCGTTTTACCCAGTCGCACCAGTTTGACAGTTAGTTAGCATTCTTAAAAGTTAATCGAGATCGAAGATCAGATGTCAGCATTTACTACCGGTAAGGACTCAAGGATCTAGAACCTACTGTTACTTGAGAGTGAGGTGGGGAATCACAATAAACCACCAAAACTTTTAACGTTAGATGAGTTTCCCCACTGGAAACAACGTTTCGAGATCTACCTTAATGGAGTGGATCCAAATTTGTGGGAAGCTATCGAGATTGGGTACAATATGCCGGTGGGAGCAGATGGGGGTAAAGCTTACTTTGGGAGGAATGACTGATGCTTAGAAAGTCAAGTATAATGCAGAGAAGAGAGTTATGCATTGATTACTCAGTCTATTCCTAAAGATATTTTCCACCAGTACTCGGAGAATAAACAGGCCAAGAAATTGTGGGATGAGCTGGAAAAGAGATACGACGGGAATACTTCGCTGAAGGCAATTAAAGCTAAGGAATTGAAGAAAGAATTTGATAACTTTTCATCAATGGGGAATGAGAGTTTGGACGATGTGATTGATAGATTCTACCATCTGATGAGTGAAATGCATACACATGGTGTTACTACTACCATGGAAGAAAAGGTGTCAAATTTTGCAGATGGTTTGCCGGAAAAGTGGGCTTCATTTGTGTCAAATCTGAGACAGAATGAGATGCTGGCAAAGTTGGATATCAATGACTTCATTCTAAAGCTGCGAGAAGAGGCACTTAGGATGAAGTACAGAGCTCAGAAGTCGTCGTACACTCAGAATCCAGCTTTGTACAATGCCACGCCACAAGCCAAGACGTCTGGAGCACCTCTTCAGACTGCACTTGTGTCTAGCTCATCGGGTCCTTCACAAGCTTCTCCTTCAGGTTCAGAAACTTCAGGGTCCTCTTATACCTAGTACATTGGAACTGAAGCAAATGCTACTAGACTAAAGACTGAGAATCTCGGTAATGTGTCTGTGGAAGTAGCTCGAGAGCACATGGATCTTTTGGCAGCAGTGGTTCAGTCTTATGATGGATTGGTTGCTGGGAAGATTGGAAACTGCTATCTGGCAGATGAGGACTACGAGCAGGTGGATGAATTGGAGCTGGAAAGAATGGATATTATGTGGGCCTTAGCTAGTGCTGTCCGGAGGGCGAAGAAGTTTGTTAAAAAGACCGGACAAAACTTGGTTGCTACTAAGGATACCACATTTGGCTTTGACAAAAGTAAAGTGACCTGTTTTAACTGTGGAGAAAAGGGGCACTTCAAGAGAGAATGTGTGAATCCAAAGAAGACTGGGAACGGGAACCCATTCTCATCCTTCACTCGTCAAGACAAGCAAGCCAGCAGCTCTACTTCATCAAGCAAGGATCCAAAAGCCTTGACTGCTATGATGATGAAGGACAGGACTGGAGCTTTCGGTTTGTCTGTCCAGGGGAATCAAATATTGCAAGTGTAGAAGATTTGGATGATGATTCCGCGAGTAAGGGAGATATTGCAGTTGAGATAGCAATGTCAAATATTGAAGAGACAACAGCAAAGAAAGAATCACCAGAACCAGAGACATCTGATGCTGCGATGATGGCTAACTCTACTGAATCTCCTCAGGTAAGTACAACTGACAAACTGTTTAAAAAACATGCTTGTTCTGATTGTGATACTTTTAGAGATAGCATAGATGAGAAATTTGCTAGGTTATTAGATCATAATGATAACTTAGTGAAAGAATTGCAATATGCACTGAGGCTAATAGAGTTTTAAAACAAAATGAGCATAGTTACAAAGAAAAGATAGACCTTTTGACTAAACAGCTTAGGGAAACTGAAGTAGTTGCATTTAACCAAGCTAATGATATTAGATACTATCTTAACACCCTAGAAGACACTAAGAAACAAAAGGCAGTTTTAGAAGTAGAAGTAAACTCATTAAAGCAAAAACAACACAGCTGGACAAGTTCATCACATATTGTCCAGCACTTAGTAAGAGAAAGAAACAACGGGGGAGGTTTGGGTTATAAAGTGGTTCCACCACCACCTGAGACCTTGATGAACACGAAGAGTAGACCAATAAATAACAACCCCATCAAGGATCATGTGGTATCTACCCCTCTTGTTAGTGATCCAGATACCTCATGTTCATCAATTGAATCTGGAACAAAACAGAAGGAGGCCATCTCAAAGGCAAAGAGTAAAATGCCTTGCGTTAATCCGGAAAAAGAATTTGAAAAGGTTAATATAAAGTCCGGGTCAAACAAAGTCAAATCTGAATCTAAAAGAATGGCTAATGCTAATCTTTCACAAGCTTCATGTCAAAAACCAGTTAACCAAAAGGAAAAAGATGTTACAAATGCTAAGAAAATTAATTTTGTTCAACAGAAGAAAACATCAAAAGACACAAAGTTAAAACCCAAACTAAGTGATGTTACTAGGGTGTCACACACATCTCCACAAAGAAAGTTTAATCATAAAGTTGATAGCAGGTCGTGCTACAATGTGGAGAGTGTGGACACATTGCTTCCTTTTGTCCTTACTATCAGACACCTAGGAAGAAGATTGAATTTCAGAATTCAAAACCTAGGTCTTATAAGAGGAGTTCTTTAACTCCACCTAGAAGAACTAGCGAACCTAATGTTCAATCCGTCAGCCAGTCGAATGTTTATCACAAACAGGCATTGCACAAATCTGGATTATGGAAAGAAAAGTCATCCTCTGTGTCTGGTAATGATGACAAGAAGGAACCTGAGCTACCCTCACTCTCTAAGGGTCAATAGGTGGAATTCATGATGTGTGATGCCTCTGGGAAACCCAAGCCAGTAAAGGCTTGGTTCCTAACCTAAACTAACGGTTTTACTTGGTATGTGCAGGGTGTTCACTACAGTGCTGAAACCAACACGTGGATTGTAGACAGCGAAGCATCCAGGCATATGACAGGAAACAGGGCTCTTTTATCAAACGTAAAGCAAATAAAAGGAGGGCATGTTTCGTTTGTGGGAAACAAGGGAGGCTATATCACAGCTCAGGGAGAAGTTGGAAATCAGAAAGTTAAGTTTGATAGGGTGAACTATGTCCAGCAACTTCAAAACAACTTACTTTCTGTTATCCCAAATCTGTGATAAAGGTTTTAAAGTCATATTCAACAACAAGAAGTGTTACGTCCTAAGAAAGATTACGTGATTCCGAGGACCAAGTGCTGATGACAGCTTCAAGATATAAAGACCTTTATGTTTTGGATCTCTCAACAGCTTCTACAATGGATCATGAAGTTCAGTGCTTTCTATCAAAAGCCACTGAGAAGGACTCCATCTCCTGGCATAGGAGAATGGGTCACATCAATCAACGGAAGATGAATCACTTGATCCAGAAGGATCTTGTGAGAGGAGTTATGTCAAGAATTTCCAACTTCCTGATTTTTGCGTAGCTTGCAAGAAAGGCAACAGACGAAGAAGTCTCATAAGGAAAAGAAAGTTCATTCAATAGAACTTCCTCTGAACCTTCTCACATGGATCTGTTTGGCCCAGTCAGTACAAAGAGCATTGCAGGCGACTTGTACTGTTTTGTGGTTACTGATGACTACTCAAGATTCTCTTGGGTAATGTTTCTAAAGTCCAAATCAGAAATTTGAGTCATTCAAGGAGTTAGTGACCCACTGGAATCTCTCTACAAGCTAAAGGTGAGACAAGTATGCTCAGACAACGGAACTGAATTCAAGAATCAGTGGATGGAGGATTACTGCAAGGAAAAGGGATTGTGCATCAATTCACTTCTGCATACACGCCTCAGATGAATGGTGTTGCTGAGAGAAAGAACAGAAGCTTGATAGAAACAGCACGGACAATGCTGGCAGACTCAAAACTGCCTATCCAATTCTGGAATGAGGCAGTGGCTAATGCGTGTTTAACACTGAATCGAGTTCTGATAGTCAAGCAGCCATGGAAAGACATGTTACGAGATACTACAACGACGTAAACCGAATCTAGAGTATCTCGAACCATTTGGCGCGCCGTGTACACTCCTGAAAAAGACTCAAGAAGGTAAATTCAGCAGAAGGCTGATGAAGGAATCTTCCTAGGATACAACATACCGAACAAGAGAGTTTACAACAACTCAACAGGTCTAGTAGAAGTGTGGTGTAATGTTGATGTTCAGAGATATACACACCACCTACTGGCAAAGGACCTGCCTACTTTTCGACTATGATGGATTCTTTAAGTCCTTCAACATCCCTATCTCTCCTTTTGATGATGAGTTGGCTACTCGGATGATGGATGATATCTTGAATACACCAACTCTTGATTCAACATCATCGACTTCACAGGGAGAATCATCTACTCAGTCAGGGGAAGTAGTCGACGACAGTGACTCCTCCTCTGAAGATGAGGCTAAAAAAGATGACCAGAACAGTCAGGAGCAACAGGTTTCAGTTCCTGAAAGTCCACAAGCATCTAACAGTGATGCACCTTCAACTTCGGAACCTCAAATTCCTTCTACCTCAGATGCAGAACCAAATGTTCATAATCTTGGCTCTGAGGTAGCTGTTCCTACTACTCCAGGATCACGTCTAACGTCTATCATCCTTGGACAATGTCATTGGGGATGTCAGATCAGGAGTACAAACCCGAAATCAGCTGCACTCAGCTGATTATGCCTCTGTTATGGAAAAGGGTTACATTCATGATGGTGCTTATCGGTGTTTTTCTCGCAGTTTGAGCCAAAATACGTAAGTGATGCATTAAACGATGAGGCATGGGTGAGTGCCATGCAAGAAGAACTTCTTCAATTCAAGAAGTTAGGAGTATGGACTCTGGTAGATAGACCTAAAGGTGCTAAAGTCATTGGCACCAAATGGGTCTTGAAATGCAAGAAGGATGACCAAGGGGTCATTATCAGAACAAGGCTCGACTGGTTGTTCAGGGATTTTGCCAAGTCGAGGGGATTGACTACAATGAAGTGTTTGCACCAGTGGCAAGGATGGAAGCCATCCGTATCTTCCTTGCCTATGCATCATATATGAAGATTAAAGTCTATCAATTAGATGTGAAGAGTGCATTCCTTCTAGGGGAAATTCGAGAGACAGTGTATGTCAGTCAACCTGAGGGATTTGAAATCCTTATCATCGGGACAGAGTTTACAAACTCGACAAGGCCTTATACGGGCTTCATCAAGCTCCTAGGGCCTGGTATGAGAAACTCTCAACTCATCTTGTGAAACACGGCTTTCGCAGGGGAGTTATTGACTGCACACTGTTCATCAAAGAAAAAGATGGAGACCTACTATTAGTACAAATCTATGTCGATGACATAATCTTCGGTTCAAAGAATGAAGAATTATGCAAAGAGTTTGAAGCAGTTATGAAGAAAGAGTTTGAAATAAGTGCTATGGGGGAGATGAAATTCTTTCTCGAGTTACAGGTGGATCAGACACCAAATGGGATCTTTCTACATCAGACCAAGTATGTGGGAGACATTCTCAGTCGGTTTGACATGGAGCATGCTTCTGTAGCAGGGACTCCACTTGCTACAAATCATGATATAGCACCTGATGAAAATGGAGATCTGGTAGATTTCATAATGTACCGAGGAATGATTGGATCCCTCATGTATCTCACTGCCTCAAGACCTAATATCATGTATGCTACATGTTTATGTTCTAGATATCAGGCTAAGCCTAAGGTTAACCATCTGATCGGGGTCAAAAGGATATTTCGTTATCTGAAGGGTACACCCACACTTGGGTTGTGGTATCCTCATAATGATGACTTTGAGCTCACGGCGTATAGTGACTCAGATTACAGGGGCTGCAAGATGAACTACAAGTCTACATCAGCAGGTGTCAATTCTTTGGGAGGAGATTAGTTACCTGGCAGTGTAAGAAGCAGACCTTGGTTGCATTGTCAACCTGTGAAGCCGAATACGTTGTTGCTGCTAGTTGCTGTTCACAAATCATCTGGATTCAACAGCAAATGCGGGATTACGGTTTAAAGTTTTCTTCTACTCCTATCTTTGTTGATAACTCTGCTGCAATTGCAGTAACTAAAAATTCGGTACAACATCCAAAGACCAAACACATCGGTATTAAATACCATTTCATAAGAGACTATTTTGAAATGAACTTAATAGATGTGGTAAAAATTAATATTGATTTTCAACGCGCTGACCTCTATACAAAAGCCTTTGATAAACCACGTTTTCTATATTTGTTAGAGGTCAACGGTGTTAAAAAGAAAAGTGATGTTATTCCTGATGATGATTATGTGTAGTCCGATGCATTGTAGTTACATTTTTTTCATTTTTCCTTATTGATTTTATTCTGTTTAAATTAAATTCATGTTATTTAGCTGTCTGTTAAAATCCTAAAATAATTCAATCCAGTATGATTTTAGAATTTTAGGGGGAGAGTAGGTCAGCTAGTATGCTAGTAATATTGAAAAAATAAAATAAAATAAAATAAAATAAAATAAAATAAAATAAAATAAAAATAAAAATAAAAATAAAAAAACGAGGGAGAAGGAGTAGACAGCTGATATAGGTAGATCGTATCTGTGATACCGATTCAAACCTTTTGGACAATGATAGTACACAACCTCAAATCAAAAGGGACTTTAAAATTTAATTTAGAAAAGATGCAAAATTCAAAGTATAAGTTTATGTAGTCTAAGCCATATAAAAGGAAGATGATAGAAAAACTGGTAACTACTAAGGTAACACAAAGAAAGTAGACCTAGAGGTTGCTAGACCACAAATGATATGTCGGTAGATTCAACACAATGGATGAGTAGACCTGACTGGTGATTTTAAGATCAAACTAAGCTGTTCAACTAACTGTGGGCTGCCATCTTATCACTGGTTAACACAATCAACAATATTCCAATAGGGGTTAATGAGCATGTAAACGCCACAAATGTGGGCGGATGACCAAAATTAGAGCAAAGCACGAAAAAATGAAAGACAAATGCAATCAAGCTAATGACATATGTTGTTGGTGCATTCTGTACAAAATAAAATTTAGCTGCTTTAACAAGAAGATAGGTTGTGTGCCTCTCTGCTGTGCGATGGCACTGACCTGAGGATTAGCATAACTTAGATATTCTAGACTTCATTGTTGTTTGCCGCCTCTCTGCTGTGCGATGGCACTGACCTGAGGATTGGCTTCTCTATGAAAGCTCTAAGAATAGTCTCTTCTTGTAAAAATACCCGTAGACCGCTCAAAAGCTCCTGAGGAATGTTGATTACCATATAAGTGTGGGATCCACAAATGTTAGTTGAAATAATTAAACCAAAACTATCACCAGTTTGTGTCTAAAGTCTGTGTATGAATTTAAGAGGACAAATATATTGACAATCATTGTGGCTGTATATCTTGAAAGTTCAAATCAATGTAGGAATCTAATAGCACCTGTGTGATTTCCTAAAATTGCTACAGACTCTGGATGAAAACCAAGAAGTGAGCATCAAAAGGTTTCGATAACTAGTCCCAAATGATTTGACTTGCCTGTATGATTCCAAAATTGAATTGGTCCAGGTGTGGTAAAACTTAATTGAAGCTGCCTATTCTGGAACCAAATCCTATAGATGTCTATCTTAGGATTTATCTCTCACAAAAAGTCAAAAACAAGTGTTTATTGTTGTATTTAGTTTAAGTTTCTAGTTAGTTAGTCATTTTAGTTTGTTTGTTCGTTGGACTATATCATGAAAATCAGTATGGGATTCACTCACCTAAAAGGATCATGTCTGAGATGATCAAATGATTATAATGTTTATACTATAGTTTGAAAAGGGTTTAAATGTAAAATGGTAAGAAATGAAGAAAATTTCATAAGTATGAACCATTCGCACGAAGACCTTTAGTATGGACTTATCATATGAATGGGAGCCATTCGTACGAATGGACCGTAAGTATGGACCATTCAACTGAATGGCCCATACAATTGACCCAGTCGGATGTTTAAGAGTGAACGAATGGGTAAGTCGCATGACTGAACTCCAGTCGGAAGACTGAATGAGACGACTGAATGGGGCGACTGAATCAATAGCACGACTGAGGCACATTCGCCCAAATGAAACTTGCGTATGAGCCCAGTCGTATGATTGAATTTAGGTTTAGTATAAATAGAGAGTGAGTTGGTCGCAGAGACTCACCACTCTCAAATTTACCCTAAATCGCACGACTAACGTTACGCTGCCCAAATTCCATTTGATCACTATAAACCCTTGATTATCACATACTGACCATTTGCATTGACTCTACAGGTAATTTGCAGTGCAGAAACATTATCAAATCATTCAAAATGACTCTAAATCTGGACAATCGGATTCGTTAGAAAAATCGTGTCTTGTGTGGCAAAATAACCTAACTAAACGACGTAAACAAATGAAATTAAAGGTTTTAGGTGTTAAACGAATGAATTATGAGTCTAAGGAACCAGAACACGAAGCTTAAAACTCAAAATTTGTGAAAAATTGAATTTGAATTGAGCGGACAGAAAGACATGCGAATGGACAGGTTGATGAGCTTCAGTCGCACGACTGAAGAGTGCGAATAGCGTAACCGCACGACTGAACTATGCGTATGAGTTTAGATGCACGACTGGTGTAACCGCATGAGGCTACATACGCATGAGTCCAGTCACACACTCAGTAGTACGTATGGAGTCATTCGCACGACTGAATCCCAGTCGCACAGCCTCATTCGCATGACAGAAAAGAATTATGTTCAAGTCCGAGTGTTTCATGACATTCTTAACCAATGGGTACTAATGTTTACTTTCCTTGTGTAACAGATGGCCAGCCGTTGGACTATGAGTACGAAGCATAATATTTGTGTTCATCTGGATCTCATATCCAGAAATGCTTCAGACTTCTCGGGCATTATAACCTTCCTCAGGAGATCGAGGATTGCACACGCTATATCTGCTCCATGTACACCTTATCGGTCTATTCGGTAGGCCTTCTGGGAAGGTGCGGTTGTTGATCGATCCTCTGAGCCTCACTGTATCAGAGGTACTATCTTTGGAGAGGCTATAGCTATCACAGAGGAGGATATAAGGACCGTGTTACAGTTGGGGGACGATGCTGACTGTCCCACTAAATTACACCCCCTTACTGTCAGAGGATGTTTTCTTCGAGCCAAGTACGCTGGGGACATCAATGCTGGGGTGCTCAACAAGAGCAACCTTTTTCCCCAGCTCATGTACCTTGCTCACGTATTGCTGAAATGCATAGCATCCAGAAAGGGAGGCTTTGATGAGTTGTCTGACCAGATCCAGAACGCTTTTGTTGCGTTGGTTTTGAACCATCCTTTCAGCTTCTCCAGGATGATCTTCACCTACTTGGTGGAGAACATTGAGGGGAAAAGGAAGGAGGGCTTCTGCTTGTACCCCCGATTTATGCAAATGATCATAGACTGAAGCTCCCCTCCCTGCCAAAGGAGAAGGATGATGCTGTAGTGCTTGAGGTGATGGATGATACCACCTTGGGCCGGATGAAGGTATACAGGGGAAAGCGGTGAAACCCCCTGTCAGGAGATTGTTTGGGCATCTGGCCCGTGAAAACTATGTGGTGCCAGCTAGGAGGAAGTGGCGCCACGACGACAGTGATTCTGATGTTGAGCAGATTGCTCTACCCACCGATGACTCTGATGGTGATGACGACGGTAGGGATACTGGAGATGACATGCCCATTCCACCGAGGGGCGCAACTACAGACGTTATACCTCCAGTATCTGCCCCCATGGGAGACGTAGCTGAGTCAGCCGGGTTCCACCAGGACTTTATACCTGGTGAGGAGAAAGAAGAGTCAGACGAGGAGCCATTGACTAGGACTGTGGGAAGCAAGGTTGTTCCCACAGAGTATGGACTCCGGGCGGTTGGTGAACGCCCCAGGGATTCGGGAAAGATGACTGTAGATCCCAGCTATGCTCCTGAGTCTACTAGCCGTGTTCTAGGGGGAGCATCCACCTCGACTGGATCGAGGAAGAAACGGATGGCTCAACCCCACGGCCAGAAGAAGAAGAGCAGAAGACTGACCTTCCTCTCCACCACAGCCACTACATCTACCATCACCACTACCCCTTCTACAGCCACACCATCCACCACCACAGCCACCACAACAACCACCACCACACATCCCACCACTGAACATATGCCAACCACCACCATATCATTCACTCTTACATCACCTCCACTATCTCACAAACCCAACCCCATTTTCACCACAGCCACCACCACCACTACTAGCCACCAAGCAGGACCCTCATCTCATCCCACACATGTATATGGATCTCATCTACCTCAATTTGGGGTAGAGGACTAGCTTTTAGCGCTAAACCATATGGTGATGCGACTGTTAAGCTACTGATGAAGAGAGCTTGCAGATCTCACAGCTGCGCAGTCACACCAGATCTCGTAGCAGGCTCGGCTGATCGAGGAGCAGGCCCAACAAATGGCTGCTCAGAGCCACGAGATCGCCCAACTCCAAGAGCATAGAGTCACTTCTGCTAAGAAGATTGAGGAGTTGGAGAATGCTAAGAAGACCATCATACTCAAACTTAAGATATCTAAAGATGAGCCTCTGAAGATTAAAGAGGGAGAGGGTGATGATGGTGATGATGATGATGAAGATGATGATGATGAGACTGAGGATGATAAGGGGATTGAAGACGAGAGGACAGAGGAGAGGAATGAGGATGCTGATGAAGAAGGAGGCGATGTAGCTGCATCTACCTCTACTCAAGGTCAAGAAAGGAGGTCTAAGAAGAATCAAGACCAACAAGCTTCCTCCTCTGCTCCACCAAGTGATGACCCAGTAATCCAAGACAAAAGTTATAGTTAGATGTCTATGTATTTGATTACTTTTGTATTTGAATCATGTATTTAAACTTATGTATTAATGGTTATGTTAAGATTAATGCTTTTCTTTTTTGATTATTAGCTAATGGTTGATGTACTACATGTTTATATCAAGCAGATCCAAACTATCATAGGGATGAGTTTGATGTTGCTCCCCTTCAGCAGATCAAGACTCAGCTAACTATGATTCTTGATCTGCAAGGGATCGTTAGAAGGTCGGTGAGTTATACCCCTGAAGAAGGGGAAATAATTCACGATCTATCAAATGAGCAACTAGCTGAGATCTTCAAGCTAAATCCCGATGAGATTGTAAAGGATGCTCCAACGTGCGACTTGACAAGTGACGAAGACCTCAACGACATTGATGAAATAGAGATAGAAGATGTCACTGCAGAGCACTACCCTCAGTATGCTGACAATGAGGGAAATGTGGTCCCCAATCTGGGTGAATCCCTTGTCAGTGATATGTTTGAGGTGTTAGACAAAATGGAGCAGGAGTCTAAGAAGACAGAAGAAACGCCCAAGCCTCAAATGATGATGTTGATATCCAAAAGGCTGAGTGGGCTGTATGTTTTGAAGAAGTTAGAGCCAAACAAGCTGCACCTAAACATGACGCCTACACCAAACTCTACAGAGTCAAGAAACATCATAAGGTATCAGGCAAGATTATAGCATGGGCATATTTTGATGACCTTAACATTTATGCAGTTAAGAGGGAGAAGGGCATAGAGTATTTTAGATTTCCACATGATCTAAAGACTCTACCAGGTTTTGAGCTCAACCAGCTGGCCAAACTGAAGCTGTTGTATACTGACACGAGAAAGATGTCAGGCTGGTTTGAGGCTGCCCTAAGAAAGGAGTACCACACCAGGTGGGTTAACTTCAGACCCCAACAGCCTACAAGATACATCAGAAGATCTGAAGTTGATGCCATTACTGGAAAGCCAAAGATAGTGTTGAAGTGGAGTCCTCCACGCACGATGTCAAGAATCCCACTCAGGGAAATGCCACAGGACTTCACTCCACACTTTAAGTGGTGGTACTACGATTGGAGGACAGGAGAAGCGGTCATAGTCCTAAACAAAGAGGGCCAAATAGATACCATCAGGGTATTTGACCCAATGTGGCTCACCAACTTGTCAGCAAATGATGTCTACACTCTGTACAAGTGGCCACTGTTCTATGATACGCAGGAGATAGTACAAGCCCTCTAGTTCCAAAATGTTATAAGAATCTATTTTTCATTTGAGATTCATGCAGGAGTTACAAAAGAGGATAAGTACAAGAAGTTTAAGGAGGTAATGAAGATAACAAGACATTAGAGAGATCTAGGTCCAAGGGGGAGTTTGTTGGTACATATATGTCCCTAGATCATGTTATGAATGTAATAGATCTTGTTTGTCTAATTCTGATGTAATGGTTCAAATGATTAATGAAATAATATTGATTGTCTGGTATTTATAACATTTAATATTTCATTAATGAGTCGATGTTGAATTGGTTAATTAGGTTTGTGACTGTTTCAAGTGTCATCCATAATGTTATAATGTTAAATACACTCAAACTTGGTGAAGTGAAGTTCTCATGCGTCCGACTGGACCATGCATCCCAACAGTGATCATGCGTCCGAATGGCCATGCGACTAAGTGTCCATGCGCCTAAATAGTCCATACGCATGAATAACTTCGTACAAATGACTCAATCGCACGACTGAACACTCAGTCGTGCGGATGAATCAACTGTATGGTTCAATCGCACGACTGAATCATACTAGTGGTTCAGTCCCACGAATGAACAATACTAACCTTTAAATACAACCCAATTCGTGGAAAAAAGGGAGAATTGATTCTATTTTCGATTCCAGACGTACCCTAGCCATCCAGAAACCTCCAAGTTGATACTCCAAGTTCATAGAACGCTGTAGATCGATTCTTAATCGATTCTAAACACTTGATTCAATACTTTATTGATTCTACGTGCATTCTCACTGATTGCATCGCCAATCAAATAGGATTCCGCACTATTGGTTTGGTTTACACGTTAATCATTAGGTATTTTGTTCAAATACCTGGTCTTGACAAATCCTGTGCAGCACTCAAGGACTAAACACATCAACATCAAGTATCATTTAAACCAACCATTCCCAACCTTGACTTCTATACTGTTGAAGATTTAGGTTTCAGTGAGTACCATGATTCTCTCTTCTTTTCCCCTACTCAAAGAGAGATAAGTGCTTCTAAGGCTCCTATTTCTAGCCCACATCAGTCACCTACTACTGAGGTGGACACTCCTGAACCTGTTCAAGATGTCCATATGGAAGAGTCTCTCACTTTTGAAAGTGATTCCGTCATTAAGACCTCAACCATGGCAACTCAGCCCACTGACATCTCAACTGAGGTTGCCAGTGAGCAGAGGAAATCCAGCAGCCAAGAACCTGAAGCTGGTGGTGAGAGAGAGGACTCTGGTCCAATCATCTCATCCCCCAATGATTATTCTGATGAAGATGAGGGAAATTTAAGACTAAAGGTGCAAAAACTGTCTAAAACATGCACCTATTTAGTCTCCAAGCTTACTCATCTTAAATCTCAAGTGACTACCTTGCAGAACAGGGTCAATGATCAACGACTTGAGATTTCATATCTTAAGGAAAAACTAGTTGGGAGACCATTAAGAAGAGCTCAACCAGGAACACAAGAACCTGTGGATGTGATTTATCTAACTCCTAGCTCACCTATGCAAGTGGGTGATGCTACCAAAAAAGGGGAGAAAGTCATTACGGTCACAGAACCTGGGAGTTATTCAGAGAGTATGGACATTGAGGACTCACCATCCTCACTTCCAATTGTACATGCTCAGCAACTTCCTCAAGTTCACATTGATGTGGACTCTATAGACTCCTTCATACAGAGTCTGTTTGAGGAAGGGATACCAAGGGCTATGTCATCTCTACCATCTTCCAATCACATCATTGGGTGGAGGTATGGCAGCAACAGAAGAGCCCTCATCACCATTAGAGTTCAAGGGCAGTAAGAGATCTTCAACTTTCAGACCTTGAACTTCTATGAATGTCTGGATTTAGTCAACATGCCACTTGTCAATCCAAGCCAATCAAGACAAGCTGACAGTTGGCTCAAAGAATACAAGACCGGGTCACTGCATAGTTCAGCTTTAGAAGAAGACTAAGGCAATTGGGCAATGTCATCGTTCAACTGGATGTTGAGGCAGACCCTAAGATTGGTTTCATAAGGGAAACCTTGACTAAAGGCGCAGTGACAAAACCTGAGAGCCCTATCTCATCACAATCAACTGCTGCAGAGATCAAATACCTTTTTTGAGACACCTACTGGTGAAGGTGCTTCTCAACCTCTCTCTGGCCAGAGCTTGGAACCTACACCAAGCAATGAAGGCCAAAGCTCTCTCCACCCTGAGTCACAAAGGTCTATGAGTGACAAAGGGAAAAGAAAAATGACTTCTGAGGAGATTGAGGAGGAGAAAAGAGAGGAAAAGGAAGCTGAGGGGAGAAAGTTCCTCTTCTGAGTCTGCAAGACTCATGGAGTCTGCTATTAGGGTTGCCCCCAGACCAGATACTCGGAATAATGAGTTAAGGGCAGTCACGATAAACTACCTGCAGACTAGGAACTATGACATAGACAATGTCATTTCTCTCCCCTTGGAGGAACTAAATGAACTGGTTGACTTGGAAAGATCAAAGGAGAAGAAAGAGGTAGAAGATGCAGAGCTTCTGGTACAAATCAAAGAAGACAAAAGAAAGAAAAGATTGTACAAGCATGTGCCTACTCTCTCCCCAGTTCAAGAAAGTCCTGCACATGAGGATGTGGTTCAACAAGAACCTCAGGTAGACAGAGAAGAAGAAAGGATTAAGATGATCAACCACCTGAGTGCCACAGGCCTCTATCAGGCAGAAGCACTTCTTCCCTTATCCTATGACTATATTGAGTTTGAGTATCTCAAACAACTTGAACTTGAGATAGTCAAGGAAAGAAAGACAAGTAAAAAGAAGCTAAGGGAAGAAGCTGCTAAGTCAAAAGCCATCATCCAGAAGAACATGAAGAAATCTACAGACAGGTAAACGATGATGAGTTTCTTGAAGCTGTATGGATTCTTCGGAAGGAGACTTGGTCCCATATCTCTATCTACTATGGATGAGCACATTAGGGAGATCAAGCAGAAGATAAAGAGTGGAGAGCTAATTGACTTACATTCCCCCCCAAGTCAAGCTCCACCTGAAGTGGAGGTTAAGGTTGAACAACCAGAGACAACACAACCTGGATCTCCTACTGAATCTCAGCAAGCTTCATCTTCTGATCCACAGCAAGGTCAGACTCCTTCTCATTCTGAACCTGTGAGAGTGGAAGACCCAACTGAGAAAGACAATGAAGATCAATCAGGTGCTATAGGTCAGTCTTCTTAGTTAAAAGTGATAAAGAGAAAGAAAAGGATGGCATCAAAGTCAAAGCCAAAGAAGACGAAGGCTGCATCCTTTTCTGAACCTCAGGATGAGTCAAAACATCCTGAGGATGTGTAGCCAGAGGATGCTCCATCATCTCCCATTCTAATAGCTCCTCTAGCATCAGAAAGACCCATCATGTCCTAGACATACACTACAAATCCAAAAAGGTGGCATGTCATTAGAGATCATGGCATTGAGAATGTCTACACATGGCAAGACATGTTCAATCTGCCTTTGCATGATCTCTTTTACATGAGAAGACACTTTGATAGTCTGAAGGATCCTAATCATCTTATGAAGAAAGGGTTGGTCATTATCCTGATGAGGACCGTTGATATCTAAAGTCTCTAAGTGTTTTGGTAGCATCAGCCTAGGGGGAGTTTGTAGAGATTATATGAAGAGGCTGAAGCAACCAAACACCCATAGTCTTTCTGTATGCATGCTGCACAAGTACTGAATAAGAATGCTTCGGAAGTTTCACACATGCAATAGAAATATTCTAAGTGTGAAATCTTCCGAAGCCAAGACCAATATCTTCCAAAGCCAAAGATGAAGTCTTCCGAAGCTTCAGAGACAAAGTCTTCCGAAGCCAACACTTGAAGATAGATTTCTTCCGAAGACTTTTAACAACATGCTTTATTTGATGTACTTTTCCATAAAGCTGGTCCCCTTTCCCCTGCAACTCTATAAAGTCACCAAGTTACATGAGTTGGTGAAAAGGTCCATGCTTTTGGTAACTGTACATTGAGGTCTTGAGTCTGTAAACTTTCTACTTCATGTAGTTTATCCTTTTTGTAATAGATAAAGATGTGAGCTATGGCATGTCATAGTCACAAAGTCAAAAAGGCAATCTGCCTTTTTTGTAACTACAATTGATTTTGTGTTGTGTCTAGTCAATTGTATCTAGCTGGTCTTTAAAGTATGGCTAGTTGTAGGATGTAGTATAAGTATCTCATTATCTTGTAACTTTCTTTTGTGCTTTGTAACACTTGTAATAGAACATTAAGAAAGCAATATACTACAATCTTGAAAACCATCTCTTTGTGTATCTTGCTCTTTTGTTTTGTCTCTTAATTACTTGTGTTCTTAGTGTCTTTACTTATGGTTAATCTAGTTCACTGTTGATTAAGTTAAGTTACTATCCTCTTTGTATTGTTATGTTGTAAGTGACCACCCTTCACCGGTCCTGCTATTTGGGGCTAGAAATGCATATTTAAACGTTTTGATAAGATTTTGGGTGAATACCCGTATGTTCATGTGTATGTGTATGGGGATGGATGGTGTATGATGATTATATGATGATGTGTGATGTTGTATGTGATGTTTATGGTAATGTTATGTATGAATGTGTTATGTTGACTTTATGTTCCTATTATGTATTATTTCGTGACTTACATGTTATGATTATGAAATGATCGAAAAGTATTATGTAATGTAAAGCGGAAGTTAATGATAATCATAAGAGGAACATAAAGAAAGAATGAATGTATGCATTAATGGAAGAACGAAGGTAAGAAAGTCTTGCAAGCATTGTAAGGAGGTTCACACCTAACGAAGTGTGTTAGCTTAACGGTGTGTGGGTTAGCTATCCTGGAAGGATGCACACTAGGGTCTAATCTTACGTATGGGACCCTTGTCGCTTGACCTAGCTACTAGAGTCAGCTTCGTGCATAATCTTTGGGGTCTATGATAGACCTTAGGCCCAGTAACCAGCTTCAAGCACAATGTTTAGGGTATAACACATGGTATTGGTCTAGCATGTAAGTAAGAATGATGATGAATATACGAAAGATAAGTAAGGAAGACTATAAACGAAAAAGAATGTTAATGATGACGTACATTGAATGAAAGATAATGAATGTGGATGAAATATAATAATAAGATTATCTATTTGTACGTATGGCGTATGATCGCTTATGAAAGTAATGAACGGTTTTAAACAGAAGTAAAAGTAATTTATTTTTACAAAACTAGAACTCAGTTGTATTGTTTAAATTATAACGTTCCGGTTGGCAGGTGAATGTTACTGAGGATGGCACAGTACACTACTTGGCATTTTTGGATGGCATCCATTTGTTTAAATTATAACGTTTTTGTGATGTAATGCAAACGATAATATTTTGTAAATAGTAAACTATGTTGTATTGTTTTGATAAGCAGTCATTAATATATGAAATTTGTTGGACCAAAAGAACCAATGAGCTAGATCATAAAAACCTTTAAGTCCCACAGACATCAAAACAACTGAAGTGGTCTACAACAGCTGAAGACAAAGTCTGAAGGACAAAGTCTGAAGACAAAGTCTAAAGACAACAGCTGAAGACAAAGTCTGAAGAACAAAGTCTGAAGACAAAGTCTGAAGACAAAGTCTGAAGACAACATTTGAAGACAAAGTCTGAAGACAACTGCTGAAGACAAAGTCTGAAGATCAAGTTCTCAAAAGTTGTCACAACAGCTGAAGTAGTTCTCTTCAGTAGTTGTGATGGTTTACATTTCAGTAGTTTGTAATCAGTAGTTTTATATTATGTAAAACATCTAAAGTTCTTACACTTCAGATATTAAATCTTCAGTAGTTGTAATGTTAGCTTATACGCTTTTAGTGAAGGTGTCCTCAGTTGTTGTGGACATCTTCAGTAGTTTAGTTTACTTTCAGTTGTTTGTATAATCAGTTAGATGTCACATTCCTTATAAAAGGAATGTTGACCTAATTTCCCTGCACGGGAAGCTTGTGCATGAATGAAAACATTCTTTTTGCAGAAAACTCTCTCTATATAACCGTTACTGTTTGATTGAATATTCATATTATTCTTGCTATAATTTCGTCCAATTCGTGTGCTATTCCGCTGCAAATCCTAATCTAATTGATCAACCTAGATCTTGATCCCTTCAATGGTATCAGAGCAGGTTAATCACTGATCGATTTAACAATTGATCATTGAAACTGTTCTTTTGATATCTAAGTTTGATCGAATTAACAAATTTGCAAGAATTGGTTATAGAGTTTGTTTTTCTGTTGCTTCCTGTGAATTAATTTGAGATTCTTCTTGTTTTAAACTGTGTTGTTGAGTTTTTGAGTTAGATCTGTTAAAATCTCATTGAACCTGTTTGAATTGGTGAAAATGGCTACATCAATCAATGATCCTCATAATACTGGCTCCTCAACAAAGCCTCCGATGCTTGTTAGGAGTGAGTACAACATATGGCAACGACGAATGCTCCATCACCTGTCTGTCAATAGTTCAGGTTGTTGGAAATATGTGGTTCATGGACCATATAAGCCTATGGTGAGTAATCCGGAAACCAATGAAATGGTTCCGAAGAAGAAAGAGCAATATTCAGATGAAGATCTGAAACTGTTTGAAATTGATGCTAAAGCCCATGGAATTCTGGCCATGGCACTGCCTAATGAAATCTATTCTGGACTTATGCATCATGAATCTGCTCATGACCTCTGGGTTGCTCTGAAAGAACAATTTGGAGGAACTGATGAGGTCTTAGCAAACAATAGAGAAATCCTTGCCCAGCAATATGAGACATTCTCTCATAGAAAGGTGAGTCACTAACTCAACAGTTTGAGCGATTCTCCTGTTTGATATCTGAGTTGAAAATGGTTAAACATGAATATACAAACAGTCAGATGAACAACAGATTTCTCAGATCCCTGCCTGAGAGATGGGACACATATACTATTGTTCTACGCTCCAGTGCAAATCTAGACAATCTATCTCTCACCCAACTTCATGGGAAACTGTTAACATTTGAAAGAGAGATAGAACAGAAAAGGAACTGACTTCATCTGGGAAGCTCACTGATGATTTTGTACCAGGGAATACTGCTTTGGTTGGTCATGAGTCAGAATATGCTACATCAGAAAGTTCTTATGATGAGCATATTGATTTCTCTTCAAACAGTGGAAATCATGCTTTTGCTTTTTGATGGATGATTTGAAAGGAATTGCTGATGATGATTTGGAGAGATGGATATTTTGAGCCAAATGGCATTAGTTAATATCAGATCTCAAAAATTTTACAAAAGGACAGGTAGAAAATTCCCTGGTCTCTCTGGAAAAAACAAAGTTGGTTTTGACAAGAGCAAGTTGAGGTGTCACAAGTGCCATAGACTTGGACATTTTGCAAAAGAGTGTAGATCATCTGGATCTAACTCATTATGCACCCTTTGTGACATTTCCAGGTAATAATTCACAAAACAAAAGGCAACATTCTACCAGTTCTAGTCATCATTCACAATTCAATCATCTCCTGCATATTTTGTTCCTCAAGGTCAAATGCCATATCCTTATCCTTGTTTTTACATGCCTCAGTCCAATCAGGTTCCAGTACCCATAGCTCAACAATCACATGCCCTACCTAAGCCTCAACCATCTCAATCAATTCAACAATCTCAATCTCAATCTCAATCACATCAAAGCTTTTTCACTCCTGGAGTTGTTGACTGGAGTAGTTTACTAGATGATCTTTCTGGTTATTCTAAACAAGTGTTTTTTGGTGCTGGTCAACATGGTGGTGAAAATCCTTTTGGAAATCTTGCTCTTATGGCCCTGGAGTCTACTCATGGTTCATGCTCAAATGCTTCATCATCACAGGTACCACAAGTATCTTCTGAGGCTAAGGCTAAGTTGTGTTCTGAGTCATGCATAGCTACTTTTGCCTCAATTAGAGAAGCAAATGTAGCTTTAATTAATCAAATCTTGACCTAGAGAAAGTGATTTCCAAAAGAAAAGCTGAGTTTGAGTCTGTTTTAAAAGAAAAAGATGATGAGATTTACAAATTAAAATGCCAAATCACTGATGAAAAGGCTAAGGTAGAGGTCATTTTAGAAAATCATAAGAGTCTCAAAGAGACACTTGCAGCTACTCAAGTTGAGTGTGAACGCTGGGTAACATCTTGCAAGGGGTTTGAAATGCTTCTCAGTAAGCAAACTGCTTCAAATGTGAAGTTTGGGATTGGATATAATCACACTGAACCTCCTACAGATTTTACTCCCAAGACAGAAGTAAAATCTGAAGGTGAAATCATTCCCAAACCACATCATCATGTGTCTCATCTTCAAGTGATAATGTACAATGAGAGGATGAAGTCAGTAATTGTACCTCAGCTAATCAATCTGTGATGGTCTTACTGCTGATGAACACATGATCAAAGAAAAGCTGAGCACTTCAGGTGTTGTCTCACAAGGTATTCAAAGTACTGAAGAGCAAGTAACAACACCTAAAGAACATTTCAAACCAAATGAAACCAAACATGGTTTGACAACTGCTGAAGAGTCTATCAAGAAATCCAAATGTACTGATAGAAAACTTCTGAAGAATAAGTCTTCAGTTGTTACAAATCCTTCAGTACTTCACATAAGTAATGAGAGGAAGAAAGTACTGAAGAACACACCTTCAGTAGTTTCATCTTCTTCAGCAACTGATCAACAGAAGATGAAGAAAAAGCCATGTGAAATATGTGGTCTATTCAATCATCTCACTGATGAATATTGGTACGAAAAGGGTTCCAAATTTAACAAAGATAAAATTATTAAAAAGAAAATTAAAAAAATGAAAGATGAATTTGAAACCAAGTTTGTGCCACAAACATCTCAAACTGATAAACCAAAGTCTTCACAAAAATCTAAACAGAAGAAAGAGGTTTATCATAAAACAGCTGAACATATTCCTCAAGGAGTATCAAAACATCAAACTAAGTCTGTGTCTTTCAAAAAGGAGGACATGGTGTGTCACAGGAACCAATCAAAAACAAGTACTGATGTGTCTGCTGAACTGAAGGCTTTAACACCAATCAGAAACAACTTGTTATGATGGTTCAACATCTGTTGGGGAGAGTTAACCAAATAGATGTACCTGTGATTAAACCACTAAAAAGGAAAACTAAGCCAAAATCAAAGGAATCCTTTTCAGCACCATCTCCATCTTCAAAGGCTGTTAATCATGACAAATCAGTTAGTATAAAATCTGTTGATGAGAACAGACCCAAAACCAAAATGGTTTGGGTCTCAAAAGCTAACTAGTTGTTGTGATATATGCAGGGTTCTTCAACATGCCATAGAAGCATCTGGTATGTGGATAGTGGAGGATCTATGCATATGACTGGGAGCAGATCTCTTATTCATGACTACTCTCAAGGAAAGAAGGTGTTGGTCCATATGATCGATGAACAGTACAATTGATAGGATAATTTGATCAATATCAAACACACAATCCAAATAACAACAATTGAGAAGTGAATATGATGAATCAAGACATAATTGGTACTCAAATGAACAAACTCACTCAATAACAACAAGCACAATTGTATTTCATGAAGTAACTGCTTAGAAATGGTAGCTTGCAACAGAATTCCACGATTAGGGTTTTGCAAGCTTGTCGTACAAAGTGAAATGACAATAGTATATATAGCAGTCATAGATTCGCTGACAGTTTCGCTACCAGCGAAACTGTCATGCCGAAACTATAGTTTCGCCTGGCAGAACACAAGTTCGTCGGGTAAACCAAAACAGCAAACTGTGAGCGAATGTATAGATTCGCTCACAGTTTCGCTGGACTGCTAAAACTGCTAATTACAAACAAAATACAAAATGAAACTAACAAAAGTCCTATTACAATGTAAAGTAAACCTCTATACTAAAGTGAGTCCAACCTAACATGATCTTCAATACTCCCCCTAGGTTGGACCTCACTATCTTCACTTCTCTTGATTTGACTCGTCGGCTCCGGTTTCCTCTGCTGCTGTTGGTCTATCTTCATCACCTCCCGCAGCAACATCTTTAGAAGCTTTAGCCACTGATCCTCCAAGGTTAGTTCCTACATCACCAGCTTCCTCAGAATGACCACTAGCTCCAACAAACTGCCTGGTCATGTCTTGAACATCCATGGCAAAGTCATCTTGTGCTCTCACCTTTTCAGCCAAACTCTTTACCTCCGCCCGTACTCCTCTTATTTTGTTTGCCACATTCATAAACAAGCTTTCCTCTTTTCGTGTTTCCTCTCCTGCCCCAGCCTTAATATGATTTTCACAAAGAGTCAAGAGATCTTCATCACTGAAGCTGAATAATTCCATCGGGTCAAACACCCTAAACTCTTTTCCGTGTTTGGCTCTAATCACAGCCTTGTCAGTGTATTATCATAAAACCACTTTTCAAAGTCCTGTAAATGTTGGGGAAGAGGATCAGCCAATCTTACCCTGTTTACAGTCTTTGGTGGTTTGACTCTCAAAACAATCCTCCCTTTGCCAGTCTCCCAGTCTTTATCTTTCTTTGATCTTTTTCGTTCAGCCTTCATGTATCCAAATGACTCAAAATTATCATTAAGTCCATTTTTAATTCCTTCTCAAGAAATACTGCCTTTTCACTTAAATGAGCATTAATCAAAGGCAAAGTGGCCAACCGTCTCAGATCCCATTTGGGCAAGGTCTTAAAAGCCTTCCTCTTGAGCATGTAGCTGATATTACCTCCTCTTCTTTAATCATAAACATCTTTAAACTAGGATTATAACACCAACTTATTATCTTTTGTCTGCCTCTTTCCTGCTTAAACCTTCCATATTTTGAAACAAAGGAGTAAGTTCTTCAGCCTCCTTCTCCTTCACCAACCAGTCACTCTATCCATCTCAAACACATCAGCTTCATCATCTCCCTTCTTAGCAACATACACCAGTGGTCTCTCATCTACTTCATAAAACTCTGGTTCAGAATCATAATCAACCAATTGCTCATCCTCCTCTTCTTCATCAATCAAACCTTTTCTTTATCAGACATTCCCTCAGTGGTAGCAGTAACAACCACTTCTTCACCCACACTATCCTTATCAAAATCAAACTGTAGGTTAACAAACCCTGCTTCAATAATATCATCATCCTCATTTCTTCCAGCATCTTCTCTTGGGATCTCTTGTTCCCCTGCTTCAGTATTCGCTGCTCCAGAAGTGCCCTCTCCTACCTTGGATGAAGTACCCACATTCAAGAATGAGTACTTAGATATATCAGTCATATCATCTAACTCAGATTGAGTTAGTTGACTAGGTAGGCTAGCAGCAGCTTTTATCTCAGAAATTTCTTCAAACAATCTCTTAATCAAATTATTCTGGTCAACCAACATCTTTTTCATTCCTTCAATTACCTCATCCTTCTGTTTTTCCTAATCTCCTGATTCGTCAGTTTAGTCTTTATCATACTCAACTCATTGGCCAATGAAGTATTTAGACTATGAATAACATCCTCATCAAGACCAGCACTAGCCTCTTTCCTGCTGTGAAACCCTCGTGTCGATGTTTTGATCTCGTTCAGGCTCAACAAAGTCAGTTTTCTTTTTAGATCTCCGTTCTTTCTCCACCCTTATCACCTCTGCTTGTGCATCTATATCTTCTTCAAAATCATAATCTCTCTTTTGCATATCTCTTTCTTTCTTAGCTGCATCAGCTTGTTGCACCCTTGTTTCCTCAGTCTTTTGTTTTCAGACTCATCGACCGTCTGATATAATTCCAGCATTCTGGAGGGTACATATTTTCCAGAGATGGGTGATTTTACCACTGAAATCATGGCGGATAGCACAGCAATCAGCAAATATCCGAGGGTTCATCTGCACTAATCTCTTGACTTCACCATGTTTAGGAACATCAGGAATAAGATCATCAATAATCATCTGAATAAAGCGAGGATATAACAACCATTTATCCTTCTTCACAGCCATCATATTCTCTGCCATACACGCAAAGATCAGTCTAGCAATGTTTGCTTTCTCCCCTTTACAACATATCACCATAGCTTTGGCCCAGTCAAGATTAAGTCCATCGGATCCACCCTTACGGTGATCTAAGCACATAATAAAAACATGAGCTATATATCTCCATTCCTTAGATAAAAAAGACTTTTTATCTCCTTCCTCGAACCAAAAGCTGGTCCCTCATACCCCATTTGTCTGAAAGCTTGGAATACTTCAGACTCCGTCATATCCACTTCATCACCAGTATCATCTTCTAGTCTAAGAATCCTCGACACGCTCTCAGCAGTAATAGTTATATCATGATCAATCACTCTAGCTGTCATTCTTTGTACATCTCCTCTAGTGTTGTATTTTGTGTTGTATTCTGCTGATCTCCAAAAATCTCTAATATTAAGATCATAGATAGTGGGTGAGTGAGAGATAGCATATGCAATGGGTGATCTCTGAAGCCATCTAATGCAGTCACGAAATCCGGCCCCTTTGGAAGAGTATCGTCTAATATGGCAGTGATGTTATTCCTCTCATCAAACTTGAGATTCGCCATGATAACCTGAGAAGAACAACAAATAAATTTGAATAAGAATACTGAAAATAGAAAATAAAACAAAAACAAAAGAAACAATCAATTTCGGCAAGCGAAACAATAGTTTCACTCACTAAGACATGATAGTTTCGCTGAATCAAAGACAATTTCGACAAGGAAAACAAACAGTTTCGACAAGCGAAACTATAATTTCGCTCATTGAAACTTGTTATTTTCGCAGAACAAAAATTAGTTTCGACAAGATTAGAATGAATTAAAGTAGTTTCGCAATTAGTTTCACCAAATATTAATTTAGTTTCGCTATTACAAATTAGTTTCGCTGACATAAGAAAATACAAGCGAAACTGTGTAAATTAAAGATCAGTCATTGCGAAATTAGAGAAGATATGGCGAAACTGTTAAGTTTGCTCGGACAGCATAACTTTACAGTTTCGCAGAAAAGATGTGAACTTTCGTTCAATTTCGCAGAGAAATTAGTAGTTTCGCTGATCGAAAGCGAAACCACCGAAGAGACACAATCTAGATAACTTAAGAATAGACAATTTAATCCAGATTAGAAAGTGAATCAGTGTTCGAAACTCACATACGAAGTAAATCTCACGAAAAATCAGTCCAAATCACAAACACAAGTCAAAATCGCCTTAAAAGTTACGGATAAACCCTAAAGTGAAACTGAGCGATTGTGCGAAATTATGAGAGAAAATTCGCAAACATGACTTATATAGCAAATAGTTTCGCAGACAGCGAAACTATAAATTCGTCTGGCGAATTTACAGTTTCGCCCAGTGAAACTGTAATTTCGCTTGGAGGTAACTGATTCACAACTTATTAGCCAACCTAGCGCGAATTGCAGCTTCGCTTTGCGAAATTATTAGCGAAAGAATACTTTCGCACTTTTATTTTATTATTATTATTTTTTTTATTATATTTTTTTTTTAATTATAATACTTAAGGAAGCACATCTAATAATGAGATCTAAAATAATCAGAGATCACATTCTCTAAATATTTTAGAACATAGATGATCAAAAATCATCTACCAGTCATGAGATCATACTGAATACAAGATCTGATCACAATCTGCACAAAAACAACTGAAATTAGAACAAATCAATAACGATTGCTGATATAATTATCCACTTAAACTCATGCCTTATCTTTTTCGAACAACAGCTTATGATTCATTTAAGGTTCGATTAGATGCTTTGAAATGCAAGACCCCACAATCATTTGGTAAAAAACCCTCACCCAACCTCAGGATTTCTTGATTATGAATCAATCTTCAAAGAACAAGGTTTGTGAATTAGTGTGCAAATGATATCAACAGAATATTTCATTCTGAGAGAAATTCATCGATAAGATGATTTGACATAATTATATCAAAATGGTGAGAGCTCCAGATCTATACTCACGTATAACAGAGGAGATAACCATTTGAACATATGCTGATGAGAGCTCCAGGTCAGTACTATCGTACAGCAGAGGAGATCATCACTCCAGGTCAGTACTCACGTACAGCGAGGAGATAAGCACAGACACAAGACATCTTGACACTAAATTACCAGCAGAGGATGATGACAAAACAAAGCAAAATGAACGAAAGATTCATTCTCAATCCAATTTTTGTCAGGACTCAGTTTTTGTGCAATCCAAAACGATTGAGTAAATCCAGACATTCTTAAGCATAAAGTTTAATTTAATCAAAAAGCTGTTGTCTACTTCATTCGTCAGGCAGAGTCTATCAAGCATGTCGTTAAAGAATCTGATTCATTTCCTTTTTTTTAATGTGAAACAGAATCCAGTAACAGTTACTATCATTTCTCATAGAAGTACTGGTCATGTAAATAAAAATTTTTAGAGAATATACAATCATTTCTCATCATGTTAAATTCCAATCTCAGAATAATGATATTACTCCCCCAAATTTTTATTTTCATATTTCTATTATTATCAATGAATTTTCATTTTAATTAATTTTTTTATATGTTTGTTATAAAATTTTTTTTAATAAAGAAATAGAAAATGAAAATTTTTAAAAGATATTACCCAGCATAGAAATCAATTCATAAAAACGAGGTTTATCAAATGTTTTGTAAAAAGATCAGCTTTTTGATTTTTTGTATCGATGTATAATATTAATGAAACCCTTCTCTTGAGCATCACGAATAGCATGGATTCATGTTTCAATATGCTTTGTGCGGGAATGATGATGGGGTTTTTAGCAATTCCAATGGCAGCCTCATTGTCACAGAATAAAGGTGTATGAAGGAAATAATGCCATAATCAATCATTTGATGTTGGATCCAGAGAACTTGAGAGCAGCAGCTGGAGGCCGCAATATATTCAGCTTCCCCTGTAGAAAGAGAAACAGTAGTTTGTTTCTTGCTCTGCCAGGATACTAGACAATTTCCCAAATATTGACAACCTCCAGACACAATTTTCTGTTTAACCTGCAACCATTGGAATCACTATCAAAGTAAGCATGTAAATCAAAATTTCCACCATACGGATACCACAACCCGAGACGAGACGATCCTTTGAGATAACGAAATATTCATTTGACAGCTTTCTCAATGATTCCTTGGAGCCGACTGATATCTAGCACAGTAACCAACAGCGAAAGTGATATCAGGACGACTTGCAGTAAGATACATGAGAGAGCCAATCATAGACCGAAAAAGATGAGGATCAACTGGTTTTCCATTTTCATCCGGAGTTAGACATGTCTGAGCAGTAAAAGGAGTCATCTCAGTAGACGCATCATCCATCTTAAATTTCTTCAGAATATCTTTAATGTACTTTTCTTGATGAATAAGAATCCTTCTTTCTGTTGTTCAACTTGCAATCCAAGAAAGAACACATTTCACTCATCATACTCATTTCAAACCTTTGGCTCATCACTTCTTCGAACTCTCTACACAACTGAGAGTTTGTAGATCCAAAAATAATATCATTGACATACACTTGAACAAAGATCATTTCACCATTCACCTCTCTTTAAATAAGGTCATATTAATGTACCACGAGAGTAACCATGCTTAGAAGATATTGCGTAGAGTCTCATACCAGATTCTGGGTGCTTGATGAAGACCATACAAAGATTTATCAAGTTTATACACTTTATCAGGAAAATCAGGATCTTCAAAGCCTGGTGGTTGACACACATATATCTCCTCATCAATGTCTCCGTAGAGAAAAGCACATTTCACATCCATCTGGTAAACTTTGAATTGTTTATGAGCAGCATGAGCGAGAAATATTCTGATTGCTTCAAGACGACCACTGGAGCAAAGACTTCTGTATAATCAATTCTCTTCTTGAGCAAAGCCTTGCACTACAAGTCTAGATTTGTTGCGCACCACCACACCCCGATCATCGGTTTGTTCTTAAATACCATTTTGTACCAATTGGATATTTGTAGGGAGGTAAATCAACTAAGGTCCAAATCTGAAGCTTTCTAAACTGTTGAAGTTCCAATTGCATAGATTCTACCCAACAAGGATCGTGTAGAGCAGCATGAACATTTTTTGGAACAATTTGAGAAATAAAGCATGAGAAAAGACAGACATTAATCATACCAGATTGACTTCGCGTGCGAACACCATCAGAAACAGATCCAATCACATTATCGAGCGGATGATCTTTCAAAGTTTTGTAATCACTTGAAGAAGGAAAATAGTTGAAGAAGTATCAGCCATGTCCGGAGAAAGATTAGAGGAAGGTGTATCAATGACAGGTGTGGAATCAGGTAAGTTAGGAGATGTAGGATAAAGAATCAGATAATGGAGCTTGATCAGGCATTGGAGACGATGAGCTGACATCAGTTGAAACAGCATCATTTACTAGCGGGATGGATGGAACAGACGATGGAGATGATGGAATAATATTCGTTTGAGTACTTGAATTGATGTACCATCATCGAAAACTGGCAAATTAAATGAATTGAACACAGTATTGGAGTCAAAGAACCATGCAGGTTCAGATTTCACTTCAGAAGGATTGGATTCTTGCCAATCAACATAGAATGACTCTTGAACAATACGTGTTCTCTTGTTATAAACTCGATACGCCTTTTGTGAAGAAGAGTATCCAACAAAATAACACTCGTCGGAAACAGCACCAAATTTTGTCTTTTGAGATTGAGTATTCAGAAGAGTACAAGAACATCCAAATGGTCGAAAGAAATCAATTAGTGGCTTCCTCTTATGAAAAAGTTCATAAGGAGTCCTCACTTTATCTTTCACAATTAGCACCCTGTTTAGAACATAAGATGCACAATTAACAGCTTCAGCCCAGAAAATAATGGGTAATGAGGATTCTATCAACATTGTACGAGTAGCTTCCACAAGAGTGCGATTCTTTCTTCTGCAATACCGTTCTGCTAGGGTGTTCTTGCAGCACTAAATTGTCTCACAATCCTTTTTTGAGCACAAAATGAATCAAGAATCTGATTTTTAAATTCAGTGACGTTGTCACTTCTTAATCCCATAACTCTTCTCTTACTGACTGATTCAATAGAAATGATTAATTTCTGCAATTCCTCTGCAACTTCACTTTTGTGTGCAAGAAACCTCACCCATGAATAACGTGAGAATCATCTGTAACAACAAGACAAAAAGATTTTTTAGCAATGATTTAACACTAATTGGCCCAAATAATCATGTATGTACAACTCAAGAGGACTTGATATGCTATTTAAAAGTTTGGGCTTATGAGGTTTCTTATGTTGTTTCCCTTTGGCACATGCCATGCATTTTTCAGTAACAGAAAAATCTTTTAAAGGAATCCTCTAACAAGATTGTTCTTGACTAATTATTAATTATCTTAAAATTGACATGGCCTAAGCGACGATGCCACAAGAGTGACTCAGAGGTTGATGCTTTTGAGAGAAGACAAGTTTGCAGTAGCCTTTGACTCATTTGAATTCATATCAAGAAGATATGTATCATGTTTCCTTGGAGCACGCATGAGAATTAAATCCTCCGGAATAGCTATCGTTGATTTTAAAAATAAACATTCGTCAGATTAAATAGAACAGGAATGTCTTTATCACAAATTTGAGAGACACTCAGAAGATTAAAAGCCAATTCAGGAACATGGTTGACTTTTTCTAGAGTAAGAGAACCATTGGTAACTTCTCCTTGTCCAATCATTTTCCACCCTTCTTATTTCCAGCAAATGCCACATATCCTCCATCTATAATCCGATAATTGGTCAACAAATCCTTTAATCCCGTCATATGCTTGGAACATCCGCTATCAACATGCCACAGACTGTGTACAATCTTTGAAGAGGATCCCTGAAATGAATTAACAAATCATTTAGCCAGGAGCAATAGGGACCCAAGATTGAACAACTTTTGTTTTTAAAGAAGCAGATTTTTTACAAAAGAAATTATTAACCAATTTTGTCAATTTATTCCCAAAACAATTCCTATTAGAGGATCTTTGAATCAAAGGGCAATTTTTGATAAGATGATCCTCTTCACCACACCTGAAACAGTGATGTTTGAATCTAGGTCGATGATGTGATGAGGTAAAAATAGGATCAATAATAATCTCCTCATCACATTCAGACAAACTAGAATCAACATCACTGAATGTCTCATACATCTCATGATGTTTTTGTTTATTGAATCAGAGTTCTTCTTGTCAAAATCTAAACGTGATTCTTCTGACAAATCAGTAAAACTCGTACCATTGGTACCAGTGTCAGATAAAGACGAACTACATTTTTCTGATGATGTCATATTTAATGGTATGAAAGATGGAATAGGTTGAGAAAAGAACTTTTCGAAAGAATTAATTTTAAGTTGCTTAGTTGTTTTAGGAGAAACATCAGATTCATTGCATTCATTACCAGAACAAAAATCATCACTATCATGATTTGAAGTACAAGATGAAATAGAACTATCAAGAGAACATGAAACATTCAAGTCTGTTACATTTGAACTAGAAACAAACACTAAATTTAAACTAGACTTATTATCTAAAACAGACTGCGGATTGTTAGGTGTACTAGAACTAGTGCATCCAAGCCCACTAGTTGGTCCATAGTCGTAGTCTTCACGAATGTACTTAGAGTTATTCCCGACTAAACCTGCAGACATACTGTCAGTATCTGATTTGATTAAATCATTAGAAGGATGAGGACAGGCATAGGAGAATAACAGTATGTACTAGGAGGAGGATAAACCTGTACATTTTCATAACCCAAACCTGTTTTAATTCTTGCTCCCCGTTGAGATTTACAAAGATCATCATGTTTCATTCCAGAAATAGTCCATTTATCTAACTTTGACTGAAGTTTGCTTGCTTCAAATTTAGCAAGAGCAACCCGTTCAGTCAAAGTATTAACCTCTACATTCTTTCCAAAACAATTCTTTTTAAATGATCAGTTTCTTTTAAAGCCTCATTTAATTTCACAAAATATTTTGATTCATTCATTTTAAGTTCATCATTAATTCGTTTTAAATCCTTTTCATTATCAATTAACAAACGATTAGCCTTATAAATCCCAAAAAGTCTAATTTTGCAAGCAGATGAGCACATATCCTGTATTACCTCATAAGGAAGTCCCATTACCATCCTTTTGGCAGCTAAAGCTTTATCGCACATGCATGCTGGAGTACTTGATTTCCTTTCCTCACAGTAGCGGCCGCATCATCCTTCTCTTTTCCTTTCGCAGCTTTTGAATTCCTCTCTTCATCTGAACCTGTAATTTCCTCTTTCTCCTCTCTATCCGCCTTCTCTTCTTTCTCCTTTACTGAAGATTCATTTGCTCCTCTGAATTCCTTGAACAACACAAATCCATCTTTATCAACTTCCATCTCATCACTTTCCACAACCTCAGCAACTAACGCGTGATTTATTTCAGATCTTGTTTCTTCCACCTCCACACTCCAGTCAAAGTTTGAGATCAAAGCTGACTCCCTTTTTGAATTTCCTTCTTCCTTTTCTTTCTCTGCTGTTAATCTTGGTACTCCAGTGTTACTAGGATCTGTGACAATGGTAATGGACATTCACGTTTAAAATGTCCCAATTGTTTACAGTTAAGCACCTCAATTTTGACTTATCAAATCCTAGTTTTGAAGTAGATGATTGACCACCAAAGTTCTTTCTTCCTGTTCTTTCCATGAATCTCCTGGCTCTTAAAGTTAACATCGCTATTTGCCATTGAATGTCAGTTTCTTCTAAATCATCAGGATCAACATGTTTTGAGTATGATTGACAAGATAATGGATGAACATACTCTCCTAAAGGCCAACAGGACTGGAAGAGTATATGCCTTAGACTTATCAAAGAAAATTGATCTAAAAGGCCATCCATGTCTATTCTCCAAGGCCTCTCCTCAGAAATCTGAACTTTGGCACAAAAGGCTTGGTCATGTAAATCTTAGAAACATGAACCAGCTGATCCAACATGGTTTAGTGAGAGGTCTACCATTAAAGGAGTTTAAATGTGATGACAACTGCTCTACTTGTTTAAAAGGAAAGCAACATAAAGTATCATTCCCTCCAATAGAAGAACCAAAGTCCACTGCCTGCTTGCAATTACTGCATATGGATCTTTTTGGTCCAGTAAGAGTGATGAGCATGGAAAAGAAAAAATACTGTCTGGCAATTGTGGATGATTATTCCAGATTTGTATGGACCTTCTTCTTACATTCAAAAGATGAGGCTGGTCAAATTATCATCTACTTTGTGTTGCATGTGGAAAAGCAGTATTCTCTTTCTGTCAAGTGTGTGAGGAGTGATAATGGCACAGAATTTAAAAATCACACACTTGATGAATTCTATTTCTCTAAGGGAATCAAGAGGCAGTTTAGCATTCCAAGAACTCCTGAACAAAATGGAGTGGTAGAGAGAAAGAACAGGACCCTTATTGAAGCTGCAAGGTCAATGTTGGCTAATTCTGATTTGCCACTAACCTTTTGGGCTAAAGCTGTTAACATAGCTTGCTATGTGCAAAATAGAGTATTGGTAAATCAAGGTTGATGAAGACTCCTTATGAAGTGTTACATCATTTGGCTCCTCTGATTTCCTTCTTTAGAGCATTTGGGTGTCCTTGTTATATTCTCAACACAAAGGATCCACTTCAGAAGTTTGAATCAAAGGTGGATGCAGGGTACTTTGTTGGGTATTCATCTACTTGCAAGGCATACAGAGTTTTTAATTGAACAACAAAGATTGTAGAAGAAACCTTGCATGTAAAGTTTAATGAATCTCCAAAGGAGAAAATCCCACAAAACCCTATGGAGTTATTTGATCTGGACTCCTTATCAGTCTCCAACTGTTGCAGGTTCTGTGAATCCATCATCTCCTACCACTTGTTATCCATCTGTTGGTATAAATGCAAGTTTTAGTGATCAACTGCCTGAGTATACTAAACTTGATGTTCCTGTAGCTTCAGCAGTTCCATCCACAACAAATGCTGATGAGATCTCTGAATCCTCTACTTCATTTGAATTGTCATCTCATTCTAGGTTTCAAGAATCTGGATCACCATCTGTTGCTGCTGAATCATCTACAAACACTTGCACAGATCTTATTGATTATCAAGAACTGAAGAATCATCCCATGTCTCAGATCATTGGTGACATCAATGCTGGTGTTTCAACTAGAAGTCAATTGTCCAACTTTTGCTTCTATGCTCTCTTCATCAGTCAGCAAGAGCCAAAGAACTATCATATTGCATTAAGAGACAATGGATGGGTTGAAGCTATGCAACTTGAGCTTCTTCAGTTTCAAAAGCAGCAAGTGTGGGAACTGGTTCCTCTACCCCAAGGTAAGTGTGCAATAGGCACTAAATGGGTGTTTAGGAATAAAACTGATGAAAAGGGCCAAATTGTCAAGAACAAGGCCAGATTGGTTTACAGGGGTTTTCACAAGAAGAAGGTATTGATTATGATGAAACCTTTACCCCTGTAGCCAGACTGGAGGCAATCAGATTGTTTTTAGCTTATGCTGCTTTTCATAATCTCAAAGTTTTTCAAATGGATGTCAAAAGTGCATTCTTATATGGCAAAATAAAAGAAGAAGTTTATATGTGCCAACCACCAGGTTTTGAAGATCATAAACATCCAAATTGGGTGTATAAGCTTGATAAGGCTCTTTATGTGCTAAAACAAGCACCCAGAGCCTGGTATGAAACACTGTCTAACTTTCTTCTTCAAAATAATTTCACTAGAGGCTCCATAGATAAAACCTTGTTCATTAAGAAAGTAGGCATGCATAAGCTCCTTGTTCAAATTTATGTAGATGATATTATTTTTGCATCCTCTGATCCACAGTTGTGTGATGCCTTTACTAAGTTGATGCAACAAAAGTTTGAAATGAGTGCCATGGGAGAATTACAGTTCTTTCTGGGGTTGCAAATCAAACAAAAGGCTGATGGAACTTTCATTCATCAGTCAAAATATACAAAGGATTTATTGAAAAAGTTTGATTTACAAAACTGTAAGCCCTGTTCTACTCCCATGTGCAGCACCACACAACCGGATGCTATCAGAAAGGTAAAGCAGTTGATGAAACTCTTTACAGATGTATGATTGGTTCCTTGATGTACCTTACAGCTTCTAGACCAGATATTATGTTTGCAACTTGTGTCTGTGCTAGATTTCAGGCTGCACCTAAAGTATCCCATATGATTGTAGTCAAAAGGATCTTTAGATATTTGCAAGGAACTCAATCTCTAGGACTTTGGTATTCCACTGGGCACTCTTGCAAATTAGTTGCTTTCTCTGATAGTGACTATGCAAGGTGTAAATTAACCAGAAAATCAACCTCTGGTGGATGCCAATTTCTAGGCAACTGTTTAGTTTCTTGGCAGAGTAAGAAACAAACCTTTGTTGCTACATCCACTGCTGAAGCAGAGTACATTGCTGCTACAAGTTGTACATCTCAAGTACTCTGGCTTCAGAATCAGTTACTGGATTATGACATTATAGAGACTAAGACCCTTTACTGATGGACAGTGCTTCAGCTCTTTGTATTGTTAAGAATCCTGTCCAGCATTCTAGGACCAAACATATTGAGATCAGACATCATTTTATCAGGGATTATTATGAAAAAGGTCTAATTGATCCAAAGTTTGTTCCTAGTGCTGATGAGCTTGCAGATATATTTACTAAGCCTTTGGACAGTGCAACTTTCCAAAATCTAGTGCTAAGGCTTGGTATGCTACAACTTGAATGATTTGACAACTACTGATGATCTCAGCTCATAAGTACTGATGAGCATCAGTATACAGCTGTCAAAAATAACTACTGAAGTTATTTTATCTTCAGCAGTTTTCATAACTACTGAAGACTAAATTACTTAAAAGTATTGAAGTACTTTATTTGTTGCAAAGTACTAATGTGGTTACAACTACTGAAGTCTGTTCTAACAGATAAGTACTGATGACCAATGAAACATCTAAAAATCAGATAATCTGCTGAGTAAGTGTTAAGGTCAAATGAAACACTAAGATATGTGAATTGACGACAACAACTGATGAGTAATTTTATTCTTCATTGTTTCAAACAACTGTTGTTTCATTTCAAAACAACTGAAGCCAAAATCAAGTCTTCAGTAGTTTTCAACTACTGATGACAAACACCAAGTCTTCAGTTGTTTACAACATCTGTAAGTTAAAACCATGTCTTCAGTTGTTTTCTAACAACTGATGACTAAAACCAAAACTTTCAGTTGTTTTCTTTCAGCCGTTTCATAACCTATAAATACCTAACCCTAACTCAAACTTTTCATAATGGATTTCCGAACATTCATCTTCCATTAATGGCGACCATGCAAATCAAACCATGACACAACTGTGTTGCCTACTTCACAAGATCGGCCTTTTGGACTAAGTTTGATGATGCCATTGATCTGATGGTTGATTCTCCGTATCGAACTGCTTTTCTTCTGAATCCAACCATCTATCCAGACTCTCTTCGTCAATTCTGGACAAATGTCACCATCCATACTGGTGAGAATGATGTTGCGATCACTCTCCAGTCATTTGTAAACCAGAAGAAGGTGGTAGTCACTCCTACTATCATTCACCAAAAGCTAGATCTGAATGATGCTACCTTTGTCACCAAATACCCAAAGGGCACCATTGATCTTTCATTCATCAACCATGGATATGAGGGCAACCTAAGTGCTACAACCATTCTGAAGAAGCACTTCCATGATGCTGAACGCCTAATCTTCCACATGATCAATGTTTGTCTTGCCCCCAAAACCTCTTCATGGGATCAAATGTCATCCAGGTGGCAGCAGGTATTGTATTCTATTCTTGAACGCCAAAGCTTAAATTTTTCTGAAATTATATTTTAGAATTAATAGATCTGGCAATGAAACCTATAGCTAACAAATGGCTATTATATCCAAGGTTTCTTATGGCCATAATCATGAATCAGTTACAATCTGATGGCCCTATTGGCCTTGGAGTCCCTGCTGTGGTAGTTTTGCCAAAGGTATACTCCAGGCACAACTCTGACCCACACCTCAAAAAGGCTGCCAAACTGCTAAAACCCAAGCAGAAGGTACACACAGCCTCATCCTCCAGATCCAAAGTCCCCTCCAAACCTCATTCCAAACAAACCAAAAAGGCTACTCAGGGAGTTGAGTCCCCATGATGCCCCTGCAACACAAAGGCAGGATGAAACTATGGTTAATCCCCCGGTAGTTTCCAGGACTCTACCAGCTGAAACCGCTCAGTTTCCTCTCAACAGGATCCTGATACAACCAAAAATGGGGAAACCACATTACTGGAATCTCTCTCACTTGAGAGGATTGCCATTAAAGAGCACCATTCACCCCAGGTGCAATCCTCTTCACACCTATCTCCCACTGAAGCCACCCCTACAAGCCCAACTGTGGTTATTGCACAAGTGCTGACTCAACTACATTCCTCTACCCCTCCCCAGAAACCTATTACCACTGGAAAAACCTCAACAGTTGAGGGAGAGGATTATAATGTGGCTGATAACCCACAGCACAGGGATTATAGATTTCAATCTCCCTGTGTAGAAGAGGAGATTAGAACATCTAGTGAGGCTGCCTCTTCTCCTGTTTCAGTACATGATCAGGATGAAGATGGTATCATCTCTAACTCCTCACCAGAGGCAACTGCCAATGAAGGACATCATCCTGAGGCAGGAAGTCCCCAGTTCCAAGAAATAGGGGCACATGTGAATATTGATCTACACTCAGCACATGTTCATCCTGATTTCATCAAGAGGTCAGCTGATTCAGCACAGACTGATGATGACCTGGGCTTTTTCTTTGATGTTCTAGCCCATAATACTATTCTTGAGACTGAGGTATGCAGACTACAAGAACTGCTTGCCAAAATGTCACAAGAATCAAGTCCATCTGCCCATATTCACCCATAGATGGCAGTTTCTCCTAAAACTATCCCAAACACTGAGCCACTCTCAACAAATTTGCCACCAGCCTCTACTTTAGGTACCATTTCTCAGGGACAGAACCCCTCTGAGCTAATGGCTGCTGCCTTTCAAACATCCTTACCTCTCATCACTTCCATAATCAAAAACACTGTACATCAAGCCATTGATGAGAGGCTTTCCTCAAATCTTCAATCCTTAGTTGATGCTGCTGTTTCTAAGAGACTTTCTGACATTCACACCCCTGAACCTAATGCAACCAAAAAGGAGGAGTCTAAGTCAGTGAAAGTAGACAAAAGAAAAAGAGCTGAAGAGGAAGCAGAAAAAAAAGAAGAAAGAAAAGGAAATGATCACCTACAAGAGGAAGAAAAGCTCTGAAAAGACTGAAGGTGAGAAAAAGTTAGAAGAATTGATCAAAGAAGCTGATGAGCAACATAGCAGAACTATGGATAAGATTATTAATCAACTCTTCAGACAAGGATTTGACACTGCCAAACTTGACTCTGAAATCAGAAGGTTAGAGATTCAAGAGATTGAACAAAGATGGGCAAGTTGGAGTGAGAAAGAAAGGGAAAGGCTGGAAGCTATGGCAAGATTTATATCAAAACATCTGGGAAGATCAACCATTGAAGTAAAGTCATGGTCCAGAGACAGTATTTTGGAGATAACCACCAGAATCTGTTCTTCTGAAGTATTTAACAAGGGATTGATCATAGAAGCTCTTGATGAAGCTGGTGCTAGGAAAATGACTGATATGGCAAAATTATCCAAAGCTTCACTCACATCCAAGATGCTAGAGCAGCCTGCACAATCACCCAAACCAAAACAACCACCCTCACAACCCTCAAAACCAACTCCTTTACCCAATAAACCTACTCAACCCACTACCAATGATGCACCTAAGAGGAAGAGAAGGGTGTTGAGGATGGAAGAAGAAGACGAAGATGATGAGGATGATAGTCTGCCAATCTCTGCTGTTCTCAAAATAAAGATGCCTAAGCCCAGGAGTCAACCAACAACAATTACACTTGACTTCCAAGGCAAATGGTAAAAGTCAAACTTGAAGAAGAAGAACAGCACAAACAACATGATGAGCAGCTGTTAAGGATGATTGATAAAGAGTTTCCCAAGTCTTCATCCATACAAGCTATGAAGAAACATGCTCAGAGTTTGCATGCTCTCAGATTTACATTCCAATATGAGAAAGAGAGAGTGAGAATTTGGCCTGACCCCAGAGTAAGTGACAGAATTCACAAAAAAAAACATTCCAAGCAGATACAATGGCCAAGTAAAAAAGATTGTAGATGCTGTGATAATGTTGGCCATTGTAGTGTCACCCTGGGAAATCCTTGATGGCTTCAAGAGAGCTTACAAGTCTAAGATGACTCCACAAACTTTAGTAGAAAACAAAATAGTAAAGAAGGGGTTAATCTACAAGAAGCTTGAAGAAATAAGAAGAAATGAGCTCCAGTTATTGCTTGAAGGCACTCATCCTGATGAGTTTGCATACAAAGAGATAACAACTATGGAGCTGAAAAATGGAAAGCATATTAAGTACTTATCTAAGTACTATGGGCCTGAGTTCTTCTTTGAAAGTGGAGCCGAAGAACTCACAATGGAAGAACAAGTTGTTTTCCTTGAGGCCTATGTCAGAGAGTCTTACAGACTTATCATTGGGAAGTAGGTTTCATGGATGGGGTAACAGCTCTATGTCCAATTCCCCAAGACAGAGTTCCCATTCATCCTTTGCCAATCAAACCTTCTGAAATCTATTCCCTGGCCTGAGCTTATATCGAAGATTTCTGAGCTGATCCAGATATTGTTTCTGCCAATAAGTGGGACCTTAATAATTTTAAAGGTTTTGGTTGCATTGGTTCAGGGGGAGTTTGTTGGACCAAAAGAACCAATGAGCCAGATCAGAAAAACCTTTAAGTCCCACAGATATCAAAACAACTGAAGTGGTCTACAACAGCTGAAGACAAAGTCTGAAGAACAAAGTCTGAAGACAAAGTCTGAAGACAAAGTCTGAAGACAAAGTCTGAAGACAAAGTCTGAAGACAAAGTCTGAAGACAACAGCTGAAGACAAAGTCTGAAGACAACAGCTGAAGACAAAGTCTGAAGAACAAACTGAAGACAAAGTCTGAAGACAACAGCAGAAGACAAAGTATGAAGACAAGTCTGAAGACAACTGCTGAAGACAAAGTCTGAAGATCAAGTTCTCAGAAGTTATCACAACAGCTGAAGTAGCTCTCTTCAGTAGTTGTGATGGTTTACATTTTAGTAGTTTGTAATCAGTAGTTTTATATTATGTAAAACATCTAAAGTTCTTACACTTCAGATGTTATAACTTCAGTAGTTGTAATGTTAGCTTATACTTAGCTTTTAGTGAAGGTGTCCTCAGTTGTTGTGGACATCTTCAGTAGTTTAGTTTACTTTCAGTTGTTTGTATAAATCAGTTAGATGTCACTATCAAGTGACGTCAGCTGATGTCACATTCCTTATAAAAGGAATGTTGACCTAATTTTCCTGCACGGGAAGCTTGTGCATGAATGAAAACATTCTTTTTGCAGAAAACTCTATCTTTATAACCGTTACTGTTTGATTGAATATTCATATTATTCTTGCTATAATTTTGTCTAATTCGTGTGCTATTCCGCTGCAAATCCTAATCTAATTGATCAAACTAGATCTCGATCCCTTCAAAATGGTTTTAAGTTATTCTGCTGTGATATTTTAGTAAACTTAAACGTATATTTTATGTCTTATGTGCAATGATTAAACAGTTGTAACTAAGTGTCTCGGGAACGGGGCCTTACAATTACTGTCGATGTCGCTATGGTTATGGCTATTGCTATGGCTATTACTACTATTATTATTACTATTATTATAATTATTATTAACTAAATATTTGGTTATTGTATAACATCAAATATTTAAATAAAATAATAATTAATTTAAATAGTATTTAGTTATAAAAATATACAAAATAAATGTATGTTTAAATATTAATTTAAAATATTATAAATAAGATAATACTTAATGTAAATAGTTTAATAATCTAATGTGTATTTAATAACATATTTATTAGATAACTTTTATTAAATGATGGCAAATTAAAAACTATTGTATAAATCACTTGTACCATATTATTAAAAAGTTATTTTAAGTATCTTAAACTTTAAAGTTAATTTTAATTTTACTCTCTAACATTTACTTAAGTAACTATTTCTTTCAAATGCTTTAAAATATCAATTTTCAATTTTATATCAAAAGTTTTTAAGTTCAAAAGTTTCATTATTTTGGATTCAAGTTAAAACAACTAACATAACTTTTGGATCAACACGAAAACAACTTGTAAAACTTTTAAAGGTAAATGATTATTTTAATATTTTGAAGCAAAATATTATTTTTGTTAAGTCTTGGAGAATAAAACCGAATTTAACTCTAAGCTTCAAGTAAAATTACAATTTTGTTCTCAATAGTATAGATGAAGTACTTAAATAACATATTTTGTTTCTAATTTTCTTTTATTTTAAAACTTTAAAAGTCATACAAATATCATTTTTGTTACACACAGTTTTCATATTATCATAGTTTATCTCTGGTTCTTAAAAAGTCATCATCTTGAATCGTTGGCTGGCTCAGAATGTATGAGGAATCATTTCATACAAGGATAATATATTCTGTTGATTTCAGAGTACCAAATTAGGTAGAATGTCACCTGCAAAAGTATTCTTGAAAAAAAAACATTATGTTAAAGAATAGTATCCATGTGTTTTGAACTTTAGATGTCTTGCTGATTTAGATTACTTTCTATCATATCAATGCAATTTCCAATTGATCTTCCTTGTGTCATGGCCCCTGCTAATGTTGATGTCGCTTTGGTGTGCCGATATAATATTGTGAGTGTGTTCAGTGCCGCCCATCTTGTTAGAGTTCTTGCTTCATCTTCAGTGAAATGCAACCACTTGAGCACTCTGTACAACTTTTCCATAATGATGAAATAAGCTAACTTGAATTGTAAAGTTGATAAAAACATTAAAGGTTATAATATATGTGTTCAGGTTTACGTTCCATAGATATTAAAATTTCATTTTTGATCTTTTAATAAATTAGTATTAGAGTAATAATTTGATTGAAATTGCTATCTAAGATGATAAACGAACATACTTTGTCCACGTCTCCTTGATGTCCTTTTGATTGTCCAAATGCTATATGTTCTGCTACTAAGCCTCCGACAATCACGCATGCGAATTTGCTTAAAACCTAAGGAAAACGGAACTCGCATCATTATGCTGTTCTTAATATTGTTTATTAATATTATTATTTTTTATTTTTTTTCTTGAAAAACTATCTTATTTTGTTATTCATCTGGAAGTTGAAACTTGAAAAGTTGAACTTGATGAAGATGAAGAGTAATATGGTATCTTTACGTGAAAGAATATTCAGAGGGTTGTAACTTGTAACTTAATTTTGGTCATTATTCGAATTGTAGAGAACTTGAAATTCGATTAACAAATTTGAGATTGGGCTTCAACTATTGGAATCAGATCCTTAACTGGATTCCAAATTCAGATCTTAGATTATATTCGAATACATAAATTTCAAACCAAAGTGACTCAATCATTCAAATTCATTGTATATGATTTTCTGTATACGTGTATTTTATAAATTTTAATTTTGGGCTTTTCATGTATCTAGCAATTAACAGTCACCACCGGTGGCAGTGGTGAATAAGGAAGGTGGTTGAGAATTTACACAATGATTAGCTTTCTACTCCAGATCTGGAGATACACGATGAGGGTATGGAATTTATGGAAAATGGATGAGGATGGGGAACATTGTTATATTCTAGTGTTTTAAGGACGAGATTGATGGTTGTATATGCATTAACGAACATAACCAAACCAATGCTGCTTTTGTTGCTAATTCATTATATTAAGCAGTGTTATTATTAATATTTTAATAATTCAAGTGAATTAGAACATTTTGAATTAAAATAGGTTTTTAGCTTCTATTTTGGATTCTATTTTGCTACCTCTAGCATCTAGATTAATAGTGGGAACAAATTTGGTGAGGTTGGGCTCTGTTCTTTCTTTGTTTACTAGTATTACTCTTTACTAATCTCGAAGTGCAATGGGAAAACAGAAAACTGGATATTGAGGAAAATCTAAATGAATATTTAGAACAAAAAACCTTCAAGATAATAAGATAACTGACCGTAGAAGACAATTTGCATTTATTGGCCTGTGTTCATAACAAAACAGGGCATGTTAGAGGCCTGTTTGATCCTAAACGAAATGTAAATGAGTAGATAAAAAGAAATAGTCTCACCTGATGACCTGCCTTTACTTCATTCAGGTTTTTGTCCAAAAGCACTACATCTTCCAACTGCGATATGAAAATTAGTTTTCATATGATGATAAAACAAAGATTATAAAAAGAAGTTGTTTTGCTCCTCATAATTATTAATTATGAGTGGCAAAAAGGTAAGGGTTGGGCTCTACTATTAATTGATTGGGTGAGCATTGCAAGGTAAAATTTTATGAAGAAAATTAGTTAAAAGATCACCCCTTACCTTTTAAACTAACCATAGGAAAGGCCCAAATAACAAACACTAGTAAAACAAAGACACGGATGTTATCTCACTGAAATGTGAGCTTTGTATGATGACAATAGACATCAAGTATGGAAGTGATTATAGTTGTTTTTCGTTTACTTATATTTTCAACAACAAATTTACATCATACGCTTAAAACAAGGATTGAACCCGAGTGGGCCATCACCAAGGTTTAAAAGTACGGAATCAAGCCTCGAGGAGTTTTCCCTCCGCCTCATAAGGCGTAAGCCTCGAGGCGAACCGAGGCGTAAGCCCGAGGCGGAGTTAAAAAATAAATATAAAAATTATATATCTTGTAAAAAATGAAATACATACTAATTTCATAATCGGATTTATCAAAAACATCAAAAAAAGCACATTAAAAAGACATGGAATGTTTGAAATTGACACAGAGAGTCTAAAACACAAAAACAAACCAAAAACCCCCTGAGGCGCCCTTGTGGCGCACCTGAGGCATAGCCTTTCTTGGCACCTCAGCCCCATGAGGCGCACGTACCAAATAAACCCCTGAGGCGCCGCCTCAAACATGTTTTATGGGTGCCTCGCCTCGAGGCGCACGCCTCAGCCGATTTTTAAAACAATGGCCATCACCAATAAATGAGAGAATGAAATGTATGAGAGAATAAAATGAATCATTACATTCCATTATCCTACTTGATAACCCTTTAGGACCGGAATGAATCATTACTTTTTGTTGTGTTGTTTGTTAAGTGGGAAAAGATAAAAGAATGAAATGTAAAAATGGTTATGGTGGTGATGGTGGCCGGAGAAGGTTCCCGATGGAGGTGGTTGGCGGCGGCGGTGGCCGGTGGTTGGCGGAGAAGGCTAGTGGTTGGCGGAGACAGCGGTGATTAGTGATGGTGGTCGTGGTTTACGGCCAGTGTTGCAAAAATCGGCGCCAGGCGCCGATTATTTGCCGACTAACCGCAAATCTGGAGTCCACCTTGGCGATTTCACGTAATCGGAGACACTAATCGGTAATCGGTCAAAATCGGACCTAGGCGCCCTTAATTGGCCAAATATCGGTGATTCCGGCGAATTCCGGTAGGGTTCCGGCGGGATTCCGGCGACGTTCAAAAATTCCGGCCAAAACTTGGAAAATCCGGCAAAAACTTAGAAATTCAGGCCAAATATGTACATTATATATAAAACTGAACTTTTTTATTAAAATTACATACTAAAATGTGTGTATTTATATATAAAACTAAAAATTACATATGAAAATTCCAATCCAATTAATCCCTAGTCCCTACCTCGCCGCCCGACTAGCGCTTAGTGATTTTTACAACACTGTTTACGGCCGTGGCTAATGGTGCAGGTGGTGGCCGTGGTTGGTAGTGATGACCAATGATGAAAGAATGAATGGAATGAAAAAAAAAGAATGGGGTGAATGGAATCAAAAAAAAATGATGGGGTGAATGGAATCAACTATGTAATGGTCATTCCATTACCTTCATCAACCAGACATGTTTTTTGCTATTCACCCTCCATGCTTCATTCTATTTCACCCCTCATTATACCTTAGTTATTTAATATAATTTTAGTAAATATGCTAAATTCAATAATATAATAAGCCATCAAAAAGCAGATTATTATGGCTGATTTGATTATAGAAATCAGTTTCCGTCAAGTCGTTAGTGTGATTTGGAATAATGCCCTTCAATCTCATTGATGGTAATCAACAATATATATACAAGACTAATCTCAACTAACCTAGAGCTAAAGTAGGAATACAAAATAATTAACAATATAACATAATCCTATACTCAAATACAAATAAATACAGTATACAAATAATCAAATATTGACTAGTACGCACCCAAAGTCTGATCATGGGGTTGAATGTAATGCTCTAGGTGAACATATCAGCAAACTAGTAATCTGTCAAAACATGGAGGACATGAATGGAACCAAGGTGAACCTTATCACATACAAAATGAATATAAATCTCAACATGTTTGGTATGTTGACGGTAAACTGGAATCACAAAGAGATAAACAGCAAATAAGTTGTCAAAAAAAATATTGCTAGCACCACGAATGGGAACTTGAAACTCAAGTAATAGCTTACGCAACTAGGTAACCACGGTGATGGTGTTTGCCACATCCTAATATTTAGCCTCGCCACTTGAGTGAGATATTGTGTTTTGGCGTTTAGAAGACCAATGAACTAAATATTCCCCCGGGAATACACGCACAATATCCTGATGTCGATCGTCATCAGTGGTGAAGGAGCTGGTTGGTGGTTATTGGTTAAAGATTGTTAAGGAGAAATGGGGAGGCGTCCAGAGAAAGGAGTAGTCAAGTGGGGTGGTAAGGTTATGTTGCTGGAATGAAAAGGTGTCCTCAACGAATGTAACATGTCTTTAGAGGATAAATTTACTGGTTGTTAAGTCAAGTCGTCGCTAACCCTAGTAATCGTGCGGATAGCCAAGGAAGCACAAGTTGTGTGAGGTGCTGGTTTGTGAGAATGCGCTGTGGATTGGTTGGGGTAACACGCACGCCCGAACACACGGAGGTGGTCATATGTGGGGTGTTTAAGGGTACAGAACTGATAATGGGGTGTGGTTATGCATTAATTTGGTGGAAGAATGTTGTGAAGATAAACCGAAGGGTGTGATGCCTCGTCCAAATAGATGGGAGGGATGGAGGAATGGGTGAGAAGGCATAACTTTACTTTATTAAGGCGTTTGATCATGTGCTCGGCCTTCCCATTTTATTGGGAAGTGTGAGGACATGGAAAACGAAACTAAAGTGGATAGTGAAGGCAAAGAACTTAAATTGACTATTGTCAAATGCACCCCCCATATCGCCTTGGCAATGATGTAAAAATCAGGCTAGGCGACCGATTAATTGGGGATTAATCGGTAGTCTGCCCCTAGCCTTGTCCATTATAGCTAATCGGCGACATTAATCGCTAGGCGGTCCTAGGTTGATGAAATCGGGATTAATCGGTGGTAGGGGGACTAAATCAGTGTAATCGGAGGCGTAATTCTAGTCGTCAAAGTCGGTCAACATAATACTTTTTGCTTATTAAGTTAGATCTGACCCCAAAAACCATTTAACCTAACTCCCCACCTGCTCCATCCATCGACCTCCCCACCTGCACTGCAACCCCCCTGCTCCGGCGACCCCCCCTACACTGGTGACTACCTGTGTGGCTGTGCTCCAGCGAGTGGCGACCCCCTTGCGCAGCAACCACCGGTTTAGACAAGGTGCAAGTTTACCTAATTACCTGTATTTTACTAAAGTATATATTGTCAATTGTATATATTTATATTGTCAATTACTCAATTATATATGGCTTGTTGTCTACCTCTATTTTACTAAAGTATATATTGTCATATTGTGTATATACTATATTGTCAAGACTCAAGATGGTTTAGATAATGTGCAATTTTACCTCTATCTTACTAAAGTAAATATTTTCAATGGTATATATGTATATTGTCAATTATATATTATCTCTATTTCAATTTTAATAGTTTACTAATGTTACAATAGCATTTAGATATTAAATGGCATCCATGGATTCAACGGCTAGTCAAGGTACAAAACGAAACTCGAGTGATATTGGTTGGGAATATGGGAAGTTGGTTGATACAAATAAGTTGGATAAGGTGCAATGTAAGTTATGTGATAAAGTTATGTCCGGGGGGGGGGGGGGGGTGTTTATAGATTAAAACACCATATTTCGGGCATAGGAGGTAATGTTTCGAGTTGTAAAAAAGCAACAAAAGATGATCAACTAAAAGTTCGAAATGCACTTAGTGAGTTTAAAAACAAGAAAGAGGCTAAGCAAGATAGTGATGAATCATTGAGAGCTAAGGTGAACATTGGTAAAGAAACAATTGACCTCGATGATTGTTTTGGAGAATTAAAGGAACCTCGATCTTTTGGTCCTATGGATAGATTTGCAACATCCAAAGAAAATTCGGTCAGAGAAAATAGCAAACGAAGTAACCTCAACAATGTTGTTCAAAAAGAACAAATGATTCGTGTTAAAGAAGTAAATGGGCATATGAATGTGCTATTCAATTTCATGTTTTTGAAAGGGATAGTTTGAAAACATTGTCAGAGGCGGTTGGTCACTTTGGACCTAATGCCATGCCTCTTACTCGATATGAGATGGGAGATACCTATTTAAAAAGAGGTTAGAAAAGACTAAAGGGTTGTTTGTTTTTTTAAAAAACCTCTTCCCCACTTCTTCATCTGCGCGCACGCAGACGCAGGAAGAGGTTTTTACTTCGCAGAGTGTTTGTTTTCTGGAAGACGTTTCTTCCTGACGTCTGCACGGAGAAGATGTGGAACAGGCTCTTCTGATCTCTTCACAACCTCTTCTAATCCGTTTCTTCTTTCATTTGAACCCTAACATATGTCAACACCACCTCCCCACTCTACCCACCACCCCCACTCCACACCACCGCCCTTGTCATCGCCTTCTTCCACCGCCGCCGCAGCCCCTTCGACCGACCGCCGCCGCAGCCCCTTCGACCGACCGCCACTGCCGTCTTCCATCGCCACCTCCCCATTCTACACCACCGACCCTTGCAGCCCCAGGCTTAACGACCCTCGCAGCCCCTTCGACCCCTACCATAATTGTCAATAGCGAATAGCAGTAAATAGCGACAAGCCACCTATATGCTACGTAGCGAATAGCGGTAAATAGCGACCGCTATTTCGTGTTTAGCGATTAAGTAGAATAATATGTAAGATTGTTTTACATTCAATAGATAAGCATGTTTAGGTATAAAGTAGTAGGAAATCTAAACAAAGACCCCCAAAATAGCTAAAATACTTGATTACCAATCATCTAAATCTCATATTTACCAAATAAAAAAAAATACTGATATGTAGTCGCTATTTACAAATAGCGACCCATTGGCGCAACGCTACATAGCGCGCTATAGCGGTCGCTATAGCCGCTATTGACAACATGGACCCCCACCCCCCTTCGGCCCCCCTTCAACCACCCAAGCAGCAGCCCCTTCGACCCCCCTTCGGCCCCCTTCGACCCCACTAAACATCCCATGATCATTGCCGAAGTTGATGTCTACAAACATGACCCTTGGGAGCTTCCTAGTACGTCGTTTGTTTTCCGATTTGTTCGTTACTGTCATACAATTTTGTAACATGCAACGTGCTTTGATTGGGGCTAATTTGTGACCTAATTTGTGCAAAGATGGCTCTGTTTGGAACGAAAGAATGGAACATTCAATTATTGCTCCCAAAGCATAAATAAATAATACCGAAAACACTTAAAAGTAACATTCAATTATTATATCTAACTTTTAGCATTTATTAAATAAATACAATACATAACATGACCTTGTTTAAATAAGCAAATCCTAAGCAACCCCCATAATACAAGCAACAAAAGCATACAACTAAGAAGATTAGAATGTCGAATAAACGATTGCCGAGCAGTTAAGACAAAATGTCTTTTATTTATATATTAATGTATTAGTTATTTTTAAAGTTTAAAAAATAGATTTAGTTTGATTACAAAATATTTCAGCATTCTGCACATGTTAAAAAAACAAACAGTCTTTTTCTTGCAGACTGCAGACATTTGGTCCACCTCTTCTGCTGCAGATGTGATCCGCAGACTGCAGACGTTTTCCTACAGAAAAAACAGCACCTAAAGCTTTTTGACAAAGTATGAAGAAGAATGGAAAAATATAGGATGTTCTATTATGACTGATACATGGTCTGAAAGAACAAGAAAAGCATTATGAATTTGTGTATAAATTCAAAGTTAGGAGCTATTTTTTTGTCATCTAAAGAATATTTGGATGAAGCACACACAAGTGAAAGCATTTCTGAGTATGCAAATAAGTGTATTGAAGAGGTTGGTCCGGAAAATGTCGTTCAAGTTGTGACCGATAATGCATCTAATAATATGGGTGCATCAATTTTGTTGAAGGAGAAAAGACAAATAATCTTTTGGACATCGTGTGCGACACATACCATAAATTTCATGCTTGAAGGTAAAGTTTAATTGTATTTATATTTATAATTTTATATGGGTGATCAAAACTATTCCAAGGGATTCAGATTAGTTAAGTGGGCTTGGGGCGAGTTGGAGGACCAGGGTGGTGGGTTTAGGATAAGGGCAGGGCGGTGGAGGAACCTAATAAGGAGGCCAGTAGCCTATCGAGTTGGTAGGCCAGGGTTCTATGATTGGCATGATGAGTGCTTGGGCCTGGCCGACGTTGAAATGAAGGCCCGCAAGATTGGGGTTGCGAGTTGTTATCACGGCGAGTGGTGTCACGACCATGCTTAATAGTGGGCACGACAATGGCAAATAAACCATGTCATTCGAGGAAGCAATTTGTAGGTTCAAAACCTATGATAAACAGATCAAATTGCAAGATGAGACAAGTGATAATGATCAAAGCAAGTGTTACTCTCTAACAAATTAATGATCAAGAGATGGTAAGAATTGGGATAAAAGTAAAGGTAGGTCATAGTGAAAAATATATTTCATCTAGAAAGCCTAAGAAGGATTGTGGGCTTGCCACGTGTACTTCTATTGTTTGAAAGAGGACATTCTGGTCATTGCGTCAAATACGTCAACTCATTGTGTCTTATACGTTCATTGTGTCAAATAATAGTTCAATTGTCATATATTTTACATTATTTGTTATATGTGTTTTGTTTTACGTTTTAGATCATTTTGTATTATTTTTGTCATTGTTTCCATAGATTGTAATTGTATAATTAGAATTACACAATGATATAGTTTCACCAATGTATTTTTTCAGAACTCATAATGGTAAAGATAAGACAATGTGTTGTTTTTTTATTGATTCTTATAGATTATATAAACTTGTTATCTATCACTGTGTTTTACAAATTAGAAGTACACAATGATGTTATTCCACCAACGTATTTTTCAAAACTCATAGTGTTTAATATAACACAATAACGTTAAAAAAAGACAATGAGACATTGTCTTATTTCGCCATTGTTTTTAAAGTATTATATTAATTAATTGTTAATTTATTATTGTGTTTTACATACTAAAAATACACAACAATGTTATTCCACCATTATATTTTTTCTAGAATTCATCATTTTAGAAAAACACAATAGTATTCAAAAAACCACAATAGCTAACAAAAAGACACAATGAAATGTAATAAAGACACAATGAAATGTAATAAAGACACAATGACGAGCATAAATCATATAAGTTTAGATATGTAAAAAATTACTATTTTTTTGTAACAATACTACTCTTTTTAAAGATTAAAAACGCTCGTTTTTATAGTGTAATTTTTATAAAAAATAATGTTGTATGTAAAGTTATGAATGTTTAAAAAAAAGAGGGAACTTCATAAAAAAGTCAAAAACAGTGGTTGTCTAAAATACCCATATAACAAACTTCTTCCTTACAATTTGATTTCAACCATTGATTAAAGAGATTATGGGTTGAGATTACTTTTGACGCCTTTTAGTTTTAAAGACCTTTTTTTATTTGAACATTTACCTAAAAGTAAAGTAAGGCATTTTAATTGCAACAAGATTAGACATTACATAGAAGAGTGTCCTAATCGAAAGAATGAAGAAGCAAATTCGGCGTAAGAGGATGAGCCAACTATGACGATTCAATCATGATATATATAAGTTTATTTATTTGAAGTTTGTTTTGGTTAAGATAAAGTTTAGAATATTTTACTATTTGTTTTAGTTTAGTTTCCAAGTTCGAGTTTAGTTAAGAGTCTTATGAAACAAGTCTTTTAATATAAATAGATGGGTAGGGTGTTGTAATTCTTCGTTCAAGTTTTTTTTTTGAGTTAATATATTAAAAGAGTCATGGAGTTCCACAAAATCATTGTGTTCATTGTCTACTTTGATGCAACTGATTCCAACAATATAAACTTTAAACAAACATAAAGAAGGCTGTAAGTAAGGGTATAACGTATTGCACTTAAGAGGGAAAAGAAGTTGTTTCAGTTACCTCCGTTAAAAATTCAAAGCCGACAAATTTTACACTTGCATCAAAAACGTGATCTCTCATACATGAAACTTTGTACTGTTTTGGTAAAACACCAAGCAAGTAGCCGACTAAAAAATGACCAGCTTCATGCTGCACCACCTGCCTTCAACCTTCAAAACATGTCAATAGGTATTGATGCATTCGTGAAACCAGAAGTAAATTCACATGAAGTTGATGCATTTCAAAAGAATGAGACTAAATCGTCAGCTTAAAGCCATTCAAATTAGTAACTACGTCCAGCATCTTCCCCAAAACGAAATTTTTATTATTACTTGCAGTTGACTTGGAAAGTTAAGTTGCTACTTAACAGTGACATCTAGGATTGTGCCTACAGTGCTAAAACTTTCAGCAGCATTTATAGTTAACTTCTATAATTAGGTTGCTCAATAACTTGGTTGATCTCTAAATTTGATCCATTTTGTAGTAACATAGATATAAAGCTGACAGCTGTATGGGAACAAATTGTATAAAGACTTCCAGAAACTAACAATATTAATGGCAGCTACAGTGGGAAGTGGGAACCTATTAAAAGATGGTACACATGTATTCCAAGAGTATTAAGAAATACAGTGTCACAACTATGGTAGAAGAAGGTTATCTTACTTGTATTCAACTATATCATCTTCAAGGAATAAATCATTGTGTTCATCAGTTACAGAGTTCTGCAGACCAAACAAAGACACCAATCAGATAATTAATTAATGGTTTCTTTCTTATTTAGTATTGATAAATTAATCTAGTATCTGATGTTGTTTGCAGTTTCAGTAAAAAAAAATATTGTACTTGAGGGTCTGTTGCATAGTATCCAATAGACTTAGGACATGGCCAACAGCCCAGCACCCAACTTATACAATGACAAAAAAACATGTCAAAATATAAGTTTTGGTTATAAATTTTACTATAAGAGCATTAAATTGAAATAGGTTCAGGCATTGCTGTGCACATCAAGACAACTTAGTAACTGATCACATTACAAGATTATATGATCAATGTAAACATTACTTGAAATTTGTTTGCTATTTTGTGTGGGCCCCTATGTGTGACACCATCCTACAAAAGGTCATAAAGAAAACACAAGTACCTCCTTGAGTGGTGATGATTGGAGACTACTCTTGATGGAATCAAGAATTGCATCAAGTAATGATTGAAGGGCAGATGTTTGCATCACACTCAGATGTAATTGCTCTAAAGATGAGACACTTCGAGGCACCTATAAAAGGAATGAATTATCAAGATAAATGTATTTAAAACAAACCAAACCGCTCACATAAACCCATGAATCCAATTGCATTACCTACATCCATCATCTCTAATGCTAATACAATTCAAATGACAAGAAATCAAACAAATATCAGCACTTAATATATATATATATATATATATGTATGTATAATTTTAATTTTAATTTACGACATCAGATGTATTCAGAAGCCAGCATGCGATAAGATACCAGCTGCAATTCCAAAATCAGATACTTGTTGAGAATTTCTTCATAAGTTGATACAATTTTGTGTTAAATTCTCATCAGACTATAATAATGGGTTAAAATTCTAAGCAAAAGTAAAGACCTGTGTGGCAGCAGCGAAGCCAGCGAGATATGATTGACGGTGTAGCTGCTTGAGTAAAGAAAGAGCCACTTTGAAATTGCCCTTGGTCAGCTGCCTATCCACCATTCTTAGTGCAGCACGACGGCGTTGCGCATGGTCCTCCTTCACTCTCGCTCTAGCAACTACTATTGATCCTCGCCCGAAACCTGACAAAACCTCCCCCCCAACACACAAATTCATTTATCCACCACCTTATCCCACCTCATCTCTCAAGTTCCGAATACACCAATTTTCCACCACTAACATTGAGACCGGACAGGATAGCCCGGTTCAACATTTAGATAAAACTCCGGTTCCTTCTTCGGATTTAGTTTGATAAAAGCTATCTCCTTTAATTTTATAGAGCGGAATAGCCTTAAGAAACAGACACTTGGTCCATGTAATGTGGAACACCTTATTTATACATAGATATGAGGTGGAGGATTGCCCCGACTGCGGTGCGGGATCATCAAGTCTAAAATGATTATTAAAAGTAAAACTGCAAGACTCCCATCTACAGAATCGCATGTTGAAATACCACCTTTGCTAATGTCTATTGCAATTAGATAAATCCTTTTACGGTTTAAATGTTCACATGAAGTTCTTCTCACACAAATAAACACATGGATTAGTTTAGATATTATGAGATGAGATGAGATGATTAATGATTAATGATTAATGTTTTAAACTTTTATATTTATTTATCATTTTCTTTAATATTTCTAAGCATTTCAACTTTTATATATAAATATTATTTTCATTTATAATGTAATGTCCTGAAAATTCAAAACGAACCAATTAATAATAATTGGTTTAGTTGGAGGTTATTTAATATAAAAAGAGAGAGAAATGGATTATGGACCAAATTAACCTTACGGACTATATGTTAGCCGAGTTTAAGGTCCCTGAACACCCGATATATAAATACAAATCCCTCATATTCTTAATTATTTGCAACTCAAACAACCAACCTTCTAGAAAAAATGTGTAGAGAGAGAAAGTGAAGAAAAATGAAGACTTGGTGTTTTATAAATCAAAGGATTGAAGGTCTGTGTTTTTGGGCATTAAACAACAAGGAATTAGCAAGAATTCAGGTAAGAATCATCATCAAAATGTCCATTTTAATCATATCCGGATTCTAGGGTTTTGGGATTTTAAAAAGTGATAAAAAATCAACATAAAAGTCACGTTTTTATATATGAAATCATGTAAAAACTAAGGATTTGTATGTAAAAAATGAAGTTTTGGGTTAAAAATGGGCTGGATCATCATTTTTATGCGTCCAGAGAAACTATGAGTTCGTCTAGAGAAATTGTCAGTTCTTCCTGTGAAACTTTGGATTCATTTGGGCGAAACTGTCATGCGAAACTAGTAGAGAAACTAGCAGCGAAACTAGCAAAGAAACTATGTAGAAAATGATATGTTTGTATGTTAACTCATATGTAGACTGTGTATCATCAGCATACTTTAGGTGAAGTTATTTGCGGAGACCAGATGAGTTCTGCATCCCCTTTTTTACAAGTTTTCAATGGTTTTTGGGACTATTATGCATACCTTCGGTATGTTAAATGCTTAACTATATTACTTTTGAGATGTTAGTCGTAAGATGTATAATTATTGTATGAGAAGTAGGATGAATAGTTAAGCTAGTGTTTGATAGGCTAAGTGATGCGAATGTGCCTACTTATGATGCTTTATGAGGCTTACGATGTATTATGATACCTTAAACTACTTTCTCTCACGATAAAAAAAGATTTTTATGAAATCCTTACTTGAATGACATATGTGTACTAAGTAAAATATTATTTAAGGAGAAGGAAAAGATAATATTAATGAGAAATGGAAGTTAATGAATATGCAGGACCGATTAAGGGTGGTAACTTACAACACAACAACACAATAAGGAGAGTTTGCTAGAACACTTAATCAAATAAGGAACTAGAAACCAGTTACAATGATACTGCAGGACCGGTGAAAGGTGGTTACTTACAACACAACAACACAAAGAGGAGATTAACTAGATTGATCAAATAGTGAGATTAGATTAACCACAAGAGATAATACAATGAACACAAGTAAATAAGAGACTAACAAGATAGCAAAATACACAAGGAGATGGTTTTCAAGATTGCAGTATATTGCCTTCTCAAGTTCTTTTACCAGTGTGACAAAGCATAAAGAAAAGTTACAAATACTTGAGATACATATACTACATCCTACAGCGGACCATACTTTGAAGGCCAGCTGGATACAATTGACTAAACACAACACAAAATCAATTGTAGAGTCAAAAGGCAGATTGCCTTTTGACTTGTGACTATGACATGTCATAGCTCACATCCTAATATATTACAAAAAGGATAAAGTACATGAAGTAGAAGGTTACAAACTCAAGACCTTAATGTACAGTTACTAAAAGCATGGACGTTTTCACCAACTCATATCAGTTGGTGACTTTACAGAGTTGCAACGGAAAGGGGTCCAGCTTTATGTAAAGTACATCAGATAAAGCATGTATACTAAAAGTCTTCAGAAGAAATCTGTCTTCAAGTGTTGAGCTTCAGAAGAATTTGTCTCTGAAGATTCGGAAGACTTCATCTTTGGCTTCTGTAGATACATGTGTACCTAGTTTAGGAGCTTAAATGTAAAATGTCTTTCATGTCTTACGTATATGTAACAGAATGGGTATGAATGAAATGTAATGTGTTGATGATGCTTATAATGTTTAATATTTCATTGATTATTGTGTGATAATACATATTGAACTAACTATATAGGTTTGTGGTTGTTTACATAGTTCTTAGTCAATAATGATTGAGAAACGTGTTTAAACTTAATCGTGTGAAGTTCTCATGTGGACCATGCTAATGGACCATACACATGAATACTTCATGCTAATGGACCAGTCGCATGACTGAACCAGGAGACTGGATCACTCGCATGACTGAGACATACGATTGACTCAGTCGCACGACTAGACCTCAATCGTGCGGATGGATCAACCGCATGCTTCAGTCGCACGACTGAACCATGCTAATGGTTCAGTCGCACCACTAGAAGACCCTAACCTATAAATACCACCTAATTCGTGAAAAACGTAACAATTCAAATCCTTACGCACTAAATTGTACTCTAGCCGTCCACAGACCTAAGACAACCTGTTCCAAGTTCATAGATCGCAGCAAATCATCTTACAATCGTTCTTAATGTTTTGATTCATTCCTAGATCGATTATACTTGTGTTTTCACTGATTGGATCGCCAATCAAATAGGATTCTGCACTATTTGGTTTGGTACACATGTAAATCAGTTAGTACTCCATACCGAAAACGGTCTTAACAAGTGGTATCAGAGCTTTGGTTCTTGATTTGCGTGTGATTCAATCGATTTTGATATAAAAATCGCGTTTTTCACTCAAAAACACAATCCTTTTGTGTCAAACAGTGTTTTCGATGTCTCCAGGTCAAAAAGTTAACTTTTTTCCGGCATACGACAATTAGGGTTAGTGACAAATTTGTGTTTTGCGTCAATGTGTTCAAAACCTTTGTTTTTGCAAAAATAGCAGCCTTTAGTCACACAATTGACTCAATCGCATGACTGAACCCATTCGCATCTCTCATACGCATGATTGTCGTTCATCTATTCGTACGACTGAAAATCATCATTCGCATTGTTCATCCGGACCTGTCCAATCGCCCGATTGAACCATGTGCATTAGTTTAGTCGCACGATTGAACCATCTGCATTGTTCAATCGCACGAATAGTCCAATCGCATTCTTTCATTCGCACAAGCACAACAGTTTTGTTCTAAAATCCAAAGTAAATAGAAATGGAAGATCAGTATTCAGCATTCATCGCAGGTAGAGATTCACGGATCCAGAATCTATTGCTTCTAGAAAATTAAGTGGGAAATCACAATAAGCCCCCTAATCTCATAACGTTAGATGATTACCCACAATGGAAGCAAAGGTTCGAGATCTACCTAAATAGTGTAGATCCTAATCTATGGGAATCAATAGAGACAGGGTATAGCATGTTGGTTGGTGCAGATGGAGTTAAACTAACCTTAGGAGGGATGACTGATAGCTAAAAGGTAAAGTACAATGCAGAGAAGAAGGTGTATGCTTTGCTAACTCAGTCTATTCCTAAGGATATATTCCATCAGTTCTCTGAGAACAAGCAAGAAAAGTAGCTATGGGATGCTCTAGAAAAGTGGTATGACGGGAATGCATCGTTAAAAGCTCTAAAGGCTAAGGCTTTGAAGAAGGAGTTTGATAACTTCTCGTCAATAGGCAAAGAGAGTTTGGATGACGTTATAGACCGCTTCTACCACTTAATGAGTGAGCTGCACACTCATGGGGTTGTTGCGCCCATGGAAGACAAGGTGTCGAATTTCGCAGATGGATGGCCAAAAAGTGGGTTTCATTTGTGTCAAACCTCAGATAGAATGATTTGCTGGTGAAGTTGGATATCAACGACTTCATTCTGAAGCTGAGTGAGGAAGAGTTGAGGATGAAGTACAGGTCTCAGAAGTCGTCATATGATCAGAACATGTCACTTTACAACGCAACTCCTCAAGCAAAAACGTCTGGAGCACCACTCCAAACGACATTCGTGTCGAGTTCAGCCTCTCCGTCTTAACCCACTACTTCAGGATCTGACACGTCATGGTCGTCTTGCACCCAATACATAGCACCTGAAGCCAATGCTACAAAATTGAAGACCGAGAATCTCGGTAATGTGACTGTAGAGGTAGCAAAGGAGCATATGGATCTCTTAGCAGCTGTCGTTCACTCTTATGACGGACTAGTTGCAGGAAAGATTGGAAACTGCCATCTGGCAGATGAAGACTACGAGCAAGTAGACGAGACTGAGCTGGAAAGATTGGATATCATGTGGGCATTGGCAAGTGTTGTCCAGAGGGCAAAGAAGTTTGTTAAGAAGACATGACGGAACCTGATTGCCACAAAGGATACAACCTTTGTTTTGACAAAACCAAAGTTACGTGTTTTAATTGTGGAGAAAAGGGGCACTTCAAACTTGAATGTGTTAAGCCCAAAAAGACACGTAATGGAAATCCATTCTCATCCTTCAATCGTCAAGATAAACCCACAAGTAGTCCTACATCCTCAAGCAAGGATCCTAAGGCCTTGACTGCTCAAGATGACGAAGGGCAAGATTGGACCTTTCGATTTGTATCTCCGGGAGAATCCAACATTGCGTGTGTTGAGGGTTTGGATGACGACTCTGCAAGTGAAGGTGATATAGCAGTCAAACGCGCGATGTCAAATAATGAAGAAACTACAAATGTGGTCGGTCACCTGAATAAAGTGGGTTCAAGCACAAAATGTTCAGAATCACCTACACCCAAAAAGTCAGACTCTGCTATGATGGATGATTCAACTGAACCTTCTCAGGTAAGTTCCCCAGACCAACTTTTTGATAATCATGTCTGTTCTGATTGTAATAAATTTAGGGATAGCATTGATTCAAAATTTTCTAGGCTATTAGATCATAATGATAGCTTAGTAAAGGATTTGCAACTATGCACAGAAGCAAACATGATTTTAAAACAAAATGAGCATAGTTACAAAGAGAAAATAGAATTGTTAAATAAACAACTAAGAGAAACCGAAGTTGTAGCTTTTAACCAAGCTAATGATATCAAGTTCTATTTAAACTCACTTGAAGAAACCAAGAAACAAAAAGCAGTTTTGGAAGTGGAAGTAAACTCATAAAACAAAACTGCATAGTTGGACTAGTTCTTCTCACATAGTCCAGCACTTAGTGAGAGAACGCAACAACAGGGAGTGTTTGGGTTACAAAGTGTTTCCACCACCACATGAGACCTTGTTGAATGCTAAATGAAAACCAATTAATAACAACCCAATCAAGGATCATATGGTGTCCACTCCTCTTGTAAGTGATCCAGATTCCACAAGTAAACCCATTGAATCTGTCACTAAACAAAAGGAGACCACTTTAAAGTCAAAAGGTAAAATGCCTATTGTTAATTTGGATGAACAATTTGAGAAAGTTAAGGTAAAGTCTGGTTCAAATACGTCGAATTTTGAACCTAAAAAGATCAAACAAGTTAACCAAACGCGTTCATCATGTCTAAGTCCAGATAAACAACAGAGTAGAGATGTTAAAAAGGTTTAAACAATAAACTTTGTTAAACAAGATAAAACATCTAAAAAAGAGGTGTCAAAACCCAAACAAGTCAAAGTCACACGAGTGTCACACACTTCTCCATAAAAATAGTCATACCAACATGTCAAAAGCAGATCTTGCTACAACTATGGAAAGTATGGACACATCGCGTCTAATTGTCCTTACTATCAGACACCTAGGAAGAAAGTTGAACTTCATGATCCTAAACCCAGTTCTTCTAAAAGGAGCTCTATGACTCCACCAAGAAGACTTGGTGAACATAAAGTTCAAACCATAAGTCAATCATCTGTTTATCACAAACAGGCCTTACACAAAACCGGCTTATGGAAAGAAAAGTCTAGTTCAATGTCTGATAATGAGAACAAGAAGACGAATGATCTTCCCTCACCCTTAAATGGACAATGGGTGGAATTTATGATGTGTGATGCCTCTGGGACACCTAAGCCGGTTAAGGCTTGGGTCCATAACCTCAACTAATGATTTCCTTTGAATGTGTAGGGTGTTCGCTACAACGCTGCCACAAATACCTGGATTGTAGATAGTGGAGCATCTAGGCACATGATTGGGAACCTGGCACTCCTGTCAAGCGTCAAACAAATTAAAGGAGGTCATGTTTCATTTGCTGGAAACAAAGGAGGTTACATTACTGCTCAAGGGAAGTGGGGAACTAGAAAGTGAAGTTTGATAAGGTAAACTATATTCAACAACTTCAAAATAATTTTCTTTATGTATCCCAAATCTGTGACAAAGGCTTTAAAGTAGTTTTTGACAACAAGAAGTGCTATGTTCTGAAAAAGGACTATGTGATTCTGGAGGACCGAGTCTTAATGTCAGCTTCAAGATATAACGATCTTTATGTCTTGGATCTATCAAAGGCCTCCACAACGGATCATCAAGTTTAGTGCTTCTTGTCAAAGGCTACAGAGAAGGATTCGACCTCCTAGAATAGGAGAATGGGACACATCAATCCATGAAAGATGAATCACTTGATCAAGAATGATCTAGTGCGAGGAGTCAACGTCAAAAACTTCCAATTACCGGATTTTTGTTTCGCCTGCAAGAAAGGCAAACAGACTAAGAAGTCTCATAAGGAAAAGAAAGTTCATTCCATAGAACTGCCTCTTGAGCTTCTTCACATGGATCTGTTTGGTCCAGTCAGTACACGGAGCATCGCCGGTGACTTGTATTGTTATGTAGTTACGGATGACTACTCAAGATTCTCTTGGGTAATGTTTCTGAAATCCAAATCAGAAACATTTGAGTCATTCAAAGAGTTAGTAACTACATTGGAGTCTCTCTACAAGCTGAAGGTAAGACAAGTACGCTCAGACAATGGTACCAAGTTCAAGAACCAATGGATGGAGGAATTCTGCAAAGAAAAGGGAATTATACACCAGTTCACTTCTGCCTACACTCCACAAATGAACGGAGTAGCTGAAAGAAAGAATCACAGCTTGATAGAGACAGCACGGACGACGCTAGCAGACTCGAAACTGCCCATCCAATTTTGGAATGAGACAGTTGCAAATGCATGTTACACGTTAAATCGAGTCCTGGTGGTAAAACGTCACGGTAAGACGTGTTACGAGCTACTTCAATGACGTAAACCAAATCTAGAGTACCTCGAACCGTTTGGCACACCTTGCACCCTTCTGAAGAAAACTCAGGAAGGCAAGTTCAGCGAGAAGGCTGACGAAGGAATCTTTCTAGGATACAACATACCGAATAAGAGAGTTTACAATAACTCAACGGGTCAAATAGAAGTGTGGTGTAATGTGAACGTTCAGAGATACACCACCCCCAGCTGGAAAAGGACCCGTATTCTTTTTCGGTTATGATGGATTCTTTAAGTCCTTTAACATCCCTCTCTCCACTCATGAAGACAAGTTAGCAACCAAAATGATGTATGATGTCTTAAACACACCATCACAAGACTCAACAACATTTGGTTCACAAGGTGAGTTAACTACTCATTCAGGGGGAGCACTTGACGTAAGTGGCTCCTCCTCTGACGATGAAGCTGTGGAGACTGATCAGGTCAATCAGGAGGAATAGGTTCCTACTACTGTAAGTCCACAAGCATCTGATGTTGATGCCTCTCATTCTTCGGAACCTCACACTCCTACTACCTCAGATCCGGAACCAAGAGTTCACAATCTCGATAATGAGATAGTCGTTCCCACTACTCCCGGATCACGCTTAAATGTCTATCATCCTCTGGACAATGTCATTGGGGATGTCAGATCAAGAGTTCAGACAAGAAATCAGCTATATTCAGCTGATTATGCCTTATTCATGGAAAACGGCTACCTTCACGATGGTGCTTATTGATGTTTTGTCTGTCAATTTGAGCCAAAATATGAAAGTGATGCCCTAAGTGATGAGGCTTGGGTGAGTGCCATGCAGGAAAAACTTCTTCAATTCAAGAAGTTAGGTGTATGGACACTGGTCGATAGACCTAAAGGTGCTAAGGTCATTGGCACCAAATGGGTCTTGAAATGCATGAAAGATGACCAAGGGGTCATAATCAGAAACAAGGCTCGACTTGTAGTTCAAGGATTTTGACAAGTCGAGGGAATTGATTACAATGAAGTCTTTGCACCTGTGGCAAGAATTAAAGCAATCTGTATCTTCCTAGCCTATGCATCGTATATGAAGATTAAAGTTTATCAATTGGATGTAAAGAGTGCATTTCTTCATGGTGAAATCCGAGAGACAGTGTATGTCAGTCAACCTGAGGGATTTGAGGATCCGTATCACCGGGACAAAGTTTACAAGCTAGACAAAGCTATATACGGGCTTCATCAAGCACCCAGAGCATGGTATGAGAAGCTCTCAACTCATCTTGTGAAACACGGGTTTCGAAGAGGAGTGATTGATTGTACATTGTTTATCAAAGAAAAGGATGGTGACTTACTGCTTGTACAGATCTATGTTGATGACATAATCTTCGGGTCCAAAAACGAAGAATTGTGTAAATAATTTGAAGCAGTAATGAAGGCAGAATTTGAGATGAGTGCCATGGGAGAAGTGAAGTTCTTTCTTGGGTTACAGGTGGATCAGACGCCTAAGAGAATTTTCCTACATCAAACCAAGTATTTAGGCGATATTCTCAGTCGGTTCGATATGGAGAATGCTTCGGCAGCTGGGACTCCACTTGCTACAAACCATGATGTGGCACCTGACGAAAGTGGCGATCTGGTTGATGCCACCATGTACCGAGGAATGATCGGATCTCTCATGTACCTCACCGCCTCACAACCGGATATCATGTACGCAACGTGTCTATGTTCCAAATATCAGGCGAAACCAAAGGTCAACCATCTTATCGGTGTTAAAAGAATATTTTGTTATCTGAAGGGTACTCCAACACTCAGGTTATGGTATCCTCATGATGACAATTTCGAGCTTACAGGGTATAGTGACTCGGATTTACATATTTCTTCGTCAATAATGATTGAGAAACGTGTTTAAACTGAATCGTGTGAAGTTGTCATGCGAATGGACCATGCTAATAGACCATACGCATGAATACTTCTTGCTAATGGACCAGTCGCACGACTGAACCAGGAGACTGGATCAGTCGCACGACTGAGACATACGATTGACTCAATCGCACGACTGGACCTCAGTCGTGCGGATGGATCAACCTCATGCTTCAGTCGCACGACTGAACCATGCTAATGGTTCAGTCGCACAACTAGAAGACCCTAACCTATAAATACCACCTAATTCATGGAAAAACGTAACAATTCGAATCCCTACGCACTAAATCGTACCCTAGCCGTCCAAAGACCTAAGACAACCTGTTCCAAGTTCATAGATCACTGTAAATCATCTTACAATCATTCTTAACATTTTGATTCATTCCTAGATCGATTATACTTGCGTTCTCACTGATTGGATCACCAATCAAATAGGATTCCACACTATTTGGTTTGGTACACACGTAAATCAATTAGTACTTCGTACTGAAAATGGTCCTAATAGCTTTTGAAGATATTGGTCATGGCTTCAGAAGATTTTACACTTAGAGTATTTCACTTGCATGTGTGAAACTTCCGAAGCATTCTTCTTTGATGTATTTGTACAGCATGTAGTAGACTTGAAATGTTTGGAATTGCATCAACCTTAATATGTATTCCTTACAAACTCCTCCTAGGCTAATGCTACCAAAACTCTTTGAAGACTTCAGATATCAACAGTCCTCATTATGATGATGACCATCCCTTTCTTCATGAGATGATCAGGATCACTCATACTCTTAAAATGTCTTCTCATGTCAAAAAGATCATGCAGAGGCAGATTGAACATGTCCTTCCAAGTGTAGACATCCTCAATGCCTTGATCTCTAATGACATGCCATCTTTCCGGATTTGTGGTGTATGTCTAGGACAAGATGGTCTCCCTGCTGCTAGAGGAGCTGCTTGATTGGGAGTTGATGTAGTAGTTAATGATGATGAGACAGGGCTCTCAGGTTTTGCCACTAAGCCTTCAGTCAAGGTTTCCCCTATGAAACTAATCTTAGGGTCTGCCTCAACATCCAGTTGACTGATGGCATTGCCTGATTGCCTTAGTCTCCTTCTAAAGCTGAACTCTGCAATGATCCTGTCTTGGATTCTTTGAGCGAGCCTGTCAGCTTGTCTTGATTGGCTTTGACTGAAAAATGGCATGTTGACTAGATCCAGACGTTCATAGAATTTCAAGGTCTGAAAATGAGGGCTCTTCTGTTGCTGTCATACCTCCACCCAATGATGTGATTTGAAGTTAGTGGAGATGATAAGCCCTTGGTATGCCTTCCTCAAATAGACTATCTATGTAGGAGTCTATAGAGTCCACATCAATGTGAACTTGAGGAAGTTGCTGAGTGTGCACAATTGCAAGTGAGGATGGTGAGTCCTTAATGTCCACACTCTCTGAAGAACTCCTAGGTTCTATGATTGTAATGACTTTCTCCCCCTTTTTGGTAGCATCACCCTCTTGCATAGGTGAGCAAGGAGTTAGGTCAACCACATCCACAAGTTCTTGTGTTCCAGGTTGAGCTCCTCTTAAAGGTCTCCCAGCTAGTTTTTCCTTAAGATAAGAAATCTCAAGTTGCTGATCATTGACCCTATTTTGCAAGGTAGTCACCTGAGATTTAAGGTGACTAACCTTGGAGACTAAATAGGTGCATGTTTTAGACAATTTGTGCACCTTTAGTCTTAAATTCCCCTCATCTTCATCAGAAGAATCACTGGGGATGAGATGATTGGACCAGAGTCCTCTCTCTCACCACTAGCTTCAGGTTCTTTGCTGCTGGATTTACTCTACTCACTAGCAGCCTCAGTTGTGGTATTAGTTAGTTAAGTTGCCATGGTTGAGGTCTTAATGATGGAATCACTTGCAAAAGTGGAGCCTCTCCATATGGACATCCTGAACAGATTTAAAAGTGTCCACCTTAGTAGTAGGTGACTGATGTGGGCTAGAAGTAGGAGACTCAGGAGCATTCGTCTTTCTTTGAGTAGGGGAAAAGAAGAGAGAATCATGGTACTCACTAAAATCTAGATCTTCATCGGTGTAGAAGTCAAGGTTGGGGATTGGTTGGTTTAAGTCCAAAGGCTAAGGATGGTAACTGTCCCCTGAAGGTTGATCACTTGAGTGTTGAGAATTCAGAGTGATGGCTTAAGGCATTTGGGCTTATGAGCTCATCAGGCTGAGCATGAGGAACCTCAGCACTGATCATTGAAGGAATGGGAGTGGTCTGCTCCTCAGGAGAAGTGGGAGCTCCAGTGTCCACTTCTTCCTGTGTGGGTAAGTATATGGGGACCTGCACAGACTGAATAGTCTGTGTATGGGTTCGTTTGTGTTTTCTTTGGTAGGTGAGGGTTATTTGTGGCTGTTTAGGTAGTTGGGATGTAGAAGATGTGGGTTCAATACTAGTTGGTGCTGCTAGGTTGTCACCTTGAGCAATGAGCTCTAACATTTTTGGGACAAGGGTTGTTTCTACCCTAGAGAAGCCACAGTGGGTCTTCTCAATATTTCAAAGATGTCGGGCTTCATCTGTCCCAATTAAAGAGTATTACATGTTCCCTATAACTGTGAGTCCAATTCACAGTTAAGAATGTATTGAACATATTTTGGGAACATATAGTACTCTAAAGAGTCCAAGTTTGCAAGCAGATTAGTATATACAAACTGAGAATACCTGAACTTGACTCCCTGAACTATCCCATGAACAATGAAGGAGAGATCCTCAGGAATCTATTCCCATCCACCATGCTTGTTTGATAAGTTGTGGATAACCACATGGAGCAGGAATTTCTGTTGGGTTGAGACCTTCCCTTTCCTAAAGGTCTTGATAGAAAAATCTCCCTCATAGCCCATCTACTCAAAGACTGGTTAATAGCTTCTTTGGGAAAGAACACCTCACCTTCTTCATCATCTAACTAAAGATGCATGTTGATGATGACCAGAGTGATGAAGACTGTTCTCCCCAGCATTGTGGCAGATAGTGCCTTCTCCCTATCCATGATGAGCTCTTGGCAGGTGTTCCAAAATTCTAGCAGTTGATCCTTATAAAGAGTAGGATCAATGGTTAGGGAGGTGAAGTAGTTTGATAAAGCTAAGAATTGACAAACCTTTGAGAAATGAGGATCTTTCTCAGAGTTTAACAGAGCAATTTGATTATGTTGCTTGTGTAACTGCATTGTAAAGTTTGGATGATTTCTATGGTTAAGGTTGGCCATTTTGAGGATGCTTAAGGATGAAGGAAGAAGAAAGAAAGAAACTTTAGAGAGAAATTTGGGGTTTTTGGTCTGGAGGAAGAAGGAGGTGATAGAAACAGGGGGAAACCGTTGGGTTTATATGTGAAAAAGGATTTCAGATAAAGTTTTATGAAAGAGGATAAACTTTGAAATCCGGATGTCAGTCCCACCTCTGAAAAAATAGTTTACTTTTGCTCAAAAAGTAGTTTTCTTGGAAGACAAAAAGCTTCCAAAAGTAAATTATCCTCTGAAGTTTTAATGAAAAAGCTTTCGAAGCTAAGGACTTCGGTAGATTTTCCTAGGAGTTGTGAAAATTTTGCTTTGGAAGAAAAGATTAAAACCTGAATGCTTTGTTCAAAGGAACAGAGCTTCTGAGAGTTAAGTTTTTCTTCGGAAGAAAATGGTCCTTGAAAACATATAAGTGTCTGAGACAAGTTTTAAGCTTCGGAAGATACTTAAGAAATTTCTTCCGAAGGTAAATTTCTTAGACAATTATTTGTTTTGAAGGCATGATTTTCTTCTGAAAATAAAAGCATATCTTCCGAAGGATCAAGATTTTCAGAAACCTAAGGAAAGTCTTCAAAAAGATCTTCATCCAAAGAAAACAAGAGCTTATGAAAGTGATGAACTAAACAACTTAGGACACAGAGATTTTTAAGAAATAATAAGAATTAGTTTTACGAAAAACTTACGCAAAGTTTATCATCCCAATAGCTGATACAAGATATCTAAATCTCTATTCATCAAAAGTTTTTGTAAACAGATCAGCATATTGTTCATTTTTGTGGACTTTGACTAGTTTAATTAATCCTTTTTCATAATTATCTCTTATTAAATGATACATGATGTTGATGTGTTTGGTCCTTGAGTGCTGCACATGATTCTTTGTGATTGAGATAGCATTGTTATTGTCTATGTGAATGGGAGTCATCTTGAAGTTTAATCCATAGTCAAGCATTTGATTTTGAATCCAAAGCAATTGAACATAATAGCTTGCAACAACAATGTATTCAGCTTCAGCAGTTGATACAAAGAGACAAGATTGTTTCTTGCATTGCCATGAGACAACCCTTCTACCAAGAAACTGGCATCCCCCAGATGTAGACTTTACAGTCATGTTGCAACCACCATAATCACTATTTGTATAAGCATACAGATTGAAGTCAGAATTCTTAGGAAACCACAGACCAAGTGTTGAAGCACCTTTGAGATATCTTAGAATCCTTTTGATAGTGATAAGATGAGAAATCTTAGGGTTGGTTTGATATCTTGCACAAATGCATGTAGCAAACATGATATCAAGCCTGCTAGCAGTAAGATACATAAGATACCCAATCATAGCCCTGTATAAGTGTTCATCCACACACTCCCCCTCAAGATCAGGTCCAAGGGAGTGGTTTCTAGCTATGGGTGTCTTAGCAATCTTACAATCAGTCATGTTGAACCTCTTAAGTATGTCTTGAACATACTTTGACTGACTAATGAAGATTCCATCTTCAACTTGTTGCACATGAATTCCTAGAAATAAATTGAGTTCCCCCATGGCACTCATTTCAAATCTATCCTTCATCAGCTTCTCAAAGTCTTTGTAGAGCCTTGGATTAGTTGAACCGAAGATGATGTCATCTATATATACTTGAACTAGCAGTATGTCATTTCCTGTCCTTTGATGAAGCGAGTTCCATATATAGTACCTCTCTTGTATGTATGTTTACAAATATATTAGATAGAGTCTCATACCACTTCCTGGGTGCCTGATGCAGCCCATAAAGTGCTTTGTCAAGCTTGCAGACATAATCGGGATGATCAGGATCTACAAAACTAGGTGGTTGTTTGACATATACCTCTTCATCAATCACTCCATGAAGAAAAGCACACTTTACATCAAGTTGCTAGACCTTGAAGTTCTGGGATGCAGCAAATGCCAAAAATATCCTAACAGCTTCTAGTCTTGCTACAGGATCAAAGACATCAGTGTAGTCAATCCCTTCTTCTTGTGTGTATCCTTGAACAACTAGTCTAGCTTTATTCTTGATGATAATGCCTCTATCATCTTTCTTTTTCCTATACACCATTTGGTTTCAATGGTAGTCTTCCCATGAGGAAGAGGACAAAGGTTCCAAACTTTCTGTCTTTTGAATTGAAGCAACTCCTGTGGCATGGATTTAACCCAATTTCCATCCTTCAGAACCTCATCAACTTTCTTTGGCTCTATCTAGAATAAGAAACAAGAGTGAAGACAAACATTTGCTTCATGGGTTTGTCCGATTGTTCTTACCCTTGTGTCAACATCTCCAATGATGTTTGTGGTGGGGTGAGACTTGTTGATCCTTAGCTGAGGGATCATAACAAGTTGCTAAGAGAGATCCAAATTAGAGAAATTTAGATCTGGCATAGATGATTCTCCCACCACATTAGCAGACTTATTAAAAGAAACTTGATCCAATGAGTGTGTGACATCATTGATGTTGTCATCAATGGAGTGGTTATTAGCATCAAGAAATTCTTGATCACTATCACCACCTCCATCATTTTCTTCTACATTTGAAGCATCTTTATCTGTTATGGAACCTCTGAGCTGGAATTTGAAGGCATCCCAGATGTATCAGTTGAGTTTGTTATTATGGTGTTGATAGACACTTCATTAGCAGAAGTAGTTCCAACTAGAGCTAAAGATGTGTTACTTGAAGGTCTTCTTAGCTCAAATCTTGGATCAGGATCACCTGTTGATAAGATATCTGGAGATCCTGAAACAATCTCACAAGATTGGTTAAAACAGTTGGTAACTAAATCAAGATCAAACAGCAAATCAGGACCAGAACCAGCCACACAAGGTGTGTGTTCATTGAAAGTCACATTGGCTGACTCCTTAACAATTCTTGTTCTAAGATTGTATACTTCATAAGCCTTAGCTTGGAAAGAGTATCCAATAAAGTGTCCATCAACTGATTTCTCAGCAAATTTGGTAATTTGATCTTTGGTATTCAAGATGGTGCAAGGACATCCAAATGACCTGAGAAGCCAATAAAAGGTTCCTCTTGTGCCAAAGTTCATAAGGAGTCTTGCCATGAGTCTTAACTACTAAAACTCGGTTCTGCACACATAGCAGGTAGTGTTGACTGCCTCTGCCTAGAAGGTGATGGGCAACTTAGAGTCAGACAACATGGTTCTTGTAGCTTCAATCAGTATCCGGTTTCTCCTCTCAGCAACACCATTCTGCTAAGGAGTCCTAGGAGCACTGCATTGTCTTGTAATACCTTTTTCTTCACAAAATGTATCAATGATTTGTTTCTTGAATTCAGTTCCTTGATCACATCTTATGGTTTTGACCTTGTGATCAGATTGATTCTTAATCCTTAAGATGAAATTCTTTAGAATCTTAGGAGTGTCATCCTTAACTCTAAGGAAGAAGACCCAAGTGTCTTATAAAGTCATCTGTGATCACTAAACAATAAGAGGTCCTTCCTAGACTCATTATACTGGTGGGGCCAAAGAGATCCATACGTAACAAGTGTAGGGGTGTAGTGATGGAGTTCTTTTCCTTAGGCTTGTGAGATACCTTATGTTGCTTCCCTTTCAGGCATGCAACACAATGGTCATCACTTGTAAACTCTTTCTTTTGCATTCCAGTTACCAAATCATTCTTAATAAGTTTATTCATGTTCTTAAAGTTTACATGAGACATTCTTTTATGCCATAGGAAAGACTCATCACTATTGGCTTTAGACAGAAAGCATGAAACTTCTCCAGAGGGAGATGTTTCTTGCAAGTCCATCTTGTACATGTTCCCTTTCCCGGGGGCTTTAAGCAAAATATGCTCATGAGGAATGATCACCCCGGCTTGAGAACAATGCACTCATGCTCAGTAAAGGGCATGTTCTGACTCTGATCACAAAATTGGGATACACTCAAAAGATTGTACCAAAGCTCCTTGACAAAGTTTACCTTTTTAATGCTGAGCTTACCATTTGTGACCTTGCCCCTTCCAAATATGTAACCGCCTTCATCTCCTCCAAAAGCAACTTGCCCTCCATCAATCCTTTCAAAGTTCTGAAGTAGTGACCAATTGCCTGTCATGTGCCTAGAACAGCCACTGTCAATGATCCAGACATTTTTGTTTGTCTTGAGTTGTCCGCGCACAAGAAAATGATTAGTTACATTAGGCAACCCAAGCCTTACTCGTCTTGGGTTCACTAAGAGAAACAGACGGTAATGCAACAGTAATAGATCCTATAGTAGTGCTTGGAGGATCTTGAGCTGTTGTTGATGTAGAACTTTCGGTCACTTGGTCTTTCTTTGACCTTCAACACTTCGGAAGCTTTTGAGGCTTTGGAAGTTTTGATGACTGGACCTTCAGAAGATTTTGCAGACACTGCAGCAAACTACAGTGCTTCGGAAGTATTCCTTCCTTTTGAGACCAGTTTTTCTTCCGAAGGCAATTTTCCACTTGCCTTCCTCTTAGTTTTGGAACTCTTGGAAGTCCTTGTTTTGATCATGTGAAGAGTACCTTTAGGATTTATGGACAATCCCTAGCAAGATGAGTAGTACTTTCACACATGGCACACTCCATTTTCTTCTTCCCAAGAACCTTTTGCTGAGAACAAGACTGACTTTGATCACATCCCTTCTCTACCATCATCTTTATAGATGTTGAGACAATCCTTTTAGGCAGAGGACTATTCTTGGAGTTGGATGGTCTAGTCTGTGTAGCAGTGGTACACAACAAATCAGTCTTCTTCCTGGTACTGAGATGATTTGAACATGAACCATAACTCTTAGTAGAAGAGTTTAGGTTGATGTCTTCAGTCTTCACCACTTCAAAACCTACAGAGATAAACACTTGTTTCTGCTTAGAATCAAAAGTGGCCTTGATCTCTTGAGCCTTCCTTGCTTTTCTTTTGCTCTTTTTGATCAAGTTCTTTCTCATAGCCTTGGTCATCACAGTCTTCTTCTCCTCCTCAGAAGGATAGTGGCCCTTTTTAGAATCCTCCTTTTCACTCTTCTCAGAGGAATTCTTCACTATCACTTCTTCCTCCTCTTCACTCAAAGGATCTATGAGAGGAAGCTCATCTTCACAAGTTCCACACCTGGGTGATATTATAGACAAGATTGTGTGTAGAGGAGCTATCTCATTAGAACCCAGTCCTTGCTTGTTTTGATAGCACACCTTGTTGTGCAGGGAAGAGGATATCATATTCTTGAAGGTCTCTTCTTCAAGAACACACTAGTCTACCCTGGCTTTGCTGATCACAAGCTCAGCCTGGCACTTAGTCAGCTTAGTTATGAGATCCTTGATCTGAGTTCTAAAGTCTGTATGCTCATGTTTTAGAACTGAAATGGTTTTCTCTAAGTCCTCTATCTTCAGTTTATAATCATTTTCATACTTTATAAAATCAGCTTTTAAGATGTTATGGACTCAAGATCAGATCTCATTTCTAAGTTGTAGGACCTGTATTATTAACTTTAGCAATGCATTCAGGGGTACAGAGATGTTCCAATACCTTGGCTTCATCATGATATGCCATCAGTGCTTGGTTTTGAGAAGCATCTTCCACCTGAAAGCTCCAGTCAAAGCCTCCTTCTTCAACAACAACTACAACATGTTGCTTTGGCTTCTCATTCTGGGTAGCCTTGTCTATGTAGTTTGATCTGGATTGTGTTTGGCCACCACTTGTTCTTGGTGCCTTACAATCCTAGCAAAGTGGCCCATCAAGTTACAGTTGTAACACCTGACTTTGCTCTTGTCCAGTCCAAACTTTCAACTGGTTGCATTGATAGGGAACTTCCTTCTAGTCCGCTTGTAGAACTTCTTGGCTCTATGAGTGAGAAGAGCCATCTGCTATACTATTTCCATGTATTCCAAATCATCTGGATGGATACAGTCTAGGTCTTCAATGGTGAAAAGAGAGCTGCCATAGCTTTCATCAGAAGACGCAAAGGCTTGAGAAGAACTTCTCTCTTGGAATGGGCTTCCTTGAGTGTAGTTCTCCCTTGGTGTCTCATGGAAGGTGATGAAAGGACCCTTTTGTGAGTTGTCAGGGTAGCATATGAGATGATGTTGGGGTTCTATGATGTCCCTTTCAACCACATGAAGGGCTGAATCCATTTGATTGTTGGAGTTTCTAGATGAACCTTGCATGTTCATCTCCATTTGGTAGCCATTGAGAATCTCATAAAACTCTGTCAAAGTAAGAGTTTTCTGGTTCTCAATTCTCTTGATAACCACATAGTAGTGTGTTCATTCCCTAGGAAGTGAGGACATGAACTTCCTTACAATGTCTATGTTCTCAATAGCAACTCCTCCATCCACTAGGGTATCCACAATCTCAACATACCTGAGTATTGCTGAGTCATGGTTTCACCTGCTTTGAAGGTGAAATTTTCAAACTGCTACTTCAGAAGATCCTTCTTGTTCTCCTTGGATCCAGAGGAACCCTCATACATCAGTATCAATGCATCCCACAGCTGCTTAGCTGTTTTGCATTTCTTGAGACCTCTGTATACAGAGTTTGGAAGAGCAGTTTGAAGGGCTGTCATGGCGATCTGGTCAATCTCTACTCTCTTCCTATCTTCATCAGAGTAGTTAGCCACAGCCTTGGGGATCATACCACCACCAGTAGAAGAGGGGGTGATTGGTATGTAAGGTCCATTCTCAACAGACTCCCACATTCGTGAATCTAGAGACCCGATAAAACCTTCAATTCTTTGGCACTGGGTGTCAAAGTCATCAAGAGTGATTAGTGGGGACTTGTTCATGGTTCCAGTTTCCATACCAGTCTTGGAAATGGCTGCCATTTGAAAATTTTAGTATTTATGTGTGTGAGGGATCTAAAGATGGTGAGATCTTATATCAAGAGCCTGGAAAGCTCTGAGACCAAATGCATGACCGGTGAAGGGTGGTCACTTACAACACAACAATACAAAGAGGATATTAACTAGATTGATCAAACAGTGAGACTGGATTAACCACAAGATATGATACAATAAACAAAAGTAAATAAGAGACAGAACAAGATAGCAAAATACACAAGGAGATGGTTTTCAAGATTGCAGTATATTGCCTTCTCAAGTTCTTTTACAAGTATTACAAAGCATAAAGGAAAGTTACAAGTACTTGAGATACACATACTACGTCCTACAGCTAGCCATACCTTGAAGGCCAGCTGGATATAGTTGACTAGACACAACACAAAATCAATTGTAGAGTCAAAAGACAGATTGCCTTTTGACTTATGACTATGACATGCCATAGCTCACATCCTAATATATTATAAAAAGGATAAAAGTACATGAAGTAGAAAGTTACAGAATCAAGACCTTAATGTATAGTTACTAAAAGCATGGACCTTTTCACCAACTCATGCAAGTTGGTGACTTTACAGAGTTGCAGCGGAAAGGGGTCCAACTTTATGTAAAGTACATCAGATAAAGCATGTATACTAAAAGTCTTCGGAAGAAATCTGTCTTCAAGTGTTGAGCTTCGGAAGACTTTGTTTCTGAAGCTTCGGAAGACTTTGTTTCTGAAGCTTCGGAAGACTTCATCTTTGGCTTTGAAAGATATTGGTCTTGGCTTCAGAATATTTCACACATAGAGTATTTCAGTTGCATGTGTGAAACTTCCGAAGCATTCTTCTTCAATGTACTTGTGCAGCATGCAGGAGACTTGAAGTGTTTGGAGTTGCATCAGCATTAGCATGTATTCTCTATAGATACTAAGAACACAAGTAATTAAGAGACAAAACAGGAATAAATAACACAAGTATTTGGTTTTCAAGAATATTGTATATTGCTCTCTAGTTCCTTACAAGTGTTTTCAAAGCATTAAGAAGATACAAGGGACCAGAGATACTTTGTATTACATCTTACAGCTGACCATACTTTGAAGGTAGCTGGATACATGATCTAGACAACAAAATCAATGTAAAGTCAAAAGTTAGATTGCCTTTTGACTAGTGACTATGACATGCTATAGCTCACATCTTAATGTATTACAAAAAGGATAAAAGTACATAAAGCAGAAAGAAACAAACTCAAGACCTCAATGTACAGTTTACAAAAAGCATGGACCTTTTCACCAACTTGTGAAAGTTGGTGAGTTAAATAGAGTTGCAGCAGAATGGTGGTCTAGTTTTATGGTAAAAGTACATCAGATAATAGCATGTACTCAAAAGTCTTCGAAAGAAATCGGTCTTCAAGAGTTGGCTTCAGAAGACTTTGTCTTGAAGCTTTGGAAGACTTCATGTTTAGCTTTGGAAGATATTGGTCTTGGCTTCAAGATTTCACACTTAGAATGTTTTCTAAGGTAGAGTGTGAAACTTTTGAAACATTCTACTTCAACACTCTTATGCATGCATGCAGGACAGACTGTTTGGTTGTTTTGGGTTGCATTAGTCTTATATGAGTCCTTCCAAACTCCCCATATGCAAGGCCTCGTTCCCGGGACACTTACAGCTGGTCAATCATAACTCATAAAATATATAATTACATTTAACTTTCATAAAACATCGCAGTGGAACATTAAAATAACTTTTCATTTCATAATAAATGCTTTTGCAAGTTAATACAATCATTCATTACACATTTTCCTTTGTTCGCATTACAATGCAAAAACATTAACAAAAGAATGCCATCCAAAATGCCAAGTAGCCGCCCCACGCCATCCTTAGCAATACTCACCTGCCAACTGGAAAATGCATAAAAAGTCAGCGTTGCTGAGTGAGTTCTAGTTTCATAATAAACATACTTCACTTTCATTAAAACCGTTCCTTACTTTACATGTGATCACACATCATACTACACATAGATAATATCATTATTATCTTCATCATTCATTCATTAACTTCCATTCATGCTGTCTTACTTTCACTCATACGTTCATCATTACTTCTTTTCATTCCATCAAAAACCATGAACTTTACCCCACCGTCATGCATAAAGTGGGTACTGGGCCGAGGTCTATCATAATCCCCCACTCATGGCGCATAACGGCCTGGCCAGAGTACCTAAGGGTAAATTCAGGTGTACCATTGTCATGTGCTATACCCACCGTCATGCATAAAGCGGATACTAGGCCGAGGTCTATCATAGACCTCTCGTCATGGCCCACAACATCTTAGCCACAGTATCTAGGGTAAGCGACAAAGGTTCTATACAAATGGTCAGTCATAAAGACGGACCCCAGTGTGCATCCTTCTAGGGTAGCTAACCCACACACCGTTGGACTAACACCCTTCATTAGGCGTGTTCCCACATACAAGGCTTGCAAGACTTACTTTACTTTCCTTCATTCATTAATGCATGCATTAATTCATCATGTTCCTCTTTTTATTATCTTCCACTTTACGTTACATAATACTTTTATTTCATTCATTAACATTCAATGTAAAGCCAAGGGAAAAATAAACATACAATGAAAGGAAGATCAACATACACAGTCAACATCATCATATAGGGCATCATACATCCATACATACATCATACATACCATCATACACACCATCATGCATAAGCATCAATCATACATCATAACATCATCATACAATGCCCCTCACATCATCTATGACCTTAAAAAGTCAACTTACATAGCCTCCGGGAACCTCCCAAGTCAAAGCCTAAATTTCACTTTTCCCCAAAAAGTCAAAAAATATTCTTAGTGTTCATCCGCATTGACTTTACTCATCCGTATTTCTCTTACTTAAGGGTCAATGCTCATCCGCATTAGCCGTTCATCCGCATTTCCCCAACACTCATCCGCATTGACTTACTTAGTGGTCAATGCTCATCCGCATTTCTCATCCATATTAACTTTGTTCATCCGCATTTCCTTAGTCGTATGAATTTACTCATCCGCATTTCTTAGTCCCATGAATTACTCATCCGCATTTCCTCAGTCACATGAATTACTCATCCGCATTTCCTCAGTCACATTACTTACTCATCCGCATTGACTTTGTTCATCTGCATTGACTTTCCATCCGCATTGACTTTCCATCCGCATTGAATTTCCATCTGCATTTGCCAACACTTAAGCAGTTTTCTAAACTTAGGCGTATGAACTACTATTTGGGGTATGAGCAGCCTAGGGCACACTATTCATCAGATTCAGTCTCCAAAGTTCATCTATCATGTTCTAAGCTTAAATATTACATTCTAAGCCTTAGAAACCAACCATAACATCGTCAAGCATGAACATAGCCCACAATCACACCATAATTGCAGCATACACACATTCATACAGGTATAAAACCTAGTTTTATAAAAACATACATTCATGCATTTCTAGCCCCAAAATCAGTTAAAACAAGTAAAAGGAGGGGTTCTAAAACTCACCTTTGTAGCTCTTGAGTATGGCTTCTTCCAAACTCATTTGCGAGTTGAGTTCAGTCGCCTAGAAACCCACCAAAAACATACCCGAACACATACAAACACACATAAGCATAAACCTGAGGATATGACTAGTCAAGAACATCATAAACACACGAATTCATACCTTGAATTCATACTTTTCTTTCTGTTATTCATGCTACCCAAAAGTTTCTGCTCTCTTTCCTTCTCTCTCTAAAAATATCCGAGGATTATGAGTGAAGAGAGGGTGATGGGCGGCCATCACCTTTATTCACCAACTTTTCAAAGATTTTGTCCTTTTTGTCACTTTTAACCCCTAGACTTGGTTTTATTTCTTTTCCTTCTTTTTCTTCACTTTATTCATTCGTTGGGTCCTCCAAAAATAACGGGTGTTTCAAGTCCACCCCTTTTATATAGGTTTCGTCCCTGAAACCTGTTATTCCTCAAACAATCGTGGGTAATGCTATCTCATCTCTTCTTCAGTCTCCCACATAGACTCAGATCCCTTCTTGTGCTTTCACTGTACACGCACAAGAGGAACCACTTTATTCCTCAACCTCTTCTCTTTTCGATCAATGATCGCCACTGGTTGCTCCATGTAATTGAGCTGTTCATCTACCTCAATATCCTCCAGTGGTACAGTCATATCTTCATCTGCTAAACACTTTCTCAGATGAGATACATGAAATGTCAGGTGAATTCCACTAAACTCATCTGGTAACTCTAGTCTATAGGCTACCTCTCCTACTCGAGCAACAATTTGGAAAGGCCCTATGTATCTTAGGCTCAACTTGCCTCGCTTTCTGAACCGAATGATACCCTTCCAAGGTGAGACTTTCAACATAACCCTGTCACCCACCTGGAACTCAATCGGTGTACATCGTTTATCAACATACGACTTCTGTCTATCTTTGGCTACCTTCATGAAGGCTTTGATCTTTTCAAGCTTCTCAGTTGTAGCCTCGATCACCTTGATGCTCCCTAACTCTTTCTGACCAACATCACCCCAACAGATGGGTGTTCTACATCTCCTACCATATAGCATCTCATAAAGAGGCATAATAATGTTGGCATGATAACTGTTGTTATATAAGAACTCAGCTAACAGTAAGTGGTCATCCCAACTTCCTCCAAAATGAATGACACATGCACGAAGCGTATCTTCCAATGTCTGAATGGTCCTTTCTGACTAACCATCCGTTTGGGGATGATAAGCCATGCTAATATGTAACCTTGTCCCCATCGCGTCATGGAATTTATTCCAAAATTTAGATGTAAACCGGGTGTCACGATCAGACACGATAGACACCGACACACCATGACGAGTTACAATTTCCTTGATGAATAGATCTGCCAACCTCTCGGATGAATATGTCCGTGGATCGATAGGAAGTGAGCACTCTTTGTCAAACGGTCAACTATCACCCGTATGGCATCATACCCTTTTGGGGTACGCGGTAGCTTCGTAATAAAATACATGGTGATGTGCTTCCACTTCCACTCCGCTATATCCAAAGGTTGGATCTTCCCAAACGGCTTTTGGTGCTCGGATTTCACTTGCAAGCAAGTAAGGCTCTTACTCACATACTCCACCACATCACACTTCATACCCGGCCACCAATAGTCTTTCTTCATGTCTTGGTACATCTTTGTAGCACCGGGATGAATAGAGTACCGAGTCTTGTGAGCTTCATCCATAATCTTCATGTGTAGATCCCTCAAACGAGGAATCCACATTCCTCTAAATCGGGTTCTAACACCAAGTGTGTTTTCACCTAATTCCACAACTAGACCCTCATTATTTCGGAGTTAAGATGATATTCTTTCAATGCCTCATCTTGATAGCATTTCATTTCACACATATATATGATCCTTGTTCTTGGGTTTTGTTTATGGTTTAAAATGGTTCATTTTTCAGATTGTTAACAACATGTTTAAACCTTATATCTACTGCGTTTTTATAGTTTAAATGGTTAAACTAGGTTTGACAACCTTGTTACAAAACCCAACAATGGTATCAGAGCCGGATATGTGGAATATGTGCTTCAAAAGTTCTTGAAAAGTTAGTTTTCATGGACTTTTTCAACCCACTAGAGACTGTTTTGTTTTGGATGATTGAATCCCTTATGTTTCAAGGTTTTATCTTACATGCTTTAGTATAAACCTTGAAAGATTAACATCAAATGGTTGATTGTATTGTTTGGACAAAATCCTAAAGTTTGGGTTCATGTTGGCTAGAACTTTAAGGTTATAAAAGGGAGTTCATTGTTGTTCTTGGATGTTTTATATGATATATATTTTGGTGCATAACATAGCCTTGACCTTATGTGTTTGGATTTGGTTGATTGTGGTTTGTCATGTTGGTTATGATTCTTGAAAGGGTTGTAAGTTTTGTGTTATATTTTGGGTTGTAATTTATTTATTCATTTGGTTATGTAATAAATAGATTAGGTGCATTTCTTTTATTAGAAAAAAATTGTATTAGGATATGATTTTGTAAAAGAAGATGCACAAGATGAAGACCCAAAGAAAGACACAAAAGACATGGACACTTGAAGCATTTAGATGTGGATTCAAGTGGGAGTTCATGGACACATTTTGATGTGTCATTTTTAACCATTAGGCTTGACCTTATGACAACACTTGTGATGACAAACAAGTGTAGTCAACTTAGTGGCTATGGTTATGCACTTATGTTTGTATGATTATGCTTGTTTGATTGTTTGTTGTATGGTTGTTTGATATTTGGATATGCATCACAAACTCATTAACAACTTAACAAGCTGAAAATTTATGGTTCTTTATAATTAAGTGATTAATAAAAGATTATTAAAAGGATTAATGATTTTAATAAAAGGGGGTACCTTGTAATTGAAAGCATGCAAATATAAGGTACATAGAGTTTTCTAAACTAGTATTATGAAAACATAAAATTTCTTTTATAAACAAGTTATACACCATCCTTTTGCACAACACTTGAGTCACTTGGAAACTCTTAATGGGATAAAGGTCACCTAACCATTTTGAGGGAACTTGTGATTTGAGGTGGGGATACCATATTTGTGGGATAAAGGTCACCTAACCACTTATGTTGGAAAACTCACATGTGTGTGCAAGTAGGGTATCTTGATTTGCAAACCATGTTAAATGGATCACCTACAATATGGTTTAAAAAGGTGTTGATGGGATAAACATGCCGACTATACATATAATGTTTTAAAGTCGATCCCATACCTCTAGAAGTTGTAAAGGGTTGCAATTGTCAAAACATTGACTATCTTGTTAATTTAAATAATGGGATAAAGGTCATTTAACCACTATTTAAATGTAACGTTGGATTATATAAATTTAAAATTATGTAAGACACATAAAAAGGGGCTTTAATTATTAAAAAAATGAACAATATCGAAAATACTAAAATTGAACTTTGTTAAATTTTGTAGATAGCTACCAACAACACTGAAAATAACGATATCCCGTCCGCTCACTCACTATCACTAAGGACCATTTTCCAAAAGGAGCATCTAAACCATAATAACTTTATTGATTGGTTTCGAAACTTGAGAATTGTTCTCAAACAAGAGAAATGATCATATATTTTAGACGATCCGATTCTCGATCAACCTAATGAGGAGGAGGAGGAGGCCAACAATAATTGGGTGAAATACACTGAGGAATCAGTCCAAGTGTCTTGGCTCATGTTGGCAAGTATGACTCTGGATCTCCAAAAGGAGTATGAACATCATGGAGCATACGACATGATAACCCAGTTGAAGGAAACGTTGCAACAACAAGCAAGGCTAGAGCGCTTCGAAACGGTTTGAGCACTCCATGCCTGTCGTATGGATGACACCCAATCTGTTTCATCTTATGTACTTAAGATGAAAAGCCACATCGATCACCTCGAAAGGCTGAATTGTCCCATCTCGAAAGAGTTGGCTATGGATTTTATCCTCAACTCTTTGTCAAAAGGTTTGACAACTTTGTCATGAATTATAACATGAACGGGTGGGACAAGAACATAAGTGAACTTCACTCTATGCTCAAAACTTCCGAGGCAGCCATGGGTAAAAGGGTTTTACATGTTCTCACCATCAATGAAGGTGGAAACAAGAAGAGGCCTCACCCTGCACCCAAGGCAATTTTGCCAAAGGTAAGGGGCACGTTAGGGGAAAGGGAAAGGGTGTGGTAAGAGCGCCACCACCAAAACCAACGGAGAAGAAGCAAAAGGTTGCTTCGAATGACCCATGCTTTAAGTGTGGGGAGATTGGACATTGGGCAAGAAATTTCCCAGTCCATCTCAACGAGTTGCAAGGTAAGAGGGATGCCGGACAAACCTCAAGTACAATTTTCATGATTCATATTGATCTAAATTTAATATCCTCTAACACATAGGTATTGGATACCGGATGTGGAACTCACATTTGCAACTTATTGTAGGGGTTCAAAAGAAGTAAGGACTTTAAGAAAGCGGATGGTAGCCTCTACATGGGGAATGGGGCAAAATTTCAAGTTAAAGCCGAGGGGACTACATCTTGAAGCTTCCAAATGGTTTGGAAGCAATTTTGAACAATATTTTGTATGCTCCTAGTTTGACTAGGAACATTATTTCTGTTGCCTAATTAAGATAATATGGTTATGTTTTAACATTTGTTGAAAATGAAATTCATGTTTCTTTAAATGGCATATTTTATTTTAAAGCTATTCCTATTAATGGTATTATGAATTGGTTTGTGAAAACACATTATATGATAGCTCATTGTACCAAACCACCACTAAGAAACTCAAATTGGATTTGAGTGATACGTATCTTTGGCATTGTTGTCTTGGTCATATAAACAAGAAGCGCATACAAACACTTTCAAAAGAACTGTCTTTTAAAAGCAAGTGAATATGATTCATTTGATGTATGTGAATCTTGTTTACAAGGTAAAATGACCAAGGCACCTTATAGTGGCAAATCCGAAGGGCAAAAGATTTATTAGGCATCATACATTCAGATGTATGTGGTCCTTTTAAGCCAACGACTAGGTACCATGAAAGATACTTCATTACCTTTATCGTCGACTATAGTCGATATGGTTATGTGTACTTGTTAAGACACAAAGATGAAGCTTCTGAAATCTTCAAAATCTTCCAAAATGAAGTAGAAATCAACTCAACAAGAAAATAAAAATCCTCCGCACCGATAGAGGAGGTGAATACCTAAGTGATGATTTAAGAGATCATCTTAGAAGTTGTGGTATTGTCTCACAACTATCTCCACCTGGAACACCAAAACACAATGGTGTGTCCGAGAGGAGAAATCGAACTCTATTGGATATGGTTCGATCTATGATGGTTAGAAGCTCATTGCCTTTATCATTTTAGGGTTTCGCTTTGCTCTATGCGGCCCGTATCTTGAATATGGCCCCAACCAAGAAAGTGGAAATGACACTTTTTGAAATATGGCATGGAAGGGTTCCATCACTATCATATTTAAAGGTATGGGCTTGTGAGGCTTATGTTAAGACTCCCATATCAAACAAGTTAGAAAGTCGTTCCTCTAGGTGTATCTTCATTGGATATCCTAGAGATTCGATGGGATATTATTGTAGGGTTTTTTAGAACACAATCATAGTTTAACCTCTTAAATGTTTCTGAAAATGCAGCGGAATTACAACTTTATAAACTTGTTTATAAGCTGAAAAATATGTTCATTAGATGACCATATTAATGTTTAAAACAAACCCATATATCAAAGGATCATTATATGTGAATAAGCATAATGTTAGGGAGATTCAACACCAAACACACCACAAAATTGCTCTCTAAAACCCCTTAATGCTGTTGCCTTGGCCGTAGCTTTTTTAGAAAAGAGAGAGGATTTTTTTGTTTTGCATGTGAAGTAAAGTGAGTGTTAGAGAGTCCAACACTCTTTCATAAAGAGTGTGTGTTACCAAGGCAAAAAAAGGAACCCCATTGGCCCATGGGGTGGCCGAAATTTAATTTAAAATGGCTGTGATTCCCTCTACTTTTATGTCTTGGGGACACATTAAAAGTTCATGGACCCTCTTGGATTTTTAATGTGTGACAAGTGCAAGAACCATACTTATGTTTTATGCACTAATCTTTAATTAAACATTTTAATTAAAGATCACTAACATTACATTATCTTATGTTATTTAAACCCTTTAAATAACAATGTGATTAATAAAACCCATCAACAAATCATCCTATGATTTGACCCATTTCACATATAATTGTTTAGAAAACCAATTTTCTAAATTTGGTGTGTTATTATTTAATTGCATGATCACATCATCAATTAAATAATCGTTTGTGTTTGCAAAGCTTGTTATTTGGAATAACCCGACTTGGATCATAACGTACTACCACATCAATATTCTAAGTGTCTTGGGCACATAGAATCCTACAATCTCCCACTTGCCCAAGATTCATAGAAGATTGATGCAAGCAGTAAATACTGCCTAATAACGGTTTACTACCCTAATACACATGACTTATAGCCATTCAATAACATCATCTTATTCAAGAATCCTACTTGAAATGATTTAGGTGAATTAATCATCTATCCTTTTGTTACAGATGTCATGTTAAATCCAAGGACACAGAATGATCATTCCTTGTTGATTTAACTTATCAGGCCTTAGACATCTTGCTCTCAAAAATAAGAGGAACAAATTCCATCTTGACTACATACGTTTCTCACAAACCCTCGTGTCATACCTGAATATACCCTTATGTACTGTCCACTATTTCAGGACAGTGAAGAATTAGTTCAAGGTACAATACTTGGTGAATATCAAAACCCAATATGTATCTCAAGTTGGAGGATACCAAATGATATTCGCCTTTACTCAAATTTACTTATGATCAATCAATGAGATTCCATGTAGTAAAATTTGAGATGCGGGTTAGTCCAATATTTGTATCCCACAAATATCTATGAACCTTGGCAGCAACCTATTGCTCTATATTCATCCTTATGAATATCAACCAATCCAAGTTCATAATAATCTTACCCTCACACTTGTTTCCACAAGTATTAACGACTACGGACATTTAGAGTAAACAGTTTACTCATGGATTAAACATGCCAAATTGGAACATTAATTGAAACATTATAACCAAATAATTTTATTCAAATAATAAAGAGTTCCATATATCCAAATACAAATTTTACAGATCAAATCCAATCACTAGAATATCGAAGTCCCATGGCACAAGCATGACTTTCATGCTTTGCCTTTTCAAGGAGCTTCGTAAGAGGATCCGCGATGTTTTGATCTGTGTGAACTTTGCGAATACATATCTTTCCTTTTTCAACTTCATCTCGTATGTAGTTGAATCTCCGCTCAATGTGCCTACTCTTTTGATGAGCACGAGGTTCCTTGATTTGAGCAATCGCACCCTCGTTAACACAAAAGATCTCTAGGGGGTCCTGAATCGAAGGGAAAACCCCTAGATCGGCAATGAATTTCTTCAACCATGCAGCTTCTTGAGCTGCCAATGAGCGGCGACGTATTCTGATTATGTAGTTGATAGAGCCACCACATCCTGTTTGGAGCTCTTCCATGAGACCGCTCCTCCATTCAGAATGAAAATATATCCCGATTGTGACTGAGAATCATCACGATCGGTTTGGAAACTCGCATCCGTGTAACCTTTTACAACGAGTTCCTCATCACCAGATCCATAGATTAGGAACATATCTCTTGTCCTCCTTAGGTACTTAAGTATGTTCTTAATAGCCATCCCATGACTGTTTCCAGGATTTTGCTGGTAACGACTTGTCATGCTTAAGGCGCATGACACGTCCAGTCGAGTGCATATTATTGCATACATGATGGATCCAATAGCAGATGCGTATGGGATTGCCTTCATTTTATCTTGCTCATACTTTGAGCTAGGACATTGAGTCGTACTCAATATTGTTCCTCTTTGAATAGGTACGGTACCTTTCTTAGAGTTCTCCAGCTTGAACCTTTTCAAGATTTTGTCAATGTATGCACTTTGATTTAAACCAATCAACCGCCTTGATCTATCCCTATAGATCTTTATTCCCAGAATATAGGCGGCTTCACCAAGATCCTTAATGGAAAAACAACTTCCAAGCTAGGTTTTTACACCTTCCAAGGTTGGAATGTCATTTCCAAATAGTAGTATGTCATCAACATACAATACCAGGAAAGTTATTGTGCTCCCACTAGCCTTCTTATACACACAAGCCTCATCAGCGTTTTTGATGAAGCCAAATTTCTTTACCTCCTCATCAAAACGATGATTTCAGCTTCTCGATGCTTGTTTCAATCCATAGATTGATTTCTTTAACTTGCATACTTTATTAGGATGTTTTGGATCGATAAACCTTTAGGCTAAACCATATAGACATCTTCCTCAAGATATCCATTTAGGAAAGCCGTTTTGACATCCATTTACCAAATCTCATAATCATAATGAGCAGCTATGGCAAACAATATCCTTATAGACTTTAGCATCACAACAGGTGAGAAAGTTTCATCATAGTCAACCCCTTGAGTTTGAGTGAAACCCTTTGCTACAAGTCTAGCTTTATAAGTATCCAAGTTTCCATGCATATCGGTTTTCTTCTTGAAAACCCACTTACTTTCAACTACCTTGGAATTAAGAGGTGGTACAACAAGTTCCCAACCTTGATTGTCATACATGGATTGCATCTCAACGTTCATGGCCTTAAGCCATTTGTCACATTCCAAATTGGACACTGCATCATGGTATGTGGTTGGTTCATCTGAATCTACCACATAGCATCCATCCATGAAAAATCCGTATCTTTCAGGTGGATTACTAGTTCTACCACTTCTATGAACGTTTTGTGTGTATTGATCAACCACTTGATCATCCTCAACATCCTCATGTTGAGTGCTAGTTTCAACCAAACGTGCATTGGGTTGTGGTTCTTGATCCTCCTCAAGATCCACTGTTCTACTGCTAGTTTCTTCCATAAGGAACTTTGCTTCTAAGAACTCACCCTTTCTGGCAACAAACACCTTTTGTTCTAGTGGATCATAGAAATAATATCCCATGGAATATCTAGGATATCCAATAAAGATACAATTGGTGGATCGGACTTCCAATTTGTTTGGGGTGGGAGTCTTAACATAAGCCTCACAACCCCAGACCCTTAAGTATGATAGGGATGGAACTCTTCCATGCCATATCTCAAAAGGTGTCCTTTCCACCTTTTTGGTTGGGGATGCATATTACGGGCCGCGAGAGCAAAGCGAAACCCCAAAATGATAGAGGCAATGTGCTTCTAGCCATCATAGATCGACCATATCAATAGGTTCGATTCCTCCTCTCAGACACACCATTGTGTTGTGGTGTTCCAGGTGGAGTGAGTTGTGAGACAATCCCACAACTCCTAAGATGATCTTGAAAAGCATCACTTAGGCATTCACCTCCTCTATCGGTACGGAAACTTTAATTGACTTGTTGAGTTGATTTTCCACTTCATTCTTGAAGATTTTGAACATTTCAAAAGCTTCATCTTTGTGCCTTAATAAGCACACATATCCATAGCGACTATAATCGTCGGTAAAGGTAATGAAGTATCTTTCACCATTCCTTGTCATTGGCTTAAAAGGGCCACATACATCCAAATGTATGATTCCTAATAAATCTTTTGCCCTTTCGTTAGTTCCACTAAAGGGTGCCTTAGTCATTTTACCTTGTAGACAAGATTCACATACATCAAATGAATCACATTCATTCGTTTTTAAAAGACCATTCTTTTGAAGTGTTTGTATACGTTTCTTGTTTATATGACCAAGACGACAATGCCAAAGATAGGTATCACTCAAATCCAACTTGAGTTTCTTGGTGTTAGTTTGGTACAATGAACTATTTAAAGCATTTTCATGAACCAATTCATAAATACCATTAATGGGAATTGCTTTAAAATAGAACATATCATTTAAGAAACATGAATATCATTTTCAACAAAAGATAATACATAATCATAATGTCTTAATTGGGATACAGAAATAATGTTCCTAGTCAAACTAGGAGCATACAAAACATTCTTCAAAATAACATCCAAGCCACTTGGAAGTTTTAGGATGTAGTCGCCACGAGCTTCAACTTGGACTTTGGTTCCATTGCCCATGAAGAGGCTAACATCCCCTTGATTAAAGTCCCTACTTCTTTTGAACCCCTACAACAAATTGCAAATATGAGTTCCACATCGGTATCCAATACCCATGTGTTAGAATGTAACATTAAGATCAATATGAATCATGTATATTGTACCTGAGGTCTGCCTGACATCCCTCTTTGCTTTCAACTCTTGGAGATGGACAGGACAATTTCTTGCCCAATGTCCAATCTCCCCACACTTGAAGCATGGGTCATTGGTAGCAACCTTTTGCTTCTTCTCTTGTGGTTTGGGTGGCACCCTTGCCACCCCTTTCCCCATATGGGTCCCTTACCTTTGGCAACCTTTGCCTTGGGTGTGGGATGGGGCTTTTCTTGTTCCCACCTTCATTGATGGTGAGAATGGGTAAAACCCTTTTACCCATGGCCGCCTCGGCCGTTTTAAGCATTGAGTGAAGCTCACCAATACTCTTGTCCCATGCATTCATGTTGTAATTCAACACAAATGTGTCGAACTTCTTGGTAAGGCCATTAAGGATCAAATCCGTGGCCAATTCCTTCGAGACGGACAATTAATCCTCTCCTCAGGCGGTCAATATGACTTTTCATCTTAATACATAAGATCAAATAGATTGGTTGTCGTCCATACGACATGCATGGAGTGCTCGAACCGTTTTGAAGCGCTCAACCCTTGCTTGTTGTTGGAACGTTTCCTTCAGCTGGGTTATCATGTCATAAGCTCCGTGATGTTCATACTCCTTTTGGAGATCCGGAGTCATGCTCGCTAGCATGAGACAAGACACTTGGACGGAGTCCTCAGTGTACTTCAGCCAATCGTTGTAGGCCTCCTCATCATCTTAGTAGGCTGATCGGGGATAGGGTCGTCTAAAACATATGGTCTTCTCTCTCTTGCTTGAGAACGATTCTCAAGTTTCGATACCAATCAATGAAATTATTATGATTTAGACGTTCCTTTTGGAGGATCGCTTATAATGATTGGGTGGACACGGATGAGTTATCATGATTGTCATTATTGGTGGCCATCTACAATATAACAAAGATCTATTTAGTGTTTTCGATATTGCTATTTTTAATAATTAATGTCTTTTAAGGTCATTTTATATTAAAATCTAGAACCCAACATTACTTTAAAATTATGGTTAGGTGACCTTTATCCCACGATTTAAATTAATAAGGTGGTCACGATTGACGGTTGCAACCATTTGCAACTTCTAGAGGTATGGCTCGACTTTAAACATCATATGTAAAGTCGGCATGTTAATCCATCAACACCATTTGGAAACCATATTTAGGTGATCCTTTAACATGGTTTGCAAATCAGTTACCCTACTTGCCACTGTGTGAGTTTACCCCATAAGTGGTTAGGTGACCTTTATCCCACCAATGTGGTATCCCCACCTTAAGTCACAATTCCCTCTAATGTTAGGTACCTGTTAGGATCTCAGCCCTTGGTTTAATCGATTGAACAGATTTAGCAGCGGATTAGCTCAGAATTAGACAAATTCAACAAGAACAATTGATATAAAACGATAAAAGAATTTTGTTATAAAGAGAGAAATATCCGACAAAAGGAATATTGCATTAGGATTGTCGGCCTCAAAGGCACGATTACAGGTGAGTCATCTTTCCTTATAAAGAAAAGAATGACGTAGGCTGATGTCACTTGAAAGTGACATGTAACCGTTTTATAACTACTGATGTTTAACAACTACTGAAGATGTCAACAACTGACATCTTCTTACAAATGTTCCTAAGTGTTAAACATCTTATTTACAACTACTGAAAAACATAAAACTACTGAAACTACAACGACTGAAGAACAAGCTCTTCAGTCGTTTACAAAACTACTGAAACATAAACATAAAACTACTGATATCACAACTACTGAAGAAGTACTCTTCCAGTTGTGACAACTACTGAGGCTTCAGTACATGATCTTCAGACTTTGACCTTCAGGCGTTTCATCAGCTGATGACTTCAGTAGATTCATCAGCTGATGTCTTCAGTCTTTGTCTCAGACTTTGTACATCAGTTGTTGATCTTCAGCACTTGTGAACTCTTCAGCTGTTGTACTTCAGTACTTTGGTCTTTCAGCTTCAGCACTTGTGTTCTTCAGCTGTTGTACTTCAGTACTTTGTTCTTCAGCTGTTAAGATCTTCAGCACTTGATCTTCAGCTGTTGTAGTCTTCAGCACTTGTCAACTACTGATGAGGCTTTCAGCTTTTGTGATACCGTGTGGGACTTAGAGATTTTCTGATCTTGGCTCATTGGTTCTTTTGGTCCAACAAACTCCCCCTGAACCAATGCAGCCAAAACCTCTAACTTATTTATACTCCCACTTATTGATGGCAAAAATGTTGGTCTTTTTCTTCTTGATCAGTAGAGAAGATGACCCTGTACGCTCCGGCCTGGGAAGAAGTCTCTGATGATCTGTTTGGCATGATATGGTTGGGCTCTGTATTGGGGACTTGGACACCGAGCTGTTGCCCCAACCATGAGATCTACTTCCCGTGTATCAGCCTATATGATTCCCTGGTGTAAGCCCTTAAAAACATGATTTGCTCATCCATTGTCAGCACCTCGGGCACACCATCAAATAATCCTTCTCGGCCATACACTTCAGATATGTACTTGGCCTGTTTTCCATTTTTGAGCTCAACCGTGGTTATTTGTCTATAAGCAAACTCATCTGGATGAGTTCCTTCTAAGAGCAGGTTGAGCTCTTCTTGTTTGAAGTTTTCAAGTCGTTTGTAAACCAATCCCTTCTTTATAATTTTGTTCTCTAACATCTTTTGAGGTGGTTGTTTGGCTTCATAGGCTTTCTTGAACTCTTCAACAATTTCCCAGGGGGACACTACAAGCACCACAGTGATGTCTTCGTCGACAACTCTCTTCACTTGGCCCTTGTATCTTGAAGGAATTTCTTTCTTGACAATCCGGTGTGCCACCCTAGGATCAGGCCATATCCTTACTCTTTCCCTTTGGTATTGAAAGGTATTAGCAAGGGTGTACAATCTTAATACTTCTTTCTTCATGCTGATCATTGAAGAGGATGTAGCATATGCTTTGTCAATGCTTTTCAGCATTTCCTCATCATGTTTTTGCATCTGTTCCTCTTCAATCTTTATCATTACATCATGCATTTGAGAAGCAGGAGTGATGGACATTGGTTTAGCCTTAGGCAAAGTAATGACTGCAGAGAGTGGCAGTCTGTCTTCATCCTCCTCTTCATCTTCATCAGGCCTCAGTACCTTTCTTTTCTTTTGGCTAGGTACATCACTGGCAATGGGTTTTTGAGGTAAAGGATTTGGTTTTGTGGGTTGGATGGTTGGTTTAGAGGGTAAAGGAGTTGTTTTAGTGGGTTGTGGAGATAGTGATTTTGAGGATTGAGGTTCAGACTGTTTTAGCATTTTGGCTGTGAGGGAGGCTTTGGTAAATTTTGTCAGTTCTTTTCGATTCCCAACCCCAGCTTCATTCAATACCTCAATCACTAGACCTTTGGAGTATTCTTCAGACGAACAAATCTTGGTGGTTATTGCCAAGATGTTGTCCCTGGTCCAGGCCCTTATTTCCATTAGAGATCTTCCCAGGTATTTAGCTATAAATCTGATCATTATTTCCAGCCTTTCTCTTTCTAAGGCATCATAGCTAGCCCATCTGGAATTGATCTCCTCTGTTTCCATCCTTCTGATCTCGGAGTCTAGTTGTTTGATGTCAAAACCTGCCTATACAACTGCTCAATGATTTTATCCATTGAACGGTTATGGTTGGCGTCAGCTTCTTTCACCATATCCTTCAGCTCCTTCTCCTTCTCAGACTCTCCTTTTCTCTTTTGATATGTGACATGAAAGTCTTTTTGACTTTCATTCACTTCAGCTCCCTTCACATTCTCCTTCTCCTTCTCATTTACAACCTCAGATTCTTTCGCCTTCTCCCCATCTATCCTCTTCCTTTTTCCTTTAACTAACTGACTCTCCCCCTTTTTGGTTGCATTGGATGCAAGGTTTGAGCAGTAGAAAGAGATTTAGTCACCAACTCCTCCACCAAGGGTTGTATTATTGTAGGAAGCCTCTCATCAATGGCTTTGATCACTATATCTGTGATCATGGGAGTGATGAGAGGTAGGGAATTTTGAAGAGTAGCAACTGATTGATCAGGGTGGTTCTGTTCCTGAGAATCAGTGCCGAAAGCAGAGGCTGGTGGCTTGGAGGTATATACTGGCTCAGTGTGTAGGGGACCTTCAGAAGAAGGTGCCATCTGTGGGTGTATTGTGGTGGCAGATGGACTTGCATCCTGAGACATCTTGGCCAGCAGCTCTTTGAGTCTGCTAACCTCATCCTCTAGAATGGTGTTTTGAGCAACTACATCAAAGAAGAAGCTCAGGTCATCATCAGTTGTGACTGAATCACCTGACCTCCTGACAAAGTCAGAATGAACATGCCTTGAGTGTAGATCAATTGTAGCATGTGCCCCTTGTTCTCGGTTCTGGGGACTTCCAGCCTCAGGACTATGTCCTTCATCAGCTGTTGCCACTGGTGAGGACTTAGAGATGTTACCAGCTGCATCCTGGTCATTTGCTGAGTCAGAAGCAGTGGCAGCCTCACCAGTAGTTCGCACCTCCTTATCTACACTAGAAGATGGAACATGATAACCCCTGTGCTGTGGGTTGACAGAAGCATTTTGATCCTCCCCCTCAGGTGTTGAGGTTATCCCAGTAGTAATTGGTGTCTGGGTGGGGGGTGAGGAATGCAACTGCGTCAGCACTTTTGCAACAATGATAGTAGGGCTTTGAGGGGCGGTTGCATCAGGAGAGGGTGTGGAAGCAGTGTGCACCCGGGACAGGTGGTGCTCTTCAATGGTAATCCCCTCAAGTGAGGAGGATCCCAGCATTGTGGCTTCCCTGTGAGTGGTTGCTTCAGGTTCCTTTTGAGAGGAAACCTGAGCGGCTTCAGTGGGTGGAGTCACAGTCTCTACTGGGGGGTTATTTCCAGCAGAGATAACCTGCGTTGGTGCAGCAGGAGCATCCACAGGGGACTCAATTCCCTGAGTAGCTTTCTTAGGCTTCTTCTTTGTGGGTTTGGAGGGGACTTTGGATTTGGAGGTGGAGGCTGTGGGTTCCAGCTGCGTGGGTTTGCGCAGCTTGGCAGCCTGTTTGAGAGTTTGGTCAGTGTTGTGTCGGGAGTATACCTCCGGCAATACAGCCAAAGCAGGGACTCCCAGACCAACTAGTCCCTCAGCAGAAAGCTGATTCTCTATTATGGCCATTATAAACCGAGGATATAGTCCAACGGTTAGAAAGTGGTTTTGTGGCCATATCCTTGAGTTCAAGAAAAATTATTTCAGAGAAGTTTAGTGGTTCTTGTTCAAGGATAGAGAACAATACCTGTTGCCATCTGGAAGACAGTTGATCCCAAGAGGAAGTCTTCGGAGCCAGGCAAACATTTACCATATGAAATAATAATCGTTCAGCATCTGGAAAATGTTTCTTCAGGATTGTTGAAGCACTAAGATCACCCTGATATCCATGTTGTCCAAAGGAAAGATCAAGTTGGCGCTTAGGATATCCAACAGGGTAGGCAGCATCATCTAACAGCAATATTTGGCGGATGGTAGCAGTAGAGATGACCACCTTATGCGAGTTGATAGATGAAAGGATAGATTCTCCATTAACGGTCGCATTCATCCAGAACTGACGTAGCGAATCGGCATAAATGATTGGATTTAAAAGGAAAGCCGTTTTTAGTGGGGATTGGACCATAAGATCTATAGCATTTTCAAATTTGGTCCAGAAGGGCGATTTTGTAAGGTACGCGACACAGTTGTGTCGAGGTTTGAGTTGCATGGTCGCCATTAATGAAGGTGAAAGGTTTTCAGAGCTTTTGAAAAGTTAGGTCGTGAAAGAATGAAAAACTCTGAAAGAGGGATCAGGTATATATAGGGTACGGGTTATGAAACGACTGAAGGTTTTGGTGTTAGTCATCAGTATTTGAAGCTACTGATGACGTGGTATTAACTTTCAGACGTTTGAAACGACTGATGGTATTGGTGTGGTCAGCAGTTATAAAACAACTGAAGACATGGTGTTTACTATCAGACGTTGAAACAACTGAAGTCTCTGATTTAGGCATCAGTAGTTTTAAAAACTACTGAAGACAAGTTGGACTTCAGATGTTGAAACAACTGAGGACTTGGTATTAGTCATCAGTAGTTGTGAAACTACTGAAGACCGTGGTTTTGCCATCAGTTGTTGTAAACAACTGAAGACTTGGTGTTAGTCATCAGTAGTTGTGAAACTACTGAAGACATGGTATTGCTTCAGTTGTTTATAAAGAAACAGCAGTTTGTGAACTACTGAAGAGAGAGTACTCATCAGTAGTTGTCGTCAATTCATAGCCTTTCAGCTGTTTCATACTGTCCTCAACACTTACTCATCAGCTTTTAGCTGTTTTCAGTAGTTTCATAGGACATCAGTACTTATCTGTTTCTACTGATTTTCAGTAGTTGTAACTACATCAGTAGTGTAGAACAGATAAAGTCCAGTACTTAAAGCATTTAGCCTTCAGTAGTTATAAAAACTACTGAGGGTAAAAACTCATCAGTACTTATATGTGACATGGTTACCAATGATCATCAGTAATTACTGAGATCATCAGTAGTTGTCACTTATTCTAGCTGCAGCATACCAAGCCTTAACACCAGGTTGTGGAAAGTTGAACTATCCAAAGGCTTAGTAAAAATGTCTGCAAGCTCATCAGCACTAGGCACAAACATAGGATTAATTAGACCCTTTTCAAAACAATCTCTTATAAAATGATGTCTAATTTCTATATGTTTGGTCCTAGAGTGCTGGACAGGATTTTTGACAATGCAAAGAGCTGAAGCACTATCCATTAATAATGGAGTCTTAGTCTCTGTAATGCCATAATCCAAAAGTTGATTCTGAAGCCAGAGTATTTGGGATGTACAACTTGCAGCAGCAATGTACTCGGCTTCAGCAGTGGATGTAGCAACAGATGTTTGTTTCTTACTCTGCCAAGAAATCAAACAGTTGCCTAGGAATTGGCATCCACCAGAAGTTGATTTCCTGGTCAACTTACATCCTGCATAGTCACTATCAGAGAAGGCAACTAATTTGCAAGAATGTCCAGTGGAATACCATAAGCCTAGAGATTGTGTGCCTTGCAGATATCTAAAGATCCTCTTGACTGCAATCAGATGAGACTCCTTAGGTGCAGCCTGAAATCTAGCACAAACACATGTAGCAAACATAATATCTGGTCTAGAAGCTGTTAAATACATCAAGGAACCAATCATACATCTGTAAAGGGTTTCATCAACACCTTTACCTTTCTGATCAACATCCAATTGTGTGGTGTTGCACATGGGAGTAGAACAAGATTTACAGTTTTGTAAATCAAACTTATTCAAAAGATCTTTTGTGTATTTAGACTGATGAATGAAAATTCCATCAGCTTTTTGTTTGATTTGCAAACCTAGAAAGAACTGTAATTCTCCCATTGCACTCATTTCAAACTTCTGTTGCATTAAGGTTTGGAAATCCTCACACAATTGGGGATCAGAGGATGCAAATATAATATCATCAACATAAATTTGAACAAGTAGCTTATGCTGATCCACCTTCTTAATAAATAAAGTTTTATCTATGGAGCCTCTAGTGAAATTATTCTGTAGAAGAAAGTTTGATAAGGTCTCATACCAAGCTCTAGGTGCTTGTTTCAACCCATAAAGAGCTTTATCAAGCTTATATACCCATTCTGGGTGCTTATTATCCTCAAAGCCTGGTGGTTGACACACATAAACTTCTTCTTTTATTGTACCATATAGAAAAGCACTTTTGACATCCATTTGGAAAACTTTAAGATTGTGGAGTGCAGCATAGGCTAAAAACAATCTAATTGCCTCCAGTCTGGCTACAGGGGCAAAGGTTTCATCATAATCAATACCTTCTTCTTGTGCAAACCCCTGCACAACCAGTCTGGCCTTGTTCTTAACAATAGCCCATTTTCATCAGTTTTATTCCTAAACACCCATTTAGTGCCTATTGCACACTTACCTGGGGGTAGAGGAACAAGCTCCCACACTTGCTGTTTCTTGAACTGAAGAAGCTCAAGCTGCATGGCTTCAACCCATCCATTGTCCCTCAAAGCAACATGATAGTTCTTTGGCTCTAGCTGACTGATGAAGAGAGCATAGAAGCAGAAATTGGACAACTGGCTTCTGGTTGAGACACCAGCATTGATATCACCAAGGATTTGAGATATTGGGTGATTTTTCAGCTCTTGGTAAACAATCAAATCTGTGCAAGTGTTTGTAGGGTCTTCAGCAGCAGCAGATGTTGATGCAGATTCTTGAAACCATGAAGATGGTGGCAACTCAAATGAAGTTGAGGATGCAGAAATCTCATCAGCATTTGTTGTGGATGGTGCGGCTGGAGCTACAGGAGCATCAGGTTTAGAGGACTCAGGCAGTTGATCACTAAACCTGAAGAGGTGATTACTACTATCATCATCATCTTCAGTAGTAACACCAGGTGGTGAACTGTTGACAGGAGCAACAGCAGGAGATTGATAAGGAACATATTGCAGTATGTCCAAATCAAAGAGCTCCACAGGGCTTTGTGGAATCTTGTCCTTTGGAGATTCATTGAACTTGACATGTAAAGTCTCTTCAACCATCTTTGTTCTGCAATTGAAGACTCTGTATGCCTTGCAAGTTGATGAATAACCAACAAAGTACCCTGCATCCACCTTAGGATCAAATTTCTGGAGCTGATCCTTTGTGTTGAGAATGAAACAGGGACACCCAAATGCTCTAAAAAATGAAATGAGAGGGGCCAAATGATGTAGAACTTCATATGGAGTCTTCATCAACCTCTGATTTATTAGCACTCTATTCTGCACATAGCATGCTGTGTTGACAGCTTCAGCCCAAAAGGTCAATGGCAGTCCAGAATCAGCCAACATAGACCTTGCAGCTTCAATGAGGGTCCTGTTCTTTCTCTCCACAACTCCATTCTGTTCAGGAGTTCTTGGAATACTAAACTGTCTCTTTATTCCCTTGGAAAGGTAGAACTCATCAAGTGTATTGTTCCTGAATTCTGTTCCATTATCACTTCTAATACACTTGACTGAGAGGGAATACTGCTTCTCAGCATACAACACAAAGTTTATGATCTTTTGTGCAGCTTCATCCTTTGAATGTAGAAAGAAAGTCCATACAAATCTGGAGTAATCATCCACAATTACCAGACAGTATTTTTTCTGTGCCATGCTCATCACTCTCACAGGACCAAAGAGATCCATGTGAAGAAGTTGTAAGCAGGCAGTGGACTTTGGTTCTTCAATAGGTGGAAATGAAACTTGTGCTGTTTTCCTTTCAAACAAGCAGTGCAGTTGTTTTCACACTTGAACTCCTTCATAGGCATTCCCCTCACTACTATCTGGTGTATCAGCTGATTCATGTTCTTGAAATTAACATGTCCCAGCCTTCTATGCCATAGATTAGATTCTTGAGGAGAGGCCTTGGAAAATAGGCAAGGATGGCCTTTGAGATCAATTTTCTTGGAAAGATCTAAGGCATACACTCTTCCTGTCCTGTTGGCCTTCAGGAGAGTGTGAGCATCCAATACCTTGTCAATCAAACTCAGAACTTTGGATGACAGAATCCTGCAGTTCTTGCTTGTGAAAAGGGCAACATGGCCTTTGTCACACAATTGACTGACACTCAAAAGATTATACTTGAGATTTTCCACATGGTTGACATCATCAAACTTTATTTCCCCATTGGAAACAAAGCCCTTCCCGATGATGTAACCTCTTGCATCATTGCCAAAGGAAACAAATCCCTTCCTTCCTGGAGAGTAGTCATTAAGAAGTGAGTTGTTCCCAGTCATATGCATAGATCCTCCACTGTCTACATACCAGATGCTACTTTGGCATGTTGAAGAAACCTGCATAAATAAACAATCAGTTAGTTTTGGAGACCCAAACCTTTTTGGTTTTGGGCCTGGTCTCATCAACAGATGGTAAACTAACAGGTTTATTGGACACAATAGCTTGAGGTGAAGGAGATGGTGTAGAAGAGGAATCCTTCGGCTTGGATCTCCTTTTCTGGGGTTTCAACACAGGGCCATCAAGTTGGTTAACTCTTCCCAACAGATGTTGAACCATCATTACCAGCTGTGTCTGATTCTGGGAGAGAGCTTTCAGCTCTTCAGACACATTGGTATTGGTGTTTGATGATGAGTTCTTGTGTTGCACCATCTTCTTTTGAGCAACCTCAGCTATTGCCTGTTGCACTCCTTCCTTTTTAGATTTCTTTTTGGTCATAGGAGTAACAGGATTTGATGCTGCTGGTACAAACTTGGACTCAAACTCAGTTTTCATTTTAGCCAAATTTTCTTTAATTTTCTCTTTTTGTTTGAGTTTGGATCCCTTTTTGTACCAACAATCATCTGTGAGATGATTGAATAGACCACATATTTCACATGGTTTCTTCTTCATCTTCTGTTGATCATCAACTAAAGAAGATGAAACTACTGAAGACTTGCTCTTCGGCAGTTTAGAAGCACTTTTTGCCTTCTTGTCAACTTCCTTAGTAGGCTTCAAATCCTTCCTACTGACAGTTTTCTTCTCTTCAGTGCTGTCAGTCATTAGGATTTGAACTCCAGATGTTATCCCCTGCTCTCCAGTACCCTCAGTACTTCTAGGGATAACACTTGGGTTGATCAACTCATTGATCATGTGAGTGTCAGCAGTTGAACCATCAATATCAGCTGTTAGGTTCACAGAGGGATTACTACTGACTTCAACTACTGATGGTGCTTTATCAAGTAGTGAATCACATGATGAGGTGGATTGGTCATTACTTTCTCCATCAGAATCCGCTCCTGCTCTTGAAGCAAAAACTGTAGGAGGAGCAGTGTGATTATAACCAATTCCAAACTTCACATTGGAAGCTGTTTGCTTACTAAGAAGCATTTCAAAGCCCTTGCAAGATTGTACCCATCGATCACACTCTACCTGGGTGACAGCAAGAGTATCTTTGAGGTCTTTGTACTTCTCTAAGAGTACATCCTCCTAGCCTTATCATCAGAAATTTGGCATTTTAATTTGTAAATCTCATCAGTTTTCTCTTTTAGCACAGACTCAAACTCAGCTTTATTTTTGGAAATTGTTTGTTCTAGCTCTACATTTTTATTGATTAAAGCCACATTTGCTTCTCTAATAGAGGCAAATGCTGCTATGCAAGTTTCAGAACATAATTTGGCCTTAGCCTCAGAGGATACCTGTGATACCTGTGTTGAAGAGGTATTTGAGGATGATCCATCAGAGGATTCCAAAGCCATGAGAGCTAGATTTCCAAAAGGATGCTCACCACCATGTTGACCAGCACCTGAGAACAGTTGTTCATTACCAGACACATCATCTGGTAAACTGCTCCAGTCAACAACACCTGGTGTGAAGAAGCTGTGTTGTTGAAGTTGATTAGTTTGATGAGATTGGGATGGTTGAGGCTCAGGGAGTGCATGTGGTTGCTGAGCAGTGGGTGCTTGAACCTGACCTGGTTGTGGCATGTAATAGCAGGGGTATGGATATGGCATTGGCCCCTGTGGAACAAAATATGCAGGAGATTGTGGTTGATGATGATAACCAGAATTGACAGGTTGTTGCCCTCTGTTTTGTTGACTATTGCCAGGGAAAGTCACAAAGGGTGCAGGAGAGTTAGATCCAGATGATCTACATTCTCTTGCAAAGTGCCCAAGCCTGTGGCATTTATGGCACTTCAACTTACTCTTGTCAAAACCAACTTTGGTTTTGCCAGAGAGTCCTGGGAATTTCCTTCCAGTTCTTTTGTAGAACTTCTGAGATCTGATATTTATCAAGGCCATTTGGCTCAAAATATCCATCTCTTCTAAGTCATCATCAGCAATCCCCTTGAGATCATCCATGATGAAACATAGATTGTCACTATTACAACAACCAGCAGAATACTATCAACACTCACAAAGGCAGGCTCAGAAGTGTTTGTAGAGAAATCAATATGCTCATCATACTGGCTTTCAGATGACGCATATTCTGACTCTTGATGTCCAATCAGGGCAGTGTTCCCTTGGACAAAATCCTCAGTGAGCTTGCCAGATGAAACCAATTTCCTTTTCTGCTCTATCTCTCTCTCGAATGTAAGCAGTTTCCCATGAAGTTGGGTGAGAGATAGGCGATCAACATCAGCATTTGAGCGTAGAACAATGGTATATGTGTTCCATCTCTCAGGCAGTGATCTTAAAAATCTATGGTTCATCTGACTCCTGGTATATTCATGTTTAACCATTTTCAATTCAGAGATTAAACATGAAAACCGCTCAAATTGTTGAGTCAGAGTCTCACCCTTTCTATGAGAGAAAGTCTCATATTGTTGGGCGAGGATTTCCCTGTTGTTTGCTAAAACCTCATCAGTACCACCAAATTGTTCTTTGATGGCATTCCAGAGGTCATGAGCAGACTCACAATGCAGAAGCCCAGAGTAAATCTCATTAGGAATAGCCATAGCCAAAATTCCATGGGCTTTTGCATCGATTTCAAACAACTTCTTGTCCTCATCGGAGTATTGCTCCTTCTTCTTTGGAACCAACTGGTTTGTTTCCGGATCATTCACCATTGGCTTATGTGGTCCATGTACCACAGATGTCCAACAACCTGAGCTATTGACAGACAGGTGATGGAGCAATCTTCTCTGCCAAATGTTATACTCATTCCTCACCAAGATCGGAGGCTTGGTAGAGGATCCAGTATTGAAAGGATCATTAGAAGAAGTAGTCATTGTGGAAAATCAGACAGATTCAAGTAAAAACACAATAAATTTAGCTCAAAACCACACAGAACCTCAAATAAAACGGCCAGAAGCGATACACTCTCAATCTCTATAACAGATCCTTGCGAATTTTGCTAATTCGATTAAACTTAGAGCGATTGAACAGTTTCAATGATCAATTGTTAGATCGATCAATGATTAACCTGCTCTGATACCATTTGTTAGGATCTCAGCCCTTGGTTTAATCGATTGAACAGATTTAGCAGCGGATTAGCTCAGAATTAGACAAATTCAACAAGAACAATTGATATAAAACGATAAAAGAATTTTGTTATAAGAGAGAAATATCCGACAAAAGGAATATTGCATTAGGATTGTCGGCCTCAAAGGCACGATTACAGGTGAGTCATCTTTCCTTATAAAGAAAAGAATGACGTAGGCTGATGTCACTTGAAAGTGACATGTAACCGTTTTATAACTACTGATGTTTAACAACTACTACTGAAGATGTCAACAACTGACATCTTCTTACAAATGTTCCTAAGTGTTAAACATCTCATTTACAACTACTGAAAAACATAAAACTACTGAAACTACAACACTGAAGAACAAGCTCTTCAGTCGTTTTACAAAACTACTGAAACATAACATAAAACTACTGATATCACAACTACTGAAGAAGTACTCTTCAGCAGTTGTGACACTACTGAGGCTTCATACTTGATCTTCAGACTTTGACCTTCAGGCGTTTCATCAGCTGATGACTTCAGTAGATATCATCAGCTGATGTCTTCAGTCTTTGTCTTCAGACTTTGTACATCTTTGTTGATCTTCAGCACTTGTGAACTCTTCAGCTGTTGTACTTCAGTACTTTGGTCTTTCAGCTTCAGCACTTGTGTTCTTCAGCTGTTGTACTTCAGTACTTTGATTCTTCAGCTTTAAGATCTTCAGCACTTGATCTTCAGCTGTTGTAGTCTCAGCACTTGTCAAACTACTGATGAGGCTTTCAGCAGTTGTTGTGATACCGTGTGGACTTAGAGATTTTCTGATCTTGGCTCATTGGTTCTTTTGGTCCAACATGACCTTTATCCCATTAAGAGTTTTCAAATGAACTCAGTGTCGTGCAAAAGGAATGTGTTAAACTTGTTGTCAAAAGTTTATAGATTTCCATAATTCTAGTTAGCAAACTCTATGTACTTGTATTTCATGCTTTCAATACAAATACCCTATGGTTCTTTTAATAAAACCCATTTTATTATAAAATCATTAATCATTTTAATAACCATTTATTAACACCTTGAAGATTAAGAACCATTTTTATATTAGCTGGTTAAGATCATTTATATTAAGATTGTCACCTATCCAAATATCATACAATCATTCATAAATCACAATCAAACAAGCATAATATAAACAACCACAAGTGCATAACCATAGCTACTATTGTGACCACACTTGTTTGCCATCACAAGTGTGGTTCATTTGGTCTTCCTAAGGGTTGAATACAACACAAAACTGAGGTCTTCATAGACCCCACTTGAACTTGCATCCATATGCTTCAAGTCCTTATTTTGTGTCTTCCTTTTGTGCTTCCTTCCCAAGCATCTTCTTTTACAAAATATATATCCTAATACATATTTTCTAGTAAAAGGAATTACTCCTAATCTATTATTACATCCCAATGAATAAATAGACAAATACATTTTTAAACAAAGCACAATTAATTACAAACCCCATTGAATGAATATATCAAAATAATACATCATATCATCCAAACATTGCAAACACAAAGGCCAAAAGCTAGGTTATGTACCAATATGAAACATACATCATATCATCCAAATATAACTAAGAATCCCATTAACCCACGATTTTCAGCCAATATAAACTGAAAATACGGTTTCAAACATTGTCTAAACAATATACATATCTCATACATATCTTTCAAGGTTTAATCACAAGCATGTGTGATATAACCTTGAAAGCTTGGGGATTCAACATACAAGAACATTTCAGCCCTTAAAAGGGTTATAAATCCCATAAAACAAATTTTTAAGATACTAACAAGCATGCTATCCACATAACCGGCTCTAGATACCATTGTAGGGTTTGTTAGAACACAATCATAGTTTAACCTCTTAAATGTTTTTGAAAACGCAGCGGAATTACAACTTTATAAACTTGTTTATAAGCTGAAAAATTGTTCATTAGATGACCATATTAATGTTTAAAACAAACCCATATATCAAAAATCATTATATGTGAATAAGCATGCTAAGTGAACATAAAACAACTAATATGACAGCCACAAAGGGCTCCATTACTACCTTCCAGCAGCTCAAAAACCGTGAATGAAAGGGGATGAGATGAAGGTGATGATGATGTCGAATATGCAGCCTAGACTCCAGAAGAGGATCCCTCAAGCTAGTATACCCCAAGCCTCCTTGCAAGCACCTCTTGTTAGGGAGATTCAACATCAAACACACCACAAATTGCTCTCCAAACCCCTTAATGCTGCTGCCTTGGCCGTAGCTTTTTTAGAAAAGAGAGAGGATTTTTTGTTTTGCATGTGAAGAAAGTGAGTGTTAGAGAGTCAACACTCTTTCATAAAGAGTGTGTGTTCCAAGGCAAAAGAAGGAACCCCATCGGCCCATGGGGTGGCCGAAATTTAATTTAAAATGGTTGTGATTCCTCTACTTTTATGTCTTGGGGACACATTAAAAGTTCATGGACCCTCTTGGATTTTTAATGTGTGACAAGTGCAAGAACCATACTTATGTTTATGCACTAACCTTTAATTAAACATTTTAATTAAAGATCACTAACATTACATTATCTTATGTTATTTAAACCCTTTTAAATAACAATGTGATTAATAAAACCATCACAAATCATCCTTATGATTTGACCCATTTCACATATAATTATTTAGAAAACCAATTTTCTAAATTTGGTGTGTTATTATTTAATTGCATGATCACATCATCAATTATAATAATCGTTTGTGTTTGCAAAGCTTGTTATTTGGTAATAACCCGACCTGGATCATAACGTACTAACCGCATCAATATTCTAAGTGTCTTGGGCCATAGAATCCTACAATTATTTCTATGATCCATCGGAACAAAAGGAGTTTGTTGGCAAGAAGGCTGAGTTCTTAGAAGCTAAGTTCCTTACGGAAGGAAATAGTAGTAGAACTATGGATCTTAAGGAGGATCAAGAACCACAAACCGATACACGTTTGGTTGACACTAGCACTCAACATGAGGATGTTGAGAATGATCAAGTGGTTGATCAATATACACAATACGTTCGCGTATCTAGTAGAATTAGTAATCCACCTGAAAGATATGGATTTTTCGTAGATGAATGCATGTGGTAGATTCCGATGAACCAACCACCTATCATGATGCAATGTCCAATTTGGATTGTGACAAATGGCTTAATGCCATGTACGTTGAGATGCAATCCATGTATGACAACCAAGTATGAGACTTGGTTGAACCACCTCTTAACTCCAAGATAATTAGAAGTAAGTGGGTATCAAGAAGAAAACCGATATGCATGGAAACTTGGATACTTATAAAGCTAGACTTGTAGCAAAAGGTTTCACTCAAACTCAAGGGGTTGATTATGATGAGACCATCTCACCGGTTGCAATGCTAAAGTCTATTAGGATATTATTTGCCATAGCTGCTCATTATGATTATGAGATTTGGCAAATGGATGTCAAAACCGCTTTTCTAAATGGATATCTTGAGGAAGATGTCTATATGATTCAGCTTGAAGGTTTTTTCGATCCAAAGAATCCTAACAAAGTATGCAAGTTGAAGAAATCAATCTATGGATTGAAGCAAACATCAAGAAGTTGGAATCACCATTTTGATGAAGAGATAATCAAATTTGGGTTCATCAAAAATGTTGATGAAGCATGTGTATATATGGAAGCTAGTGGGAGCATCATCACTTTCCTAGTATTGTATGTCGATGACATCTTACTATTTGGAAATGACATTCCAACCTTGGAAGGTGTAAAAGCCTGGCTTGGAAGCTGTTTCTCCATTAAGAATCTTGGTGAAGCCACCTATATTTTAGGGATAAAGATCTATAGGGATAGATCAAGGCGATTGATAGGTTTGAATCAAAGTGCATACATTGATAAAATCTTGAAAAGGTTCAAGATGGAAAACTCTAAGAAATGTACCATACCTATTCAAAGAGGAACTATATTGAGTAAGACTCAATGTCCAAGCTCAAAGGATGAGCAAGACAAAATGAAGGGAATCCTGTATGCATCTGCTATAGGATCCATCATGTATACAATGATATGCACTAGGTTGGACGTGTCATGCGCTTTGAGCATGACAAGCCGATACCAACAAAATCCTGGAAACAGTCACTGGATGGCTGTTAAGAACATATTTAAGTACCTAAGGAGGACCAAAGATATGTTCCTAATCTATGGATCTGGTGAGAAGGAACTCGTAGTAAAGGGTTACATGGATGCGAGTTTCCAAACTGATTGGGATGATTCATCATCACAATCGGGGTACATTTTCATCTTGAATGGTGGAGCAGTCTCTTGGAAGAGCTCTAAAGAAGATGTGGTGGCATTATCAACTACAGAGTTAGATGGGATTTGTGAGAGACATATGTAGCAAGGTAATTGTGAGAGACATATGTAGCAAGGTAATTGTGAGAGACATGTGTAGTCAAGATGGGATTTGTCCCTCTTATTCGTTGAGAGTAAGATGTCTAAGGCCTGATAAAGTTAAATCAATGGAGAATGATCATTCTGTGTCTTTGGGATTAACATGACATCTGTGACAAAAGGATAGATGATTGATTCACGTAAAACATTTTGTAACGCCCGGTTATTTTAAAGACAAAGAAAGGATGAATAAAGTGAAGTAAAAAGAAAAAAAGAAATAAAACCCAAGTCTACAGGTTAAAAGTGTCAAAAGGACAAAAGAGTTTAAAAGTTGGTGATAAAGGTGGTATGGCCACCCATATGTCACATACATCACTGATCTTTGGGTTTTAGAGAGAGATAGTAGCTGGGAGCAAGAACTCTTGGTTTTGAAGAGAAACAAGGAGAAAAGTGCGAATTCAAGGTAAGAATTCATGTTGTTATGGTGTTCTTAACTGTTTATGTCCTCAGGTTTGTGCTTATGTGTGTTTGTATGTGTCCGGGTATATTTTTAGTGGGTTTTTAGGTGGTTGAACTCAATTGCAAACGAGTTTGGAAGAAACCACACTCAAGAGCTGCAAAGGTGAGTTCTAGGACCCCTCTTTTACGTGTTTTAACAAATTTTAGAGCTGGAAATGCATGAATGTATGTTTTCATTACACTGGGTTTCGGACCCATATGTTTGATTTTGTGTATGTTGAACTTATGATGTGATGTATGGTTATGTTCATGCTTGATAATGTATGCAGATGACGGTTAATGTGGATGAGCATTAACCTCTAAGTAAGTCAATGCGGATGAGTAATGAGAAATGCGGATGAACATTGACTAAGTATGGGAAATGCGGATGAGTAAGGTCAATGCGGATGAACAAATGTAGATGAACAGGAACAAATGCAGATGAAGTAAGACAAATGCGGATGAACCATAGTAAATGCGGATGAACTATAGCAAATGTGGATGAACACTTAGACTTTTTCTGACTTTTCGGGGGAAAATGTGAATGTAGGCTTTTTTCTGAATTTTGAGGTCATAGATGTTATGATGGCCATCTTATGATGAATGTTTGGTGCTTATGGATGATGATATGTATGTATGATGTATGTTATGTATGTATGATGCCCTGTATGGTAATGTTCATTATTTATGTTCCTTATATGTATGATTATTTTCCCTTGGCTTTGCGTTGAATGTTATGAATGAAATGGAAGTATTATGTAACGTAAAGTAAAAGATAATGAAAAAAGAAACATGATGAATAATGCATGCATTAATGAATGGATGAACGTAAGAAAGGCTTGCAAGCAAATGTATGGAGGTTCACACCCAATGAAGGGTGTTAGCTCAACAGTGTACGGGTTAGCTACCCTAGAAGGATGCTCACTAGGGTCCAATCTTTGTGATTGACCATAAGTATGGGATCCTTGCTGCTTACCCTAGGTACTGGAGTCAGCTTCATGCACAATGTTCGAGTTCTATGAAAGACCTTTGGCCCGGTTACCAACTTTGTGCACAATGTTCGGGGTATAGCATATGGCATTGATACGGAATGAAAGAGAAAAGATAAGTGGTGAATATACTTGCACTAGGTGCTGGAGTTAGCTTCGTGCACAATGTTTGAGGTCTATGAATGACCTCAGGCCCAGTTACCAGCTTCGTGCATAATGTTCAGGGTAATGTACATGTCATCGAAAGAAATGAACGTACGAATGAATATAAGAAGTATGATTGAATGTGATGATAATGACGTACGATGAATGAACAAAAGTTAATGAATGATTAATGAAGATAATAATGATATTATCTATGTGTACGTATGATGTGTGATCACATGCTAAAGTAATGAATGGTTTAATGAAAGTAAAAGTATGTTTTAATGTAAAACTAGAACTCACTCAACAACATTGACTTTTTATGCATTTTCCAGTTGGTAGGTGAGCATTGCTGAGGATGGCACGGGGCGGTTACTCAGCTCTTTTGGATGGCATTCTATTGTTTAATGTTTTTACATCGTAATGCGAACAAATGATGTTTTGAAATGAACGCTTGTATTAATTTGCAAAAGCATTTGTAATAAAATGAAAAGTTATTTTATGTTTCAGCTGCAATGTTATGAATGATTAAATGTAAAGTATATGTTTTATGTGCAATGATTTACCAGCTGTAAGCGTCCCGGGATCGGGGCCTTACAGTTGGTATCCGAGCCAAAGTTTAAGTGAAACGGGTAAATTTTCAAAATAAACCTAAACTGAAACTGAAAATGGGACGGAAAGGGTAGGGATGCCAGTCTGAGTAGTGTGTGCCATCAGGTATTTTCGTAATGTTAACCGGTATTATGTGCGCATGTTATGTGGTTATGTGTTGTTGGTAGATTTAGATACTGATGTAGTCAGGACAGGTAATGCTTGGGGTATGAAGAGTAAAGTAAGTGGCTAATCACAACTGGCCACTGTAATTAGGGACTTACTATACTTGACATAAACTGAGTGGTTCCGATGAATGACCATGTTGGTGTTTGCATCTTTCAGCGTGTGTGTGAGGATGGCCGGTGGTAGATCATCTAAAGCTTCCCGAGGTGGAGGTCGTGGTGCCGAACCACGGGTTATGAGAGGAAGGCCTAGAGCCGAAAAGTTGGTTCATGAAGAACCCAAGACCCCTCATCCGGAGGGCAGTGATGAGAGTGCTAACTTAAGAGCCTCAGTGAAAGAGGCGGTTGTGGAGGAAGTGCATGAGGTCATGCAGACGATCCTACCATCTGTGGTGACCAAAGTGATAAAGGCTATACAGGTAGGGGAAAGAAAGGAGAGAAATCGGTCTTCGGGAGGATGGGAGCAACCGGAGCCTGAAATGGTTCTCTCTGATGATGAAGAAGAGGAAGAAGAAGAGCCTATGCCGGAGGCGGCAAGAGGCTGTAACTATGGCGCATTCCAACGATGCAAGCCCCCTACTTTTGATGGTAATGACAATACTGCTGCTGCTCACCGGTGGGTGAGAGAAATGGAAGCTGATTGAGCGATTGCCGGGAGGATCAAAAAGTAAAGTTTGCTGCCCATTCTTTTGTGGACTCAGCTTTATGCTAGTGGGACAATATTGTCCAAGCTAAAGGTAGTCGGGCTATTGGGAGGATGTGATGGTCCAAACTAAAGAAGTTGGTGATTGAGGAGTTCTGTCCTCATAGAGAAATGGATAAAGTTGAGAGAGAGTTCCTACAGCTGGAGGCGGGAACCATGACACATCAGCAGCATACTACCAAGTTCAACGAGATGGCACATCTGGTGCTGGATCAGGTGACGCCTCTGTCGCGGAAGATTAAGAGGTAAATTCAGTGTTTGCCCGCGGATATTCGCAGGCACATGATCGCTACTCGACCGAGCATATTTAGGTTGGCGGTGGATTTGGCAGGGAGACTGTATGATAAGAGAACGGTGGTGGCGACAGAGGGTAGCAAGAAAGGTGGTAGTGATCAAAACTGGAATGGGAAGAGGTTTGGTCGGGGTGACGCCTCGACGGGTAATAAGAAGGCATGGGTGGATGATCGCCGTGTAGTCATACCGGGTACCGGATCGAATAAGTGTAGGATGGACACTGATGTTGTGTCCGGTACGTTTCTAGTGAACCAAACTTTAGCTTCTGTGTTATTTGATTCTGGTGCCAGTAAAAGTTTTATGTCTGCTGCTTTCTGTGCCAAGTTACCTTTTAGTAGTAGATGTGTCGATGCGCCCTTTGATGTAGAAACTGCTATAGGTAAGTCCACCAGAATTTCGCAGGTGATAGAGGGTTGTGATGTGGAACTAGAAGGTCATAAGTTTCCTGTTAGACCATTCATGATGACCTTAGGTTGTTTCGATATGGTTCTTGAGATGGATTCGTTAGCAGATTATGAGGCAAACATTGTGTGTCGCAAGAAGATGATTTGTCTAACAGCACCTGACGGGAGTAAGGTGACGGTTTATGGGGATCGGGTCACGACGATCCCAAAAGTAATCTCAATGGTGGTGGTGGGAAAGTACATGAGGCATGGATGTAGTGCCTACTTGGCCTATGTAAGGGATGTGGATACGCCAGCGCCACAACTATTTGATGTACCGGTTGTGTGTGACTTCCCAGACGTGTTTCGAGAAGACTTACCACGAGTGCCACCTCATAGTAAGATTGAGTTCTAGATTGACTTGATACCGGGTGCCCATCCTGTTGCCAAGGCACTGTATCGTTTGGCTCCGACTGAGATGAAGGAATTGATGGAACAGTTGCAAGAGCTGCTTGATAAGGGGTTCATTAGACCAAGTATCTCTCCTTACCGAGAATATATGATTTGTTCGATCAGCTTCAAGGTGCCAGTTGGTTTCACGAATAGACCTTCGATCGGGCTATCATCAGTTGAAAGTGAAGGAGTAGGATATCCCTAAAACAGCTTTTCGTACGCGTTATGGTTATTACGAGTTTCTTGTCATGTCTTTTGGTTTGACCAATGCGCCAGCTGCTTTTTTGGATCTGATGAATCGAGTGTGCCGACCGATATTGGATAAATCAGTGATTATGTTTATTGATGATATCCTGATTTATTCGAAGAGCGAGGTAGAGCATGCCGGTCACATTCGGGAGGTTCTGGAGACGTTGAGAAAGGAGAATTTGTACGCTAAGTTCTCGAAGTGCACGTTTTAGTTTAGCGAAGTTCAATGTTTGGGTCATGTGGTAAATCCTGACAGGATTATGGTGAACCCGACAAAAGTGGAGGCAGTGATGCAATGGAAGTCTCAAAGATGCCATCCGAGATTCGTAGTTTCTTGGGTTTGGTGGGCTAGTACAGAAGATTCATCCAAGACTTTTCTAAGATCGCTTCTCCACTAACTAAGCTGACCCGGAAGGATGTGAAGTTTGTATGGGGTCAAGCTCAAGAGAAGGTGTTCGAAGAATTGAAGGTGAGATTGACTCAAGCTCCTGTTATGTCCTTACCCGATGGAAGTGAAGATCTGGTGGTTTATTCTGATGCTTCCTACACAAGGTTGGGGTGTGTGTCAATGTAGAAAGGGAAGGTTATAGCCTATGCATCTCGACAGTTGAAGGTTCATGAGGTCAATTATCCTATTCATGACTTGGAGCTAGCAGCCGTGGTCTTTGCGTTAAAGATTTGGAGGCACTACCTTTACGGGACGAAGTGCACCATAGTTACTGACCACAAGAGCTTGAAGTACTTCTTTGAGCAGAAGGACCTGAACATGAGGCAAAGATGATGGTTGGAGCTTATAAAGGATTATGATTACGAGATCCATTACCATCCGGGCAAAGCCAACGTGGTGGCAGACGCCCTTAGCAGAAAGGAGAGGCCCGAGCCGATTCGGGTGAAATCATATCAATTGATCATGACCTCGGATGTGATGAAGCAAGTCAAGGAGTTCCAAGATAAGGCATTGAAAGAAGATCATCTTAACTCTGAAAGAATGAGAGGTCTGATCGCGGAGTTGGGTGAAAACACGCTTGGTGTTAGAACTCAATTCGGGAGGATGTGGATTCCTCGTTTTAGGGATCTAGGGGTGAAGATATTGGATGAAGCTCACAAGACTCGATACTCAATTCATCCTGGTGCCACTAAGATGTATCAAGACATGAAGAAGGATTATTGGTGGCCTGGTATCAAACGTGATGTGGTGGAGTATGTTAGTAAATGCCTTACTTGTCTACAGGTGAAGGCCGAGCATCAGAAGCCGTATGGGAAGATCCAACCTATGAATATACGAGAATGGAAGTGGGAACACATCACCATGGATTTCATCATGAAGCTACCGCGTACGCCGAAAGGGTATGATGCCATATGGGTGATAGTTGACCATTTGACGAAGAGTGCTCACTTCCTACCGATCCGCAAGACATATTCATCCGAGAGGTTAGCGGATATTTTCATTAGGAGATTGTAACTTGTCATGGTGTACCAGTGTCTATTGTGTCTGATCATGACATCCGGTTTACATCTAAATTCTAGAAGAAATTCCATGACGCTATGGGGACGAGGTTGCACATTAGCACGACTTATAATCCTTAGACAAATGGTCAGTCAGAAAGGACTATTTAGATGTTGGAGGATATGCTTCGTGCTTGCGTTATTGATTTTGGAGGAAGTTGGGATGACCACTTACCGTTAGCTGAATTCTCATACAACAATATTTATCATGCCAACTAGGTATGCCCCCTTATGAGATGCTATACGATAGGAGATGCAGAACACCCGTCTATTAGGGTGATATTGGTCAGAAAGAGTTAGGGAGCATTGAGGTGATCGAGGCTACGACTGAGAAGCTTGAAAGGATTAAAGCCTTCATGAAGGCATCCGAAGATAGACAGAAGTCGTATGCTGATAAACGATGCAGACCGATTGAGTTTAAGGTGGGTGACCGGGTTATGTTGAAGGTATCACCTTGGAAGGGTATTATCCAATTTGGAAAGCGGGGCAAGTTGAGCCCAAGATATACAGGGCCTTTCCGAATCATTGCTCGTGTAGGAGAGGTGGCCTATAGACTGGAGTTCCCAGATGAGCTAAGTGGAATTCACCCGACATTCCATGTATCTCATCTGAGAAAGTGCCTAGCTGACGAGGATATGATGGTTCCACTAGAGGATATCGAAGTGGATGAATAGCTCAATTATGTGGAGCAACCGGTGGTAATTAATGATCAAAAAGAGAAGAGGCTGAGGAATAAAGTGGTTCCCCTTATGCGTGTACAGTGGAAGCACAAGAAGGGATCTGAGTCTATGTGGGAGATTGAAGAAGAGATGAGACAGCATTACCCACTTTTGTACATGGAATAACAGGTCTCGGGGACGAAACCTATTTAAGGGGGGTGGACTTGTAACGCCCGGTTTTTTTAAAGACAAAGAAAGAATGAATAAAGTGAAGTAAAAAGAAGGAAAAGAAATAAAACCTAAGTCTAGGGGTTAAAAGTGTCAAAAGGACAAAAGAGTTTAAAAGTTGGTGATAAAGGTGGTATGGCCGCCTATTTGTCACATACATCATTGATCTTTGGGTTTTAGAGAGAGAGAGTAGCTGGGAGCAAGAACTCTCGGTTTTGAAGAGAAACAAGGAGAAAAGTGCGAATTCAAGGTAAGAATTCATGTTGTTATGGTGTTCTTAACTGTTTATGTCCTCGGGTTTGTGCTTATGTGTGTTTGTATGTGTTCGGGTATGTTTTTAGTGGGTTTCTAGGCGGTTGAACTCAACTGCAAATGAGTTTGGAAGAAGCCATACTCAAGAGCTACAAAGATGAGTTCTAGGACCCCTCTTTTACCTATTTTAACAAATTTTGGGGCTGGAAATGCATGAATGTATGTTTTCATTAGACTGGGTTTCTGACCTGTATGTTTGATTTTGTGTTTGTTGAACTTATGATGTGATGTATGGTTATGTTCATGCTTGATAATGTATGATGACGTTTCTAAGGCTAAGAATGTATGATTTAAGCTTAGAACATGATGGACGGTGATTTAGAATTGAAATCTGATGTTTAAGGCTCATATGTTAAGTTTTAGAATTTGCATAAGTGTTGAAAAGTCAATGCGGATGAGTAAGGAAAGTCAATGCGGATGAGTAAGGAAAGTCAATACGGATGAGTAAGGAAAGTCAATGTGGATGAGTAAGAAAATTCAATGCGGATGAGTATGAAAAGTCAATGCGGATGACAGTTAATGCGGATGAGCATTAACCTCGAAGTAAGTCAATGTGGATGAGTAATGAGAAATACGGATGAACATTGACTAAGTATGGGAAATTCGGATGAGTAAGGTCAATGCGGATGAACACGAACAAATGCAGATGAAGTAAGACAAATGCGGATGAACCATAGTAAATGTGGATGAACTATAGCAAATGTGGATGAACACTTAGACTTTTTCTGACTTTCTAGGGAAAAGGTGAATGTAGGCTTTGACTTGAGATGTTCCCGGGGGTTTATATAAGTTGACTTTTGAGGTCATAGATGTTATGATGGGCATGTTATGATAAATGTTTGGTGCTTATGGATGATGGTACGTATGTATGATGTATGTTATGTATGTATGATGCCTTGTATGGTAATGTTCATTGTTTATGTTCCTTATTATGTATGATTATTTTCCCTTGGCTTTGCGTTGAATATTAACGAATGAAATAGAAGTATTATGTAACGTAAAGTGGAAGATAATGAAAAGAGGAACATGATGAATAATGCATGCATTAATGAATGAATGAACGTAAGAAAGGCTTGCAAGCAAATGTATGCAGGTTCACACCCAATGAAGGGTGTTAGCTAACAGTGTGCGGGTTAGCTACCCCAGAAGGATGCACACTCGGGTCCAATCTTTGTGATTGACCATAAGTATGGGATCCTTAACACTTGCCCTAGGTACTGGAGTCATCTTCGTGCACAATGTTCGAGGTCTATGAAAGACCTCAGGCCCAGTTACCAGCTTCGTGTACAATGTTCGGGGTATAGCATATGGCACTGATCCGGAATGAAATAGAAAAGATAAGTGGTGAATGTACTTGCCCTAGGTGCTGGAGTCAGCTTCGTGCATAATGTTCGAGGTCTATGAAAGACTTCAGGCCCAGTTACTAGCATCGTGCATAATGTTCGGGGTAATGTACATGTCAATGCAAAAAATGAACGTACTAATGAATGTAAGAAGTATGAATGAATGTGAATGATAATGATGTATGATGAACGAACGAAAGTTAATGAACGATTAATGAAGATAATAATGATATTATCTATGTGTACGTATGATGTCTGATCACATGCTAAAGTAATGAATGGTTTAATGAAACTAAAAGTATGTTTTATTGTAAAACTAGAACTCACTCAGCAACGATGAATTTTTATGCATTTTCCAGTTGGTAGGTGAGCATTGCTGAGCATGGCACGAGGTGGTTACTCAGCTGTTTTGGATGGCATTCTGTTGTTTAATGTTTTTGCATCATAATACGAATGAATGATGTTTGGAAATGAACGCTTGTATTAACTTGCAAAAGCATTTGTAATGATATGAAAAGTTATTTTTATGTTTCAGCTGCAATGTTTTATGAATGACGAAATGTAAAGTATATGTTTTATGTGCAATGATTTACCAGCTGTAAGCGTCTCGGGATCGGGGCCTTATACATTTCGAGTAAGGTATTTGAAGGGGATGATGTTATTGAATGGCACTTAGTCATACGTATTAAGGGTAGTAAACCATTGTTAGGTGGTATTTACTTCTTGCATCAATCTTCTATGAATCTTGTGCAAGTGGGAATTTGTTGGATCTTGTATGCCTAAGACACATACAAGATTGGTGTGGTTAGTACGTTATGATCCAAGTCGGGTCATACCCAATAACAAGCTAAACAAACACCAATAAATATTTATTTGTTGATGAGATCAAACAAATAAATATTGACACCGATTTAGAAAATAGGTTTTCTAAAACTTTTCTTTTGTAAAAGAACAACAATATATGGATAATTTGTTCATGAGATATTATTTATTTCATTATTTAAGTGATTTAAATAATAACAAATAAAACGTGTTAATCTTATAAAATTAAAAGAGGTTTTTAATTTTATAAACTTGTGGGTTAAGAGTGCTACTTTTTTTATAAAAAAATGAAATTGGGGGAACCCATTTCAAAAGTGGATTTTGGCCGCCCATAGTGGCATTTTTGCAATCTGTTTTTAGTCTTGGTCTTTGTAAGACTTTAGACATTCTTGCACTCTTCCATCTAGCACACTCTCTCACACCCAAAAAGCAAGTTCCTTTCCCTTCTTCCAAGCTGAAAATTCATTTTGCAAAGCTAAAATATCTGGGTTTTTGTTGGGCATTTCGGATTTTGCAAGAAGAAGGTCTTGAGTTTTGGTGCTTCTACCTAACAAGATTAGGTGTTTGCTAAGGCTTGTGGGTATACAAGATTGAGGACTCCTATTTTGGAGTCTAGACATTCAAGAAGCAACATCTCCTTTCTTCTCATCCTTACTACAACATCTTGTTCTTGAAAGGTAGTTTCAAGAACACCCTATGGTTACATTTACGTTTTTGATAGCATTTCGTTTCACACATATATATATGATCCTTGTTCTTGGGTTTTGTTTATGGTTTAAAATGGTTCATTTTTCAGATTGTTAACAACATATTTAAACCTTATATCCGCTGCATTTTTATAGTTTAAATTGTTAAAATAGCTTTGGCAACCTTGTTACAAAACCCAAAACTTGTAAACTCTTTTTTTGGCATTCTTGTTACCAAATCACATTTACTCAATTTATTCATGTTTTTAAAGTATACTTGGCGCATTCTTTTATGCCAGAGGAAAGACTCATCACTATTGGCTTTAGACAGAAATAATGAAACTTCTCCTGAGAGAGATATTTCTTGCAAATCCATCTTGTACATGTTACCTCTCCTGGGGGCTCTAAGCAGGATATGCTCATGAGGAATGACCACACCAGGCTTGAGTACAATGCACTCATGCTCAGTAAAGAACATGTTATTGTTGGGTTTGTTGGACCATTATCAAAGTAGTTTAACCATTTAAACTTGAAAACACAGCGGATTAAAACCTTAATATTATCATTAGTAATCTGAAAATTAAGACTAATAACAAAGCATCAACAAACCCAAGAACATAGGATCATTTATATGTGTTTGAACTAGCAACCAACAACAAATAACAACCATAATAAGATATAGAAACTACCTTTTGTATGCTGCTGAAAAACATGATGAATGGGGAAGAATATGAGCTTCTTGAATGACCAAAACACCAAGGAGAGGTGTTCTCAAGCATCCATACCCACAAGCATCAAGAAAGCACCTTGTTGCTAGGATTTGAGCACCAAAATCGGATCAAGAAGGCTGCTGGAGCCTTGTTCCAGCCGAGATGGAGTGTGTGTGTTTAGTTCCAAGAGCACTAATGAAAACAAAAGGATTCAACCCCTCTTAGGGGGTGGCCGAATCCCAAATCCATTTTGGGTTTCCCCCCAAAAATCCCTTTTTATTTTGTTAAACTAGTAATTAGAATAAGTTATGTAGTTACCCCTTTATTTATATAACTTATACAGACACTCCTATTATTTGATGTTATTTAACCAAATTAAACAACATTACAAATAATATCCATGAACAAAATATCCATATAGGTAGTTCAATCTCATATGCAACTTATTTAGAAAACCCATTTTCTAAATTGGTGTATTTATTTAATTGCATGATTATATCATCAATTAAATATTAATTGGTGTTTGCTAAGCTTGTTATTGGGTATGACCCGACTTGGATCATATCGTACTAACCACATCAATATTCTATGTGTCTTGGGCATAAAGGATCCAATAATCTCCCACTTGCACAAGATTCATAGAAGATTGATGCAAGCAGTAAATACCGCCTAACAACGGCTTACTACCCTTAATACGCATGACTGAAAGCCGTTCAATAACATCATCCCCTTCAAGTATCCAACTTGAAATGTTTTAGGTGAATCAATCATCTATCCTTTTGTTACAGATGTCATGTTAAATCCAAGGACATAAAATGATCATTCCTTGTTGATTTAACTTAATCAGGCCTTAGACATCTTGCTCTCAACGAATAAGAGGAACAAATTCCATCTTGACTACATACGTTTTTCACAATCACCTCATGTCACACCTGAACATAACCTTATGTACTGCCCATTATTTTAGAGCAGTGAAGAACTAGCTCAAGGTATAACATTTGGTGAATATCACAACCCAATATGTATCTCAGGTCAGAGGATACCAAATGATATTCGCCTTTACTCAAATTTACTTATGATCAATCTAGAAGATCCCATGTAGTAAAATTAAGATGCGGGTCAGTCTAATATTTGTATCCCACAAATATCTATGAACTTTGGCAGCAACCAATTGCTCTATATTCATTCCTTATGAATATCCACCAATCCATGTTCATAATAGTCTTACGTTCATATTTGTTCCCACAAACATGACCGACTACGGACATTTAGAATAATAAACATATTCATGGATGTATACATGCTAAAATGAATATAACTCAAAATATCACAAGTATATAATGAGTTAAATATTACATTGTTTCAAACTTTTAATACTAAACAGATCAATTCCAGTCACTAGAATATCGAAGTCCTAAGGTACAAGTATGACTTTCATGCTTTGCCCTTTCAAGGAGCTTCGTGAGTGGATCTACAATGTATTGATCGGTGTGAACTTTACGAATACATATTTTTCCCTTTTCAACTTCATCCCTTATGTAGTTGAATTTCCACTCAATGTGCCTAGCCTTTTGAAGAGGACAAGGTACCTTGATTTATGCAATCGTACCCTCGTTATCACAAAAGGATTTCTAGGGGTCTTGAATGGTAGAGACCACCCTAGGTAGGTGATAAATTTCTTTATCCATGCAGCTTCCTAAGCTGCTAATGATGCGGCTATGTATTCTGATTTTGTAGTGGATAATGCTACTCCATTCATAATGAAGACATACCCCGATTGTGATCGAGAATCATCTCGAATGGTTTGGAAACTCACATCCATGTAACCCTTTACAACGAGTTCATCTTCATTAGATCCATATATTAGAAGCATTTCCTTATTCCTCCTAAGGTATTTCAATATACTCTTAATATCCATCCAATGGCTATTACCTGGATTCTACTAATATCTGCTTGTCATGCTTAACTTGCATGACACGTCCAGTCTAGTGCATATCATAGCATACATGACGGATCCTATAGCTGACGCATATGGCATGTCCTTCATTCGATCTTGCTCATCCTTTGAGCTTGGACATTGAGATGTACTCAATATTGTCCCTCTAAGAATGGGTACCATACCTTTCTCAGAGTTTTCCATCTTGAAACTCTTCATGACTTTATCAATATATGCACTTTGGTTTAAACCTATCAACTGCCTCGATCTATCCCTATAGATCTTTATTCCAAAATATAGGCGGCTTTACCGAGATTTTTATGGAAAAACAACTTCCAAGCCAGGTTTTAACACCTTCCATGGTTGGAATATCAGTTCCAAAAGGTAGTATGTCATCAACATACAATACTAAGAAGTTATTATGATCCCACTAGCCTTCTTATATACACAAGCCTCATTAGCGTTCTTGATGAAACCAAGTTTCTTGATCTCTTCATCAAAACGTTGATGCCAACTTCTTGATGCTTGTTTCAATCCATAGATTGACCTCTTTAACTTGCATACTTTATTAGGATGTTGTGGAGTGACAAAACCACCAAGCTGAACCATATGGACAGTCTCTTCGAGATGTCCATTAAGAAAGGCGGTTTTGACATCCATTTGCCAAATCTCATAGTCATAATATGCAGCTATGGCAAATAATATCCTAATTGACTTTAGCATTGCCACAGGTGAGAAAGTTTCATCATAATCAACCCTTTGAGTTTGAGTGGAACCTTTTGCTACAAGTCTTGCTTTGTAAGTATCCAAGTTTCCATGTATATCCATTTTCTTCTTGAAACCCACTTGCATCCAACCGGTTTAGAGTTAAGTGGAGGGTCAATCTATTCCTAAACTTGATTGTCATACATGGATTGCATCTCAACGTTCATTGCTTCCAGCCATTTGTCACAATCCGAAGGACATTGCTTCATGGTGTGTAGTTGGCTAATTGGGGTAAACCACATAGCATCCATTCATGAAAAATCCATATCTTTCAGGTGGAATGCTAACTCTACCAGATCTGCAACGTTTTGTGTGTATTGATCAACCTCTTGATCATCATCAACAACCTTTTGTTGATTATTAGTGTCAACGAAACGTGTATCGGCTTGTGGATCTTGATCCTCATCAAATTCCATTGTTCTATACATTATTCCTTCCATAAGGAACTTAGTTTCCAAGAACTCAGCCTTTCGAGCAATAATTACTCTTGCTTGTTGGATCAAAGAAGTAGTATCCTATACAGTCTTTAGGATATCCAACAAATGTACACTTAGTGAATTGTCTATCTTGGTCAGGCCGATATTCAAAATACGAGCCTTGGAGAGCATTGCGAAACCCCAAAGCGATAGACGTAGTGAGCTTATATCCATCATAGATTGAACCATATCCAATAGGGTTTGACTTCTCCTTTCAGACACACCATTATGTTATGGTGTTCCAGGTGGAGTAAGTTGTGAGACGATCCCACAACTTTTTAGATGGTACTGAAAAGCATCACCGAGGTATTCACCTCCTCTATCTGAACGAAGAACTTTGATAGTTTTATTGAGTTGATTTTCTACTTCATTCTTGAAGATTTTGAACATTTCAAAAGCTTCATGTTTGTGTGTCATCATGTACACATAACCATAGCGACTATACCGTCGGTAAAGGTAATAGAGTATCTTCCACCATTTCTAGTCTTTGTCTTAAAAGGGCCACATACATCCGAATGTATAATTCCCAATAAGTCTTTTGCCCTCTCGTTAGTCCCACTAAAGGGCGACTTGGTCATCTTACCTTGTAAACAAGATTCACACTTATTTAATGGAACATTTTCATTTGCTTTTCAAAAGACCATTCTTTTGAGGTGTTTGAATCCGATTCTTGTTTATGTGACCAAGACGACAATGCCAAAGATAAGAATCACTTAAACCCATTTTAAGTTTCTTGGTGCTTATTTGGTATAATGAGCTATTATAGGATGAATCATTATGAACCAATTCATAGATTCCATTAAAATACATAGCCTTGAAATAAAATACATCATCCATATATACATAAAAACCGTTGTTAATCAACTTTAATTCATAACCACATTGTATTAAAAGGGAAATCAAAATTATGTTCCTAGTCAAACTAGGAGCATACAAAGTGTTCTTAAGAATAACTTTCAAACGATTTGAAAGTTTCAAAATATTGTCTCTTTGGGCTTCGTCATCAACTTTTGCTCCGTTGCCCATGTAAAGACTTGTGTCTCCCTTCTTGAAGTCCTTATTTCTTTTGAACCCCTGCTACAAATTGCATATGTGAGTTCCACATCCGGTATCCAATACCCATGTGTTTGAAGAGATAACATTTAAACCAATGTGAATTATGAAAGTTGTACGTGAGGTTTGCCCAACATCCCTCTTGTTTCTCAACTCTTTGAGATAGGTTGGACAATTCCCTTTCCAATGTCCTATCTCTCCACACTCAAAGCATGGATCGTTCTCCGTTACCTTAGGCTTCTTAAGCTTAGGCTTTGGAGGTTCCGCTTTAGCCTTTCCTTTCCCCTTTCCTTTGATGTACCCTTTTCCTTTGGAAACATTTGCCTTGGAATCGGGGAATGGCCTTTTCTTATTGCCTTCATCATTGATCGAGAGAATAGGTAGAACCGTTCTACCCATGCCTGCTTTGGCAGTTTTGAGCATTGCGTGAAGCTCACCAATACTCTTGTCCCATCCGTTCATATTGTAATTCATTATGAATGTCTTAAACCTTTTGGTTAGGCCATTAAGGATCAAATCCGTGGCCAACTCCTTTGAGACGGGACAATTAAGCTGCTCGAGGAGATCAACATGGCTTTTCATCTTAAGAACTTAAGATGATACCGATTGGGTTTCTTCCATGCGACATGCATGAAGCGCTCGCACCGTTTCGAAGCGCTCTACCCTAGCTTGTTGAAGGAACATTTCCTTCAATTGGGTAATTATGTCATATGCCCCAAGATGCTCCAAGTCCTTTTGGAGTTCGGGAATCATAGTTCCCAACATGAGGCAGGAAACCTGCATGGAATCCTTAGTGTATTGAAGCCAATCGTTATAGGCCTCAACATCCTCGGGGTCGGTTGGTCAGGAATAGGGTCGTCAAGGACATAGACCCTTTTCTCTTGCTTGAGAACAATTCTCAAGTTTCAATACCAGTCCATAAAGTTATTATGGTTAAGACGACCCCTTTCTAAGATGGTTCTCAGTGATAGGGTAGGGACGGTCGGGGGTAGCATTATTGTTTGCGGCCATTACTACAAAATTACAAATTCATTTTAGTATTTCTGAAAATTGCATTTTAATTATTAATACCCTTTACACGTCTCATAGACAATTAATAATTAAAATCTAGAATCCAACGTTACATTTAAATGATGGTTAGTGACCTTTATCTCATTATTTAAATTGACAAGGTAGTCAACATTTGACAATTGCAACCTATTGCAACTTCTAGCTTTATGGGATCGGTTAAACATCTTATGTTTAGTCGGCATGTAAAATCCCATCAACACCATTGTACGCCATGCTTTGGTGACCCTATACACATGGTTTCCAATTCAAGTCTTCCTACTTACAAATACATGTGAGTTTACACATACAAGTGGTTAGGTGACCTTTATCCCACAAGTATGTTAAGCCCACCTCAAACACACAAGTTCCCTAAAAGTGGTTAGGTGAACTTTATCCCACAAGTAGTTCTCAAGTGATTCAAGTGTCATGTAAAAGGATGGTGTTAAACTTGTTTCCAAAGGGATTTTAGTTTCCATTAATTCTAGTTATGAAAACTCTATGTACCTTGTATTTGCATGCTTTCAATTACATGGTACCCTATGGTTCCCTTTTAATAAAACCTCTTTTATTTTGAAATCATTAATCCTTTTAATAACCTTTTATTAGTCACTTAATGATTAGGAACCAAAAAATTCAGCTTGTTATGATAATTTATTTAGATTGTTAAGCATATCCACATATCAAACAATCAACACGAAATGAATAATCAAACAAGCATATATAAAACAACCACATGTGGATAACCATAGCCACTACATTGACAACACTTTCTTGCCATCACAAGCGTTGTCATTTGGTCTTTCCAAAGGGTTGAACACAACACAAAAGATGAGATCTCCAAAGACCCCCACTTGAACTTGCATCTAAATGCTTCAAGTCCTTCTCTTTGTGTCTTCCTTTTGTGCTTCCATCTTGTGCATCTTATTTTACAAAATTTATATCTAATACAAATTTTCTAATAAAATAAAACACACTTAATCTATCTATTACATTGCCATTGAATGAAAAAAAAATTACATCCAAATACAAACACAAAAGAATAATAATACAACCCATTATGAATGAAATCAACCAAAACAAACATCCATTCAAAACCAAATCAACACAAGGTCAAGGCTAGGTTATGCACCAATATGAATCATCATATACAACATTCAAGAACCAAATAAATCCCCATATGACCCTAAACTTTCAGCCAACATAAACCAAGAATTTAGGGTGTTTGTCCAAACAAAAACACAATAAACCACTTGATATCTTTCTTTTAAGGTTTAATCACAAGCATGTTAGATATAACCTTGAAAGGTTGGGGATTTATAACATCACCACAAAACAGCCCCTATAATGTTGTTAAAGCCCCATAAAACCAATTTTACAAGGACAAATGAAACTAGTCATCCACATATCCGGCTCTAGATGCCAATGTTGGGTTTGTTGGACCATTATCAAAGTAGTTTAACCATTTAAACTTGAAAACGCAGTGGATTAAAACCTTAATATTATCATTTGTAATCTGAAAATTAAGGCTAATAACAAAACATCAACAAACCCAAGAACATAGGATCATTTATATGTGTTTGAACTAGCAACCAACAACAAATAACAACCATAATAAGACATAGAAACTACCTTTTGTATGCTGCTGAAAAACATGATGAAGGGGGAAGAATATGAGCTTCTTGAATGACCAAAACACCAAGGAGAGGTGTCCTTAAGCATCCATACCCACAAGCATCAAGCAATCACCTTGTTGCTAGGATTTGAGCACCAAAATCGGATCAAGAAGGCTGCTGGAGCCTTGTTCCAGCCGAGAACTTGAACTCTTTCTTCCAAAAGAAGAGTTTGTGTTCTTGTGACCCTTTTGCATGTGATAGAGAGAGAGAGAGCTAGATGGAGTGTGTGTGTTTAGTTCCAAGAGCACTAATGAAAACACAAGGATTCAACCCCTCTTAGGGGGCGGCCGAATACTAAATCCATTTTGGCTTTGCCCCCCAAAACTCCCTTTTTATTTTGTTATACTAGTAATTAGAATAAGTTATGTAATTACCCCTTTAATTATATAACTTATACACACACTCCTATTATTTGATGTTATTTAACCAAATTAAACAACATTACAAATAATATCCATGAACAAAATATCCATATAGGTTGTTCAATCTCATATGCAACTTATTTAGAAAACCCATTTTCTAAATTGGTGTATTTATTTAATTGCATGATTATATCATCAATTAAATATTAATTGGTGTTTGCTAAGCTTGTTATTGGGTATGACCCGACTTGGATCATATCGTACTAACCATATCAATATTCTATGTGTCTTGGGCATAAAGGATCCAACAGTTATGACTCTGATTACAAAATTGGGATACACTCAGAAGATTGTATCTAAGCTCCTTGACAAAATATACCTTCTCAATGATAAGCTTACCATTTGTGACCTTGCCCCTTCCAGAAATGTAACCACCTTCGTCTCCTCCAAAAGCAACTGGCCTTCCATCAATTCTTTCAAAGTTTTAGAGTAGTGACCTATTGCCTGTCATGTGCCTGGAACAACCACTATCAATGATATAAACATTCTTGTTTGTCTTGAGTTGTTCTTGCACAAAAAAATATTAGTTACATTTAGGAACCTAAGCCTTATTGGTCTTGGGCTTATCAAAGGAAGTAGAGGGTAATGAAAGAGTAATAGATCCTATAGTTGTGCTTTGAGGATCTTTTGCTGTTGTTGATGGAGAACTTTCAGTCACTTGGTCTTTCTTTGACTTCCATACCACCTTTGGAAGTTTGAACTTGACCTTCAATACTAAGGAAGCCTTTGAGACTTTGGATGTTTTGATGACTGGACCTTCAGAAGATTCTGCTAACACTGTAGCAGACTTTAGTGCTTCGGAAGTATTCCTTTCTTTCGAGACCAAATATTCTTCTGAAGGCAATTTTCCACTTGCCTTCTTCTTCACTTCGGAGCTTTTGAAGAAATAGACTTTCCTTCTGAAGCTGAAATCTTCTTAGAGCTCTTGGAAGTCTCTTTCTCGGACACATGAAGAGTACCTCTTAGATTGTATGGACAATCCTTAGAAAGATGAGAAGTACTCTCACACATAACACATTTCATCTTTTTCTCCTAAGAGACTTCTTCTGAGAACAAGGCTGACTTTGATCACTTCCCTTCTCTACCTTTATCCTTGCAGATGTTGAGATAGTGCTTTTTGGGTGAGAACTGTTCTTGGAGTTGGATGGTTCAGGCTGTGTAGCAGTGGTACATAACAGATCAGGCTTCTTCTTAATGCTGAGATGATTTGAACATGGACCAAAACTCTTGGTAGAAGAGTTGAGGTTAATGTCTTCGGTCTTAACCACTTCAAACCCTATAGAGATAAAGACTTGTTTCTACTTAGAGTCGAAAGTGGCCTTGATCTTTTGAGCCTTCTTAGCTTTTCTCTTGCTCTTTCTGAACAAGTTCTTCCTCATAGACTTGGTCATCACAGGCTTCTTGCTCTCCTCATAAGGATAATGACCCTTCTTAGAATCCTCCTTTTCACTCTTCTTAGAGGAATTCTTCACTATCACTTCTTCATCCTTTTCACTCAATAGGTCTATGAGAGGAAGCTCATCTTCACAAGTTCCACAACTAGGTGATCTTGAAGTCAAGATTGTGTACGGAGGAGCTATCTCACTAGATCCCAATCCCTGCTTGTTTTGATAACAAACTTTTGCATTCAAGGATGAGGATATGATGTTCTTGAAGGTCTCTTTTTCAAAAAGCACATTTTTCTACCCTAACTTTGTTGATTAGAAGCTCAGCCTGGCATTCTGTCAACTTGGTTATGAGATCCTTGATTTGAGTCCTATAATTGGTGTGCTCATGTTTTAGAAATGAAATGGTTTTCTCTAAGTCCTCTATCTTTAACCTATAATCATTTTCAGCCTTTCTAAAATCAGATTTTAAGATGTTTAAGGACTCAAGATCAGATCTCATCTCTAAGTTATAGGACCAGTATCTGTAACTTTAGCAATACATTCATGAGTACAAAGATGTTCCAAAAACCTTGGCTTCATCATGGTCAACCATCAATGCTTTATTTGGAGATGCATCTTCCTACTAAAAGCTCCAGTCAAAGCCTCCTTCTTCAACAGCAACTGCAGCTTGCTGCTTTGGCTTCTCATTCTGGGTAGCTTTATCAGTGTAGTTTGGTCTAGATTGTACATGGCCACCATTTGTTTTTGTGCCTTGCATTCCCTAGCAAAATGGCCCATCAAGTTACAGTTGTAACACTTTACTTTGCTTTTATCCAGCCCAAACTTTCCACTAGATGTATTGCTGGGAAACTTCCTTCCTGTCCGCTTGTAGAACTTCTTGGCTCTGTGAGTGAAAAGAGCCATTTGCTGGACTATCTCCATATACTCCAGATCGTCTGGATGGATATAGTCCAAGTCTTCAAGGGTGAAGAGAAAGCTACCCTAACTTTCATCAGAATACACTAAAGCTTGAGAAGAACTTGTCTCTTGGAATGGACTTCCTTGAGTATAGTTTTCCGTTGGTGTCTCCGATAAGGTGATGAAAGGACCCTTTTGTGAGTTTTTAGGGTAGCATATGAGATGATGTTAGAGTTCTATGCTATCCCTTTCAGTCACATGAAGGGCTGGACCTATTTGATTGCTGGAGTTACCAGATGAACCTTGCATGTTCATCTCCATTTGCTATCCATTGAGAATGCCATACAACTCTGTCAAAGTGAGAGTCTTAAGGTTGTCAGTCCTCTTGATAACAACACAATAATGTGTCCATTGCCTAGGAAGAGAGGACATGAACTTCCTTACAATATCCTTGTTTTCAAGAGTTACTCCCACATCCACTAGAGTATCCATAATCTAACATACTTGAAGTATTGTTGAGTCATGGTCTCACCTGTTTTGGAGGTGAAGTTTTCAAACTGCTGCCTCAGGAGATCCTTCTTGTTCTCCTTGGCTTTAGTGGAACCCACACATCAGTTTCAATGCATCCCACAACTGCTTAGCTGTTTTACATTTCTTGAAACCTCTATATACAGAGTTTGGAAGAGCTGTCATAGCCTTTTGATCAATTTCTACTCTCTTTCCATCTTCATCTGTGTAGTCAGCCATAGCATTGGGGATCATACCACCTCTAGCGGTAGCTGAAGAGGTGCTTGGTGTGTATCCAGTAACAACAACTCCCATATTCTTGAGTCCAGAGACTTAATAAAGCCTTCCATTCTTTGGAATCAAGTGTCAAAGTCATCAAGAGTGATCAGTGGGGACTTTGTCATCGTTCTATTTTCATAACAGCTTTAGAGATAGCTGCCATTTGAGATGTTAAGTATTTTATGTATGTGAGGGATCTTAAGATGATGAGATCTTATGTCAAGAGCCTCGAAAGCCCTGATACCAATTGCAGGACTGTTTAAGGGTACTAACTTACAACATAACAACACAAAGAGGAGAGTGTGCAATAACACTTAATAGATCAAATGGGGAACTAGAAACCAGTTTTAGTGAGAACTAGGAAACACAAGTATTCAAGAGACAGAACAAGAACAACATAAGTAGTTGGTTTTCAAGGATGATGTACATTGCTCTCTAGTTCCTTACAAGTGTTTACAAAGCAATGGTTTAAAATACAAAGGACCATAGATACTTATACTACAACCTACAACTGGCTATACTTTGAAGGCCAGCTGGATACATGATCTAGACAACAACAAAATCAATGTAGAGTCAAAAGGAATATTGCCTTTCGATTAGCTCACATCCTAATATATTACAAAAAGGATAAAGTACATAAAGTAGAAAGTTACAGACTCAAGATCTCAGTGTACAGTTACCAAAAGCATGGACCTTTCACCAACTTATGTAAAGTTGGTGTCTTATCAGAGTTGTAGCAGAAAGAGGTCCAACTTTATGGAAAAGGTACATCAGATAAAGCATGTGTTCAAAAGTCTTAGGAAGAAATCTGTCTTCAAGTGTTGGCTTTGAAAGTCTTTGTCTTTGAAGCTTAGGAAGACATCATGTTTGGCTTCAGAAGATATTGATCTTGGATTCAGAAGATTTCACACTTAGAATATTTTCTAAGGCTGAGTGTGAAACTTCTGAAGCATTCCACTTCAGTACACTTATGCATGCATGCAGGAGAGACTTTGGGTGTTTGGGTTGCATCAGCCTTATATCAAACCTTACAAATACAAACAACATTTATGAGTTTTTCTTGCATTCAGTGTTCCTTGATTGTTTGATTCCGCCTTATAATCATTGACTCAATCATCATATTCCATCCTTGTTGGTTCACATCAACAAAGAATATCATTCTTAAACCCAGTCAATTGGTATCAGAGCTTTGGCTCTTGGTTCTTTTTCAGATCTGCCTAGATCTGAGTAGAACTCAATTGATCTGGTGATTGAGTTACTAATAGAGTGTTCAACTACCTCTACTTAGTAAACTATAGAAATCTCTTCAACAGTCACTATTCATCCGTACTCATCTGCAAGAAGAAACCTGTGAATAGTTGTTACAAATAAAACATATAAACATCAGCAGATCTGGTTATAAATAAGCCTGTTTGGACTATTTGGACTAAGTTGAACTTAACAATCAAACTAATCATTATTCAAAAAGGTTAAAAACAACTTATTAAAAATGGATTCACATAATTTTTACGAACTTGGTCATACTCCAAAACCACCCATGCTTAAACTCAAATATGAGTTTAAACAATGGAAAATTAGATTTATGAACTATATTACAGGTGTAGATCCGGACTACTGGATTTCAATATGTAAAGGCCCTCACATTCCTGTGACACTTTCTACTAATCAAGCTGTAATATACAAAACCTCAAGAATACCTATTGTGGATCTCACACTTGATGATGATGATGATTACAAGAAGATAAAAGTTGATCTCAAAGCTTATTCTATACTCACTCAAGCACTGGAAATGAATGTGCTAAAAAGATTAGAAAAGTATGGAACTGCTAAAGCTGTTTGGGATGCATTGCTGATAATGTGTGAAGGAAGTAGTGAAGTGGCTAAAATTAACAAGGACAAGCTTGTTAATCAATATGAAACCTTTCATCACTCCAAGGGGGAGTCAATCTTTAAACAATTGATAGATTCGTGCAGTTGGTGAATGATTTAGAGATCATGGGGGTAACATACAAAGTCAAAGAACTGAACAAGAAGATGCTTCATAGTCTTCCGGAAAGTTGGAAACAAAATGTTACAATGCTGAAAAACACTCTTGATCTAGAGAGTACCACCTTAGACATCATGATTGCCAAGATAGAAGCTCTTGAACTTGATGAGAGGAGCAAAAATCTTGGTGGACCTTGAGTTATTGAAGCTTATAAATTTCCAATAGGCACTCACTCTATAGAAAATGCATTCATCACTGAGGATGATGATTTTCTTTCATGACGAGATCAAGTGAAGACAATTGGTTTCATTGTAGCTCTATCAACTTACAAGCCTTCACACCATCCCACCAACAGGGTTCTCTGTAACTCCCTCAACTACTCTTAAAGACCCAAGATCCAAAGAGCAAAAGGCAACTTACAATGCCTTTGTTTCTAGTTATGAAGCTTACCTGGGAGGCAGACTCATTTCTACTCATCTGATCCAGGAGGACTTGGAAGAAATGGATCCAGATGATATGGAAGAGATGTATTTACAGTGGCAAATGGCTATGATTGCAATGAGAGCCAAGAAGTTCTTCAAAAAGGAAGAAAGCTTAGCCTCAATGAAAACACTAAATTTGGATATGACAAATCCAAGGTAAAATGTTTCAACTGTGGCATGACTGGCCACTTCTCCAGAGAATGTAATGCTCCCAGAAGAAACAATAACAATTTCCAAAGGAATTCTCAGGGTTAGTCATCTTCACAACCAAGGACAAACTTTCACTCCAACAATCAACAATAGCAGTATCATCATCAATAACATCAACAACCATATCAGAGTTAGCCACAACTGACTAATCAAGCTCATGTAAGCAGTCAGTCATCCTCAAATGCTATTGTCATCAGACAAGATGGAGTGTGTGATTGGAGTCTGTATGCAGAGGAAGTGAAGCCTTAATTTCAGAATCATGCACTCGTGGCTCACATCAATGATGGTCCATCTCCTATGCCATCTGAGATAAAATCCAACCTTTGTAGTGATAAATGTGTTACTAAACTGCAAGGTTATCATGAGCACAATCATAAACTGGCAGATAAAATAAAAGAAGAAAGGTCAAGTCATAGATGCTTAAGAGAGAAATTATAGGTTTTGAAATTAAAATCAAATCTCTCATCTCTGACATTGAAAAATTGCATGGTGAGAAGTACACTCTTGTAGCTGAGAATGAGAAACTAACTGAAAAGTTAGCTCAATCAAAAGCTGAACAAACACTTACTGAAGTGAAACTTGAAAAGTTTCAATTGTCTTCAGTCAAGCTGCAGAGAGATGCTAGACTCACAAAAAGATCCCAAGGATATGCCTGGGATCGGGTAGAATTCTTGTCCTCCACCTACAATGACAACTACACTGTCATGCCTGAATCTGTCATACTCAAAGCGCAAATGAACTAATACTATTGAACCAAAAACAATAGTAAAAAAGTCACAAATCCTCAAACAAAATCAAATGTTTACATTGAAACAATGACGAGAAAACTAAATTAGGTCACCCAATTAAAATCAAGGAGTGTTCAAACAAGATAGTGAATGTCATTAACCATCAAACCCAATCAAAGACATTATCCCATTTGTGAAATTTATACCTGCAATTTCAGAAGGAAGAAGAAAGATGTGGATTTAGTGAAATCTTTTGCTGAACGATGAGCTGATTATGAGATTAAATCTCCAAAAAATTCAAGCAAATCAGACAAGGTTTTACTGCCAAAGAAAAGCAAAAGTTCACTGATTTCAAAAAAAAATTTAGTCAGACCCCCAATCATCAAAATCCAAAAAAGGAGTAGGTTTTGACATCTGCAATAAGGAGCATGTAAATCAGTTTAAACAAGAAGTCAAGAGAAGGTTGAAGAAACAAAACAGCCTAAAACAGTAAACAAAAGTAGTGTTGTGAAACAAACTGCTAAAAATGTTGATTTTGCTTCTTCCCTTGAACCAAAGATTGTGACTCAGTTGAGAACGGGTAAATCAGCTGATTCAGCAACAGCAAAATCAGATTCGAGAAACAAACATATGTATTATGACATTATTGAAATGTCTAATCACAAACAAAAAGAGTGTTTTTTCAATCAATACTGCTCTATCTGTGACATGAACAATCATTCCACTAAAAACTACTATATTAGTAAATACTGTTCAGTCTGTGATATGAACAATCACAATACATCTAGTTGTTACTTCAAGCAAAAAGGGTTGAGAATTCCCCAAAACAAACCCATCTCACCAATATCATCTGTGAAACCCAAAGTCAGAAGTCACTTTCATAATAATCAATCTTAGACTTCTAGCTCAGATAATGACATGGGTAACATAAAAGAGTTGAAGAAGATTCAAAGAAACAAATATCACAACATCAAGCAAACATATGATCTTCCTAAACCAAAATGATGTTTGATAATAAAAAGCAGGTCATATCTCTTCAAAGAAATTAGGACCAAAGGTTTCATTATTCTCCTAATTCTTCGGTTGATATTGATGAGATGAAACATTTAAATATCATCAGAAATCTCCCAGAACACCTCTCTTTAAGTCACAGTTTAGAGGAAAGTACCAAGAAGTCACCATCATGGATAGGAATGGGAAACCCAAGACCATTATGGCTTGGGTTCTAAATTCTAATTAGTTCTTTTGTGCTTGCAGGGTCATCCATATAGGTCAATAGCTTATGGTACGTGGACAGTGGATGCTCCGGACACATGACCGGAGATCGTTCCCTCCTTCATGACTTCAAGCATATACAAGGAACTACTGTGGCATTCGGAGGAGATTCACAAGGTGGAAGAATCACCGGTGAAGGATATGTGACAAATGGGATGCTGAGCTTTGATAGAGTAAATTTCTGTGAACAACTGAATTTCAATCTTCTCAGCGTGTCTTAGATCTATGACAAGAAATATTCAACTCACTTTACCGACACTCATTGCTACATTTTGAAACCAAGATTCCAAACTCCTGAACAATGGGTTGTCTTAAAGACCCCGAGTAAGAATAACACCTATGTTTTAAACCTAAATTATGCTACACCAAAAGAAGAACATGTCTTCTGCCAAAAGCATCATTTGATGAGTCTCAACTTTAGCATAGACGTTTAGGGAACACAAACTTTAAAAACATTAACAAATTGGTCAAAGGAAACCATGTCATTGGTCTACTCCAAAAAGAATTTCATTTTGTTGATCACTATTCAGCGTGCCTCAAAGGGAAACAACATAAATCTTCCCACAAACCAAGGCTTGTGAACACAAACAATACTCCATGAAGCTACTTCATATGGATCTTTTTGGACGAACTCATGTTATGAGTATGGGAAATAAATAGTATTGTTTGGTGATCATTGATGACTTTTCAAGATTAAATGGGTTTTCTTCTTACTACATAAAAATGAAGCATCCCAAATAATAAAAGATTTTGCCTCAAAAATTGAAAACCAACTTGATCATAAGGTCAAAACAATAAGAAGTGATAATGGAACAGATCTGAAAAATGAAGATATGAGTTCCTTTTGTTCAACCAAAGGCATTGCTCATCAATTCAGTGCAACTAGAACTCCTTAACAAAATGGGGTAGTTGAAAGGAGAAATAGAACACTAATTGAAGCAGCAAGAACAATGCTAGCTGATGCTAAATTGCCAATTACCTTCTGGGCAGAAGTAGTTAACACATCGTGCTTTGTACAAAATAGAACTCTGATTGTAAAAGAAAACAACATGACTCCTTATGAACTATTGTTTCATAGAAAACCATTTGTTTGATTTTTCATGTCATTTGGTAGTCCTATCTCAATATTAAACACCATAGACTATTTGGGAAAATTTTCATCTAAGTCTGATAAAGGATTCTTTGTAGGTTATTCTTCAGTTTCAAAGGCTTATAGAGTGTTTAATCCTAGATTAAACCTTATCGATGAATTAACAAATGTTCAATTCAAGGAACATTCATTTCACAAATCTACATATGGTCCCTACTGGTTGTTTGATATTGACTCATTTACTAAATCTTTTGATCAATCTCATTTGTCTGATGTAGGAAATATACCTTCAATTGAACCTCATTCAGGAGTAGAAAGAAGAAATCACTTTCCAATGGTTCCTCCAACCTTTTTGAACAACTGAATGAATATGTTCCACTACAAGTTGATCCTGTTAGACAACCATCTCAAAATCAAAGTGTTTCAACTGAAGCTGGTCCCAGCTTGTTACGATCACATTCAGAAGACCCATCAACTTAGGTCAGAAATCAAGATCAAGCTACTCCTCCAGTTGAAACAAAAAGAACATAAAATGATGAGAGCAATCAAAGTGTTGCTAATGGTAAAGCAATCATAGAAACAAATCTTATTATTTTCATAATTCTCCAACAGTATAATATGAAGGTGCCTCTCACCATGATTATCTGAACTCTCCAATCTTGATGTAACAATCGCTGGTGACTTAATTCCAACACACTAGAAAACACAAGAATCATCTAGTAGAAAGCATTATTAGTGAACTCAATGAAAGGGTGACAAGAATCAAGTCAAGTATTGCAAACATCTGTTTGTTTTCATGCTTTCTTTGTCACACAGTACCCAAAAACATCAAAGAGGCTCTCTAAGACAATAGCTGGATTGAAGTAATGCTAGAAGAATTGTTGCAGTTCAAGAAGCAAGAAGTATGACAACTGTTAGATCTTCTTGAAGGACAATACCTTATCGGTACCAGACGGGTGTACAGAAACAATACTGATGATAGAGAAATTGTCATCAGAAACAAAGCATGGTGGCATAGGTGTATACTTAGGAAGAAGGAATTGACTATGATGAAGTGTTTGCACTTGTTGCCAGATTAGAAGCAATAAGAATCTTTCTTTCATACTCAACATCCATGAAGTTCATTCTTTATCAAATGGATGTAAGGTGTGCTTTCTTGTATGGAAAGATTGCTAAAGAAGTCTATGTGAGTCCATCACATGGCTTTGAAGATCTTGAATTTCTCACAAGGTTTACAAGCTTGATAAGCCTTGTATGGTCTTCACTAGCCCAAGAAAGTGGTACGAGAATCTATCAACTCTCCTTCTTGAAAATGGGTATGAAAGAGGAAAGATTGAGCAGACTCTCTTTAGAAAAAGAAAAGGAAGAGATATGTTTCTAGTCCAGATCTACATGGATGATATCATTTTTGGCTCAACAAACAAGCTACTCTGCAAAGATTTTGAAAATCTCGTGCATTCAAAATTCCAATGAGTGCAATGGGAGAACTCACATTCTTTCTTAGAGTGCAAATCCAACAGACGGCAAATGAAATCTTCATTAAACAATCAAAATACATGGAAACAATGTTGAAGAAATTCCACCTTGCTGACTTTCAGTCCATCAGAACACCTATTGATACTTAAATGAAGATAGGACCTGATCCAGAAGGCAAATCAGTGGATCAGACTCACTATCGATCTATGATCAATTCACTTATGTATCTAACAGTAGTAGCCTGACATTATGTTGGTGTTTGTGTGTGTGTGCCAGTTATCAAGCAGATCCCAAAGAATCTCATGTGAATGTTGTCAAAAGGATATCTAGATATCTCAAGGGAAAGCCTGCTCTGGGATTGTGGTATCCACAGGAAGGAGATTTCAATCTCTATGCCTTCACTGACAGTGATTATGGGGGATGAAATTTCAATAGGAAGTCCACTTCTAGTGGTTGTCAATTTCTTGGTCTCAGACTGGTCTCCTAGCAACGCAAGAAGCAAAAAAAGTATCTATTTCAACATCAGAAGCTGAGTACATTCAGCTTGTTGCTCTCAAGTTCTATAGATTCAAAACCAGATGCTTGATTATATTTTGAACTTCTTGCATACTCCAATTCACATTGACAACACAGTACTTGTTTTTATTATAAATAATCCAATTCAGCACTCAAAAACAAAAAACATTGAAATTAGATATCACTTTTTAAGAGACTGTGCTGAAAAAAGGGTTAATCAAATTGATTCAAGTACCCACTGAAAATCAATGGTTGATTTATTCACCAAGGCATTTGAACCTAGTAGGTATGAATTCCTAGTTCAATCAGTTGGCATGATTAACCTTGAGTAAAATCAAACAAAACATCCAATACAATATAAAAAATTTTGAAAATTACAAAAAGAAGTTAATTTTGATGAAGAAAAAGATCTATATACTTGGGAAATGATATAATTATAGTCGTTATATCATTCACTGTGCTTAACTCAAATATTTAAAAGACTAACATGACTTACCTGATATGTGAGTAGGCTTAACTTGGAAGAGAAAATATATGCTATGATGAATTAAAATCTTATTGAATGGTAAAACACTTATCTCAGAGTACATGTATGTATTGGCTTATCTAAGTGGATGTGTGTGTAGTAACCTAAACACACCAGGTAATGATACTTTATGAATCTTTTTCACCTACATCAAGTTTCATCTCTATTTTGCTAAGCAAAGACCTGAAGAAACAAGCATATAGTGAAAATGTATTGATCCAAAAGATTCCTAATGAGGAACACATCCAAATTGGATAAATCTACAAAAATAATACATTCCTTATGAATGAGAAAAGAATCCAATCATGGATCTCCTTTCAAAGTGAAGTGAAAAGAATCCTAACACGGATCAAATCATGAAAAGGATCAAAGTAAAAAATCCCAATGAGGATCAGTCAAAATGAGATCTCATAACTTAAGCAACCTGGTAAATCAAGTTGTGAAACAGTTCTACTATACGTTACATGAGGATGGTTGATCATTCCATGCTTCTGTATGTGAGGTACATGTTGAATAATCAAACAAACAAAAATATGATAAATATCACATGCATTAAAATATTAACCAGTTATGAGTTAGGTATGGATATAAACTTTAGGGGGAGTAATTTAAAACTTTTGATCAGTTTGTATAGATATTTACTTTCTTAAATTACTTTATTACTTCAAAACAAATAAAAAAGAAACTGTCTGTGTTGGTGTAGAAGTTATACTATTGTATCTCAGCTTATGCAGATTCATGAAAGCATAAGAAGTCCAAGATCAGTCAATCAATAGGAAACTTGTATCATCCCTGATATACAAGTCAATCCAAGCAAGAATTGACAACCCCAATAACTTCATAAGACACAAGTCAATCAAAGACAGTTCTTCATAACATGAAAGAAAAATAAAAAAGAATAATATCTCTATAGAAACATTAAGTTTTGACTAAGGTCAAAATTTAATGCGGGTAAGTGTATTGGTTAATACGGATGAAGGTAACCCATGCATATAACCAATGCGGGTAAGGGTTTATCTCATTTAAAACCAAGTGAAACTAATGCGGACCAGACAACTCTACCGCATTTGTGTCAAAAAATACATGAAAGTTTGGTGTTAAAAACCTACGTGGACAAAAGTGTTCTACCGCATTTGTTAATGCAGAACACCTTTGCATTGCCGCATTTCTTTTTACTCATGTGCATTTCTTTAATGTGGTTGACATCAACACTTCATGTGTATCAAAATGAATAAACAAAGTGCTTAATCTCTTCTGTCATCATGATGAAAATCAATAAATGTGTTCATTGGTAGCCACATGTGTTGAAATAAATATGGATAAAGGAATTTTACTCTGCGGCATTTGTTACGGTGAATAAATGCTGACTAACTTTGTTCAGCCTGTAAGGATTCCTTAAGTCTGATGCAACCCAAAACATCCAAAGTGTCTCAGCAACATGCACTAAGTACTGAAGTGAAGAATGCTTCGGAAGTTTTACACAATACATTAGAAAACATTCTAAGTGTAAAATCTTCCGAAGCCAAGACCAATATCTTCCGAAGCCAAACATGAAGTCTTCCGAAGCTTCAAGAGACAAAGTCCTCCGAAGCTTCACCCTATGAAGACAGATTTCTTCCAAATACTTTTAGTACACATGCTTTATCTGATGTACTGTTCCATAAAGCACCTTTTCCGCTGTATCTCTGATAAGTCACCAACTTACAAGAGTTGGTGAAAAGGTCCATGCTTTTGGTAACTGTACATTGAGGTCTTGAGTCTGAAACTTTCCACTTTATGTACTTTATCCTTTTTGTAATGTATAAGGATGTGAGCTATGGCATGTCATAGTCACAAGGTCAAAAGGCAAATATGCCTTTTGATTCTACAATTGATTTTGTTAGTGTCTAGTCAATTGTATCCAGCTGGCTTTCATAGTATAGCCGGCTGTAGGTTGTACTATAAGTATTTCAAGTTTCTTGTATCTTTAATATACTTTGTAACACCTGTAAAAGAACTTGAGAAAGCAATATACTGCATCCTTGAAAACCATATTCTCCTGTTCTGTCTCTTGCTTTACTTGTGTTCTTTGTATCACTTTTGGTTAACCCAGTTTACTGTTTGATTAGAGTTTAGATAATCTCCTCATTGTGTTGTTGTGGTGTAATTGTGTTCAAACCCTTAAACGATCCTGCAATTGGTATCAGAGCTTCAGGCTCTTGATATAAGATCTAACCATCCTAAGATCCCTCACACACACAAAAACTAAACTCTTCAAATGGCTTCCATCTCAAAGACTGATATGGAGACTGGAACCATGAACAAATCCCCACTGATCACTCTTGATGATTTTGACACCTGGTGCATGAGGATGGAAGGCTTCATTAGGTCTCTTGACTCAAGAATGTGGGAATCTGTTGAAAATGGACCTTTCATACCCAGCACCCCGTCTGCTACCGGTGCTGGTATGATTCCTAAAGATATGGCCAACTACTCAGATGAAGATAGAAAAAGAGTAGAGATTGACAGGAAGGTCATGACTGCTCTTCAGACTGCTCTCCCAAACTCTGTATACAGAGGTTTTAAGAAGTGCAAAACAGCTAAACAGCTGTGGGATGCACTGAAGCTGATGTATGAAGGCTCCTCTGAAGCCAAGGAGAACAAGAAAGATCTTCTGAAGCAGCAGTTTGAAAATTTCACCTTTAAAGCAGGTGAAACCATGACCCAACAATACTTCAGGTATGTTGAGATTGTGGATACCCTAGTGGATGGAGGAGTTCCTCTTGAGAATAGAGACATTGTAAGGAAGTTCATGTCCTCACTTCCTAGGCAATGGACACACTATTGTGTGGTGATCAAGAGGACTGAGAACCTTAAAACTCTTACTCTGACAGAGTTATATGGGATTCTCAGTGGATACCAGATGGAGATGAACATACAAGGTTCATCTGGCAACTCCAACAATCAAATGGGTTCAGCCCTTCATGTGGTTGAAAGGGACAGCATAGAACCCCAACATCATCTCTTATGCTACCCTGACAACTCACAAAAGGGTCCTTTCATCACCTTCCCGGAGACACCAAGGAAAAACTTTACTCAAGGAAGTCCATTCCAACAGACAAGTTCTTCTCAGGCCTTTGTGTCTACTGATGAAAGCTGTGGGAATTATCTCTTCACTCTTGAAGACCTGGACTGCATTCATCCAGATGACCTGGAATGCATGGAGATAGTTCAGCAGATGGCTCTCCTTACTCACAGAGCCAAGAAGTTCTACAAGAGAACAGGAAGAAGATTTCCAAGCAATGCTACCAGTGGAAAGTTTGGCCTGGATAAAAGCAAAGTTAAGTGTTACAACTGTAACCTTATGGGTCACTTTGCTAGGGAGTGTAAGGCACCTAAAGCAAATGGAGCCAAACACCACCCAGACCAAACTACACTGACAAAGCTCCTCAGTCTGAGAAGCCTAAGCAACATGTTGCTGTTGCTGTTGAAGAAGGAGGCTTTGACTGGAGTTTTCAGGTGGAAGATGCTTCTCCAAACCAAGCACTGATGGCTGACCATGATGAAGCCAAGGTATTGGAACATCTCTGTACTCCTGAATGCATTGCTAAAGTGAATAGATACAGGTCCTACAACTTAGAGATGAGATCCGATATTGAGTCATTAAACATATTAAAATCTGATTTTAGAAAGTCTGAAAATGATTACAAGTTAAAATAGAAGATTTGGAGAAAACCATTTCAGTACTAAAACATGAACATATAGATTTTAGAACTCAGATCCAAGATCTCATAACTAAATTGACTGAGTGCCAGGCTGAGCTTGTGATCAGCAAAGCCAAGGCAGAGAAAAGTGTTCTTGAAGAAGAGACCTTCAAAAACATGATATCCTCATCCCTGCACAACAAAGTGTGCTATCAAAATAGACAGGGACTAGGATCAAATGAGATAGCTCCTCCACACACAATCTTGTTTGTAAGATATCCTAGGTGTGGAACTTGTGAAGATGAGCTTCCTCTCATAGATCCTATAAGAGAGGATGATGAAGAAGTGATAGTGAAGAATTCCTCTGAGAAGAGTGAAGAAGAGGATTCTTCCAAGGGACACTATCCTTCTGAGGAGAAGAAATCATCTGTGATGACCAAGTCCAAAAGAAAGAACTTGATCAGGAAGAGCAAAAGGAAAGCAAAGAAGGCTCAAGAAATCAAGGCTACTTTTGATGCTAAGCAAAAACAAGTTTTTATCTCTGCAGGTTTCAAAGTAGTAAGGACTGAAGACATCAACCAAGACTCCTCATCTAAGAGTCCTGGTTCATGTTCAAATCATCTCAGAGCAATGAAGAAGACTGAGCTGCTGTGTACCACTTCTGCACAACCTGGACCATCAAACTCCAAGAACAATTCACAGCCCAAAAGAACTGTCTCAGCATCTACCAAGATGAAGGTGGAGAAGGGATGTGACCAAAGCCAGTCTTGCTCTCAAAAGGAGACTCTTTTGAAGAAGAAAATGTTATGTGTCATGTGTGAAAATACTTCTCACATTGCTAAGGATTGCCCATACAATCCTAGAAGTACCATCCACATGACCAATACAAAGACTTCAAAGAATCTCAAGAAGTCTCAAGCTTCGGAAGGAAAGTCTGTTTCCTTCGGAAGCTCCAAATCAAAGAAGAAGGTAAATGGAAAATTACCTTCGGTAGTAAAATTGGTCTCGGAAGAAAGGAGTTCTTCCGAAGCACTGAAGTCTGCTGCAGTGACTGCAGAATCTTCCGAAGGTTCAGTCATCAAAACCTGTGAAGTTCCAAAGCTTCAAAGGTTTTGAAGGTCAAGTCGAAGAGTCCAAAGGTGGTGTGGAAGTCTAAGAAAGACCAAATGACTGAAATTTCTCCATCAACAATAGCTGAAGATCATCACAGTACAACCATAGGATCTATTACTGTTGCATTACCTTCTATTACACTTACTGAGCCCAAGACAAGTACGGCTTGGGTTTCCAAATGTAACTAATCATTTTCTTTGTGCAGGAACACTCAAGACAAACGGAAACGTCTAGATAATTGACAGTGGCTGTTCCAGGCACATGACAGGCATTAGGTCTCTACTCCATAATTTTGAGAGAATTGATGGAGGACCAGTTGCTTTTGGAGGAGATGAAGGTGGTTACATTTCTGGAAGGGGCAAGGTCACAAATGGTAAGCTCAACATTGAAAAGGTAAACTTTGTTAAGGAGCTTGGGTACAATCTTCTAAGTGTATCCCAATTTTGTGATCAAAGACATAACATGCTCTTTACTAAGCATGAGTGCATTGTTCTCAAGCCTGGTGTGGTCATTCCTCATGAGCACATCCTGCTCAGAGCCCCTAGGAAAGGGAACATGTACAAGATGGATTTGCAGGAAACATCTCCCTCTGGAGAAGTTTCATGCTTTCTATCTAAAGCCAAAAGTGATGAGTCTTTCCTATGGCATAAAAGAATGTGCCATGTCAACTTTAAAAACATGAATAAATTGATTAAGCATGATCTGGTAATGGAATGCCAAAGAAAGAGTTTACAAGTGATGATCATTGTGTTGCATGCCTGAAAGGGAAGCACATAAGACATCCCATAAGCCTAAGGAAATGAACTCCATCACTACACCCCTACACTTGTTACATATGGATCTCTTTGGCCCCACCAGTGTAATGAGTTTAGGAAGGACCTTATACTGTCTAGTGATCACAGATGATTTTACAAGATTCACTTGGTCTTCTTCCTTAGAACTAAAGATGAGACTCCTGAGATTCTAAAGAATTTCATCTTAAAGATTGAGAATCAATGTGATCACAAGGTCAAAACCATAAGATGTGATCAAGGAACTAAATTCAAGAACCAAATCCTTGATACATTTTGTGATGAAAAGGGTATTACAAGACAATACCTGCTCCCAGGACTCCTCAGCAAAACGGAGTTGCTGAGAGGAGAAACAGGACACTTATTGAAGCTGCAAGAACTATGTTGTCTGACTCTAAACTGCCTATCACCTTCTGGCAGAGGCAGTTAATACTGCTTGCTATGTGCAAAACAGAGTTTTAGTAGTTAAGACACATGGTAAGACTCCTTATGAACTTTGGCACAAGAGGAACCTTTCATTGGTTTTCTCAGGTCATTTGGATGTCCCTACACCATCTTGAATACCAAAGATCAAGTTGCCAAGTTTGCTGAGAAATCAGACGATGGACACTTCATTGGATACTCTTCCCAAGCTAAAGCTTATAGAGTATACAATCTCAGAACTAGAATTATTGAGGAGTCAGCCAATGTGACTTTCAATGAGCGCACACCCAGTGTGGCTGGTTCTGGTCCGGATTGGCTATTTGATCTTGATTTAGTTACCAACTGTTTTAATAAATCTTATGAGCAGTTTCAGGATCTGCAGAAAATTTTAATACAGGTGATCCTAATCCAGATTTGAGCTAGGAAGACCTTCAACTCACACACCTTCAGCTCCAGTTGAAACTACTTCAGTAAATGAGGTTTCTATCAGCACAACAATGACAAATCTAGCTGATACATCTGGCATGCCTTCAAATTCCAGCTTAGAGGCTTCTCAACAAGATAAAGACATCTCAATTGCAGAAGACAACAATGGTGATGGTGATAGTGATCAAGAATTTCTTGATGCTAATAACCATACCATAGATGACAACATCAATGATGTCACACACTCATTGGATCAAGTTAATCTTGATAAGTGTGATAATGTGGAGGATCAATCTTCAAGACCAGATCTAAATTTCTCAAATTTGGATCTATCTCAGCAACTTGCTGTGATCCCTTAGCTAAGGATCACAAGTCTCATCCTACCACACACATCATTGGAGATGTTATCTTCGGGTAAAGACAAGAGGGCAAACCATGAAGCAAATGTTTGTCTTCACTCTTGTTTTCTATCCCAGTTAGAGCCAAAGAAAGTTGAGGAGGCTCTAAAGGATGGATGTTGGGTTGAAGCTATGCAACAAGAGCTGCTTCAATTCAAAAGGCAGAAAGTTTGGAACCTTTGTCCTCTTCCTCATGGGAAGACTACCATTGGAACCAAATGGTTTTTAGGAATAAGAAGGATAATAGAGGAATCATCATCAAGAACAAGGCAAGACTAGTTGTTCAAGGATACACACAAGAAGAAGGGATTGATTACACTGATGTCTTTGCTCCTATAGCAAGACTAGAAGCTGTTAGGATATTCCTGGCATTTGCTGCATCCAAGAATTTCAAAGTCTATCAACTTGATGTAAAGTGTGCTTTCTTATATGGAGTGATTGATGAGGAGGTTTATGTCAAACAACCACCTGGTTTTGTAGATCCTGATCATCCTGATTATGTCTGCAAGCTTGACAAAGCTCTTTATGGGCTGCATCAGGCACCCAGGAAGTGGTATGAGACACTGTCTGAGTATCTCTGTAAACATGGATACAGGAGAGGTACTATAGATGGCACTCTCTTCATCAAAGGACAAGGAAAAGACATTATGCTAGTTCAAGTATATGTGGATGACATCATCTTTGGTTCAACCAATTCAAAGCTCTGCAAAGACTTTGAAAAGCTGATGAAAGACAGATTTGAAATGAGTTCAATGGGAGAACTCAACTTCTTTCTGGGAATTCAAGTGAAGCAGGTTGAAGATGGCATCTTCATAAGTCAGTCAAAGTATGTTCAAGATATACTCAAGAGATTCAACATGACTGATTGTAAGATTGCTAAGACACCCATAGCCAGAAACCACTCCCTTGGTTCAGATCTTGAGGGGGAGTGTGTAGATGAGCACTTATACAGGGCTATGATTGGGTCTCTTATGTATCTTACAGGTAGCAGGCCTGATATCATGTTTGCTACATGTATTTGTGCAAGATATCAAGCAAACCCTAAGATGTCTCACTTAATTACTGTGAAAAGGATTTTAAGATACCTCAAAGGTGCTTCAACACTTGGTCTATGGTATCCAAAGAATCCTAATTTCAATCTGTATGCCTATACAGACAGTGATTATGGTGGTTGCAACATGACTGCAAAGTCTACATCTGGGGGATGTCAATTCCTTGGTGGAAGGGTTGTCTCATGGCAATGCAAGAAACAATCCTGTGTGTCTGCATCAACTGCTGAGGCTGAATACATTGCTGCTGCAAGCTGTTGTGCTCAAGTGCTTTGGATTCAAAATCAGATGCTAGACTATGGATTTAACTTCAAAGAGACTCCTATCCACATAGACAACAATAGTGCTATCTCTATCACTGAGAACCCTGTGCAGCACTCAAGGACCAAACACATCAACATCAGGTATCATTTAATAAGAGATAACTATGAAAAGGGATTAATTAAACTAGTCAAAGTTCACACAGATGAACAATATGCTGATCTGTTCACAAAAGCTTTTGATGAACAGAGATTTAAGTATCTGATATCAGCTATGGGATGATTAACTTTGAGTAGACTTTTTCTTAAAACTAATTCTAATTATTTCTTCTTAAAAAATATGTGTGTCCTAAGTTGTCTACTTCATCACTTTTATAAGCTCATGTTTTCTTTGAATGTAAAACTCTTTTTGAAGACTTTCCTTAGATTCTTGAAAATTTTTTGATACTTCGGAAGATAACGTTTTACCTTCGGAAGAAAAATATGTCTTCAAAATAAATGACTGTCTAAGAGATTTTACCTTCGGAAGAAGTCAAAATTTATCTTCTGAAGCTAAAATTCTTAACTTAGACCCTTATTCATTTTTAAGGACTTTTTCCTTCCGAAGCAAAATTACTTTCGGAAGCTTTGTTCATTCTTATACAAAGCATCCAAGAGTTTATTTCTCTTCTGAAGCATAAATCTTCAAGACTCCCAGGAAAATCCTTCCGAAGCCATTTTAGCTTCGGAAGCTTTTTCAATCAAAACTTCCGAAGACAAATTACTTTCGGAAGCTTTTCGAATTCCAAGAAAACTACTTGTTGAGCAAAAAGGTAAACTACTTTTTCAGAGGTGGGACCGACATACGGATTTCAAAGTTTATCCTCTTTCATTAAACTTTATCTGAAATCCTTCTCTCTCATATAAACCCAACGGTTTCCCCCTCTTCTATCATCTGCTTTTCTTCCAAACCTAAAACCCAATGCTTTCTCTCTGAAATTTCTTTCCCATTTTTTCTCTTCATCTCTGAGCTACCTCACAATGGCTGACCTTGCTCACAGAAATGATCCTAACTTTGCCATGCAGCTACACAGACAACACAATCAGGTTGCTCTGTTATGCTCTGACAAAGATCCTCATTTCTCAGAGGTTTTCCGTTTCTTGTCTTTGTCTCACTACTTCACCTCCCTAACCATTGATCCTCCTCTATATGAGGATCACTTGCTTGAATTCTAGAAGACCTGCCAAGAGGTCATTATGGATGGGGAGAAGGCACTGTCTGCCACAGTGCAGGGGAGAACAATCTTCATCACTCCGGCCATCATCAACCGACATCTTCAGTTGGATGATGAAGAAGGTGAAGTGTTCTTCCCAAAGGAAGCGGTTAATCATTCCTTCGAGCAGATGAGCTATGAAGGAGACTTCTCTGTAAAGACCTTCAGGAAAGGGAAGGTCTCATCCCAGTGGAAATACCTGCTCCATGTGTTATCCACAGCTTATCAAACAAGCATGGTGGATGGGACCAGATTCCTGAGGATCTCTCCTTTATAGTTCATGGAATGATTCAGGGGGTCAAGTTCAGGTATTCACAATTTGTTTATACTAATTTACTTGCAAACTTAGACTCCTTAGAATACTACATGTTTCCTAGATATGTTCAACACATTCTCAACTATGAACTGGGCTCACAGTTGAGGGAAACAAGTAATATTCTTAAATTAGGACAGATGAAGCCCGGCATCTTTAAAATTATGAAGAAGCCAACTGTAGGCTTCTCAGGGGTAGAAACAGCCCTAGTCCCAAAAATGTTAGAGCTCATTGCTCAAGGTGACAACCTAGCAGTCCAAGCTAGTGTTGAACCCACACCTACTCTCTCCAACCCTCTACACAACCTCAAATATCCATCACCTACCAAGAAAATCCAAACAAACCTGCTCAGACTATTCAGTCTGTGGAGGCCCCCATATACTCACCAATACAGGAAGAAGTGGATACTAGAGCACCCACTTCTCCTGAGAGAGCAGACCACTCCCATTGTTTCAAGAATCAGTGATGAGGTTCCTCATGCTCACACTGATGAGCTCACTAGCCCAACAACCTTAAGCTCTCACTCTGAGTCTCAACACTCAAGTGAACAACCTTCAGGGGACAGCTACCATCCCCAGCCTTTGGATCTCAACCAACCAAATGCCAACCTATCCTTCTATACTGATGAAGACTTAGGATTCGGTGGGTACCATGAGTCTCTCTTCTCATCCCCTACTCAAAGAGAGATGAGTACCTCTGACTCTCAGTATATCCCACATCAGTCACCTATTACTGAGGTGGACACTTCTGAACCTGTTCAGGATGTCCATATGGAAGAGGCTCTCACTTTTGAAAGTGATTACATCATTCAGACCTCAACCATGGCAACTCTGCCCTCTGGCATCTCAACTGAGGCTGCCAGTGAGCAGAGGAAAACCAGCAGCCAAGAAACTCAAGCTGGTGGTGAGCGAGAGGACTTTGGTCCAATCTTCTCATCCCCCAGTGATTCTTCTGATGAAGATGAAGGGAACTTGAGACTAAAGGTGCAGAAATTGTCAAAAACATGCACCTATTTAGTCTCTAAGGTTAGTCACTTGGAATCTCAGGTGACTACCTTACAAAACAGGGTCAATGATAGCAACTTCAGATTTCATATCTAAGGAAAAACTAGCTGGGAGAGCTTTAAGGAGAGCTCAACCAGGAACACAAGAACCTATGGAAGTGATTGACTTATCCTCCAGCTCACCTATGCAAGTAGGTGACGCTACCAAAAAGGGGAGAAAGTTATTACAATCACAGAACTTGGGAGTTCTTCAAAGAGAATGGACATAGAGGACTCACCATCCTCACTTGCTGTTGTGCATTCTCAGCAACTTCCTCAAGTTCACATTAATGTGGACTCTATAGACTCAATCATCAGGAGTCTCTTTGAGGAAGGTATACCAAGGGCTGTCTCATCTCCACCACAAGGAACTGGCAACCACATCATAAGGTGGATGTATGATGAGGACAGAAGGCCCTTATACTTCATAGAGTTCAAGGCCAACAAGAAGTCTTTCAGTTCCAAAGCCTGAGCTTCTATGAAAGACTGGATTTAGTCAACATGCCACTTGTCAATCCAAGCAAGTCTAGACAAGCTGACAGGCTGGCTCAAAGAATCCAAGACAGGATCCTTGCAGAGTTCTCTCTAAGAAGGAGACTTAGGCAATCAGGCAATGTCATCGGTCAACTGGATGTTGAGGTGGACCCTAAGATTAGTTTCATAGGGGAAACCTTGGCTGAAGGCCCAGTGGCAGAACCTGAGACCCTTGTCTCACCATCAACAACTGCTGCAGAGGTCCAGACTCCATCTGAGACACCTGCTGATGAAGGTGTTTCTCAGCCTCTCTCTGGCCAGAGCATGGAAGCTACACCAAGCAATGAAGGCCAAGCCTCAATCCACCCTGAGTCACAAAGGTCTGTTGGTGACAAAGGGAAAAGGATAATGACTCCTGAGGAAATTGAGGAGGAAGAGAGAGAGAGGAAAAGGAGGCTAAGGGGAGAAAGTTCTTCTGGGTCATCTAAATTCATGCAAGCTGCAATCAGGGCTGCCCCCAGACCAATACTAAAGATGATGAGTTAAGGGCAGTTAGGATTACCTATTACAGACAAGGAACTATGATGTTGATGAAATCATCTCCCTCCCCTTAGAAGAGTTGAATGAGCTGGCTGACATGGAAGTGTCAAGAGAGATAAAGGAGAAAGAAGATGCAAGGTTACTTCTCCAATTCAAAGAGGAGAAGAGAAGAAAAGACTTTACAAGCATACTCCCACTCTCTCTCCAGTTCAAGAAAGTCCTGCATAGGAAGATGTGGCTCCACAAGAACCTCTGGTAGATAAAGAAGAGGATATAATCAAAATGATATACTACCTGAGTGTCACAGGCTTCTATCAGGCAAATGCACTTCTTCCCCTGTCCTATGACTTCATTGAGTTCGAGTACTTAAAGCAACTTGAGCTTGAGCTAGTCAAAGAAAGAAAAACAACCAAAAGGAATCTAAGGAAGAAGCTGCAAAGTCAAGATCCATCATTCAAAAGAATGCAAAGAAGTTTGCTGACAGACAAAGAATGATGAGCTTCTTGAAGTCATATGGATTCTCCGGAAGGAGACTTGGTCCCATGTCTCTATCTACAATGGATGAGCATATAAGGGTGATCAAGCAGAAGATTAAAAGTGGTGAATTGATTGACTTGCACTCTCTTCCAAGTCAAGTCCCACCTGAAGTGGAGGTCAAGTTTGAACAACCAGAGACACCTGAACCAGAACCTCCAGCTGAGCCTCAGCAAACTTCATCTTCTGATCCAAGACAGGGTCAAACTCCCTCTCCTTCTGAACCTGTGAGGGAGGAACACCCAACTGAGAAAGACACTGATGATCACATGGTGCAGCAGACCAGTCTTCTCAGTTAAAGACATTAAGAGGAAGAAGAAAATGGCTTCTAAACCAAAGGCTAAAAAGAAGAAGCCAAAGTCATCTACCTCTACACCCCGGGCTGAATCAGATCAACCTGAGGAAGTGCATGATGAGGCAACCCAATCAACTCCTATGCAAGTGGCTCCTCTAGCAACTGAGACACCTATCTTGTCCTGGACTTATTTTACCAATCCAGAAAGATGGCATGTTGTTAGAGATCAAGGTGTTGAGAATGTCTACTCCTGGCAAGACATAATCAACTTACCTCTGCATGATCTCTTTGAAATAAGAAGATACTATGAGAGTCTTGATGATCCTGACCACCAAATGAAGAAAGGAATGGTCTTGATTGTACTGAAGACTACCAACATCTGAAGATCTTCTAAGTGTTTTGGTAGCATCAGCCTAGGGGGAGTTTGTAAGGATTCCTTAAGTCTGATGCAACCCAAAACATCCAAAGTGTCTCAGCAACATGCACTAAGTACTGAAGTGAAGAATGCTTCAGAAGTTTTACACAATACATTAGAAAACATTCTAAGTGTAAAATCTTCCGAAGCCAAGACCAATATCTTCCAAAGCCAAACATGAAGTCTTCCGAAGCTTCAAGAGAAAAAGTCTTCCGAAGCTTCACCCTATGAAGACAAATTTCTTCCGAAGACTTTTAGTACACATGCTTTATCTGATGTACTGTTCCATAAAGCACCTTTTCCGCTGCATCTCTGATAAGTCACCAACTTACAAGAGTTGGTGAAAAGGTCCATGCTTTTGGTAATTGTACATTGAGGTCTTGAGTCTGAAACTTTCCACTTTATGTACTTTATCCTTTTTGTAATGTATAAGGATGTGAGCTATGGCATGTCATAGTCACAAGGTCAAAAGGCAGATATGCCGTTTGATTCTACAATTGATTTTGTTAGTGTCTAGTCAATTGTATCCAGCTGGCTTTCATAGTATAGCCGACTGTAGGTTGTAGTATAAGTATTTCAAGTTTCTTGTATCTTTAATATACTTTGTAACACCTATAAAAGAACTTGAGAAAGCAATATACTGCATCCTTGAAAACCATATTCTCCTGTTCTGTCTCTTGCTTTACTTGTGTTCTTTGTATCACTTTTGGTTAACCCAGTTTACTGTCTGATTAGAGTTTAGATAATCTCCTCATTGTGTTGTTGTGGTGTAATTGTGTTCAAACCCTTAAACGATCCTGCACAGCCGCATTGTAATAGTACACAAATGCTGACTAACTTTGTTCAGCCGCATTTGTAACACTACACAAATGCTGACTAACTTTATTCAGCCACATTTGTAACAGTACACAAGTGCCGACAAACTTTGTTCAACCGCATTTGTAACAGTAACAAATGCTGACTAACTTTGTTCAACCACATTTTTTATAGTGAACAAATGTTGTTAAGTTTTTACTCTTCCGCATTTGTAACAGTATACAAATACTAATGAACAAAACTCATTCGCATTTGCTACAGTGATTTTAAAAGTTGATCGCGTTTGTCCTAAACCTTATAACTTTTTCTAGAAGACATTAATTGACTATTTAAAACCATTTCAAAAGGTCATTTAATATTTTTCAAATTTGATAGACTTTATAGTGTGACGAGTGAAATTCACTGTTCTTCATCACTCATCATCTTCATCATTAAACCTGTGTTCAACTTTCAGCTTACCTGATTTGTCCTTAGTTTTGATTCTCTACAACTGTAGTATCAAACAAAAGGTGAAAATCCTTGAAATTTATGACCTAAATCATGAAGAAAAATTATCATAAAAAAAGAAAACCCATCTGTTGATCTCAAAATCATGAAGAAAAATCATCAAATCTGTTCTAATACGGTACGATTTGAAGAAATATAATCATTCCATAAATTATTCCTTCAAAATTCGATGCAATTGAACACGATTATCATTAAACACCATGACAAGATGAAGAAATAGAAGCTACTACTAATTTCTCGACCTGCACTGCAGTGTGAATCAAAATTTTGCCAAGTTTCAAAACAAATGCTGATGAACAAAAACAAATGCAGATGAAGCTCGCTCAAATGCGGATGTGTAATCCACAAAATGCGGATGTGTTATACACAAATGCGGATGACTTGTCACCAAATGCGAATGACTTGTCAACAAATGCGGATGACTTGTCACCAAATGCGGATGACTTGTCAACACATGCGAATGACTTGTCACCAAATGCGGTTGACTTGTAAACAAATGCTGGTACTTTAAGCACAAATGCGGATGCATTGAAATCAAATGCGGATGCCTTGCAAACAAATGCATATGCTTTGCAAACAAATGCGGATGAGTTAGCAAAGAAATGCGGATGTGTTGCAAGAAATGCTTATGAAAAACTCATGAACATGACTTGAAAAAGAAAGAAAAACATAAATATGGATGATAGCAACCAACAAGCACATCCATTTTGACTATGAAAGGAAAAAAAGAAAAAAAAGAGTATAGAAATCAAATTGGTCACTTTTTCACAGATTGATCCAGGGACTTGTACCACTATCGGATGCTCTTTTTTAAGTACTTGGGCTCACATTTTTGATGATGTTTTGCACCATGTCTGACTACTGAGCGGATAGTTAGCCGGACATTAGTCAAGGGAGTACTCATTATCTGAAGAATGTCCTTATCAGGTTATTTCTAAAGAGTGGAAGTGTGTTCAACATTGATTCTTGTTCCTCATACAGTTTATTGAAGTTCAAAGTCTCACCATATGCCTAATAAATTCTAATTCTTGAGTTGTGATATGAACTGTAATCCAAAAATGATACAACCAATATCCAATACCAAGAAGTATCTCAAGTTATTCCAACCTTTGTTAGAAATATATAGGAGGAGCTTAATCTGAGGGGGGAGAATATCAGTGAATTGTACCAGAACATCAATGGATCAAGAAAACATGTGAGAGAGAAGATCTACAAATTCAAGGTTTGGAAAGCATCAGTTTAGGGGGAATATTGTTGAGGTTCAACAATGGAATAAACTGAAGCTTACCAAATCATAATTACAAGTAACTGAAGATATCATTGTACAAGTTTAGAGACCAAGTTGATCATAACAAAAATAACAATACAAGACAATTCAAGATGACAAAGTCAACATCAAGACAATAAGAAAGTCAAAATTAGGTCACATGGTATTAATAATATAAATAGACCCACTAGTGAATTTTTGAGATAGAGTCTCATACCATTTCTTTGGTGCTTGGTGCAGCCCATAAAGAGCCTTATCAAGCTTGCAGACACAATCAGGATGATCAGGACCTGCAAAACCAGGTAGTTGTTTGACATACACTTCTTCATCAATCACCCCATATAGAAAAGCACACTTGACATCATGTTGATAGACCTTGAAGTTATTGGATGCAACAAATGCCAAGAATATCCTAACAACTTCCAGTCTTGCTACAAGAGCAAAGACATCTGTGTAGTCAATTCCTTCTTCTGGTGTGTACCCTTGAACAACTAGTCTAGCTTTGTTTATGATGAAAAGTCCTCTATCATTCTTCTTATTCCTAAAAACCCATTTGGTTCCTATAGTGGTCTTCCCATGAGGAAGAGGACATAGGTTCCAAACCTTTTGCCTTTTGAATTGAAGCAGCTCCTCTTGCATAGCTTCAACCCAACATCCATCCTTTAGAGCCTCATCAATCTTCTTAGGCTCTATCTAAGATCAGAAACAAGAGTGCAAACAAACATTTGAATCATGGGTTTGTCCTCTTGTTCTCACCCCTAAGTCAACATCTCCAATGATGTTTGAGGTGTGATGAGACTTGTGGATCCTTAGCTGAGGGATCGCAGCAAGTTGCTAAGAGATATCTACATTAGAGAAATTTAGATCTGGCATTGATGCATCTCCCACCACATCAGCACACATATCAAGTGAGACTTGATCCAATGAGTGTGTGACATCATTAATGTTGTCTTCTATAGAGTGGTTGTCAGCATAAAGAAATTCTTGATCTCTTTCATCACCACCATGGTCTTTTACATTTGAAGCACTGAGCTGGAATTTGAAGGCATCTCAGATGTATCAGCTTAATTTGTCATTGTTATGCTAATAGAAACTTCATTTGTAGGATCAGTTACAACTGGAGCTGAAGATATATAGCTTGAAGGACTTCTTAGCTCAAATCTTGGATCAAGATCACCTGTTTATAAAATATCTATAGATCCTGAAACATTCTCACAAGATTTTTAAAATAGTTGGTAACTAAATGAAGATCAAATAGCCAGTTAGGACCAGAACCAGCTACACTGGGTGTGTGTTCATTGAAAGTCACATTGGCTGATTCCTTAACAATTTTGGTTCTAAGATTGTATACTTTATAAGCCTTAGCTTAAGAAGAGTATCAAATAAAATGTCTATCATCTGATTTCTCAACAAACTTGGCAATTTAATCTTTGGTATTCAAGATGGTCCAAAGACATCCAAATGATCTAAGAAAACCAATAAATAATTTCCTCTTGTGCCAAAGTTCATAACGAGTCTTACCCTGAGTCTTAACCACTAAAACTCTATTTTGCACATAGCAGGTAGTGTTGACTGCCTCTACCCAGATGGTGATAGGAAGCTTAGAGTTAGACAACATGGTTTTTGTAGCTTCAATCAGTGTCCTATTTCTCCTCTCAGCAACACCATTTTGCTAAGGAGTCCTAGGAGCATTGTATTGTCTTGTAATACCCTTTTCATCACAAAATGTATCAAGGATTTAGTTCTTGAATTCAATTCCTTGTTCACATCTAATGGTCTTGACCTTGTGATCACATTTATTGGGTTCAACTATTGAATAAACTGAAGCTTACCAAATCATAATTACATCCAACTAAAGATTCATTGTACAAGTTTAGAGACCAAGTTGATTATCAGAAGAAAACAAATACAAGACAAAGTCAACATTAAGACAACAAGAAAAGTCAAAATTAGGTCATGGTGTAATATTAGTATAAATAGACCCACTAATGCATTTTTGCAAGAGTGGCTTTTGTGTGTGTGTTTCTCATGGTGTAAATCACCATCCAAGGATAGATCCTCTCCTTTAGGTGGGTTTGATTTCACCAGCCATCTATGATTCTCATTGTAACTTATTTATCAACATCAATGAAATCATAACATTATTATTATCCATCTCTTTGTTCTTTGATTCACACACGTCCATTCATTTTAATTTTGATTTCTAGATCTGAACAAGATGAATCCTAAGATCCAAGCTCAATGAATCTGAAATATTGATTTAGCAAAATGGTATCAGAGCTGTTGGTTGCTAGATTTATCTAGTTTTCAGATCTGATTTCATCTTTAATGATGTCAAGAACAATGAAGAAAATAAAAAAAATGAAAAACAAAGTCCCTGTTTATCAAAAACCCATTTGTTCATACCCAAAATTAGATGAAAAACAAACAAATCTGTTCAACTATGGTATGATTTGAAGAATCATGAACATGTTCATGATTATTCCTTCACAATTCGATGCAATTGAACAAGATTAACATCAAAAAAGAAGAAAACACATTTGTTCATCTCAAAATCAAGAAGAAAAATCGTCAAGCTCTGTTCTAATATGGCACGATTTGAAGAAATATAATCATTCACTGAATTATTCCTTCAAAATTCGATGCAATTGTCACGATTATAATTAAAAACAAAGAAAAGATGAAGAAATGGAAGCCACTGCTGATTTCCCAACCTGCACTGCAGTGTGAAATTGTTTTTGTTCAAGTCTGAAAACAAATGCAGATGAACAAAAACAAATGCAGATAAAGCTTCATCAAATGCGGATGTATTATACATAAATGCGGATGTGTTATACACAAATGCGGATGTGTTATAATCAATATGGATAACGTGTCACCAAATGCGGATGACTTGCCAACAAATGCGGATGACTTGTCACCAAATGCGGATGACTTGGCAACAAATGCGGATGACTTGTCACAAATGCGGATGACTTGTCACCAAATGTGGATGCCTTGACACAAAATGCGGTTGCGGGTACTTTAAGCACAAATGCGGATGCTTTGAAATCAAATGCGGATGCATTAAAATAAAATGCGGATGCTTTGAAATCAAATGCAGATGCATTGAAATCAAATGCGGATTCCTTGCAAACAAATGTTGATGCTTTGCAAACAAATGCGGACGAGTTGCAAGAAATGCTTATGAACAGCTGATGAACAGGACATCAAAAAGAAAACAAAAAAACATGAATATGGATGATCATGAGAGCAAAAAAAACGATTCTTCCAGGGACTTGTACAACTATCAGATGCATCCAGGGACTTGTATAACTATCAAATGCCCTTTTTGAAGTACTTGAGCTCACATTTTTTATGATGTTTGCACCCGTGTCTGACTGGTGAGAGGACAGTTAGCTGGACTTTAATTAATGGAGTACTCATTATCTGAAGAATGTCATTTATCAAGTTATTTCAAAAGAGTGGAAGGGTTTTCAACATTAATTCATGTTCCTGATGCAATTTATTAAAGTTCAAAGCCTCACCATATGCCTAATATATACTAATCCTTGAGTTGTGATATGAACTATAATCCAAGAGTGATACAACCCATATCCAATACCAAGAAGTATTCTCAAGTGGTTCTAACCTTTGATGAAATATATTGGGAGGAGCTTAATCTGAGGGGGAGAACATCAATGAATTGTGCCAGAACATCAATTGATCAAGAAGACATGTGACAGAGAAGATCTTCAAATTCAAGGTTTGGCAAGCATCAGTGTAGGGGGAGTATTGTTGGGTTCAACAATTGAATAAACTAAAGCTTACCAAATCATAATTACATCCAACTAAAGATCTCATTGTACAATTTTAGAGACCAAGTTGATTATTAGAAGAAAACAAATACAAGACAAAGTCAACATCAAGACAACAAGAAAAGTCAAAATTAGGTAATGATGTAATATTATTTTAAATAGACCCACTAATGCATTTTTGCAAGTGTGGCTTTTGTGTGTGTGTTTATCATGGTGTAAATCACCATCCAAGGAGAAATCCTCTCCTTTGGGTGGGTTTGATTTCACCAGCCATCTATGATTCTCATTGTAATTTGTTTATCTACATCAATGAAATCATAACAATATTATTATCCATCTCTTTGTTCTTTGATTCACACATGTGCACCCATCTTAATTTTGATTTCTAGATCTAAACAAGATAAATCCTAAGATCCAAGCTCAATGAATCTGAAATATTGATTAAGCAACATTGAATCTCAATCTTTAAGATGAAATTCTTTAGAATCTCAGGGGTCTCATCCTTAGTTCTAAGAAAGAAGACCCAATTGGATTTCGTAAAGTCATATGTAATCACTAAGCAATAAGAGGTCCTTCCTAGACTCATTACACTGGTGGGGCCAAAGAGATCCATATGTAAAAAGTTAGAGGAGTAGTGATGGAGTTTCTTTCATTTGGCTGGTGAGATAACTTGTGTTGCTTCCCTTTCAGGCATGCAACACAATGGTCATCACTTGTAAAATCTTTCTTTGGTATACCAGTTACCAAATTATTCTTAATAAGTTTATTCATTTTCTTAAAGTTTACATGGCACATTCTTTAATAGAAGAGGAAAGACTCATCATTATTTGCATTAGATAGAAAGAATGAAACTTCTCCTGAGGGAAATGTTTCTTGCAAATCCATCTTGTACATGTTCCCTCTCATGGGGGCTCTATGCAAGATTACTCATGACGAATGACCTCCCCTTGATTGAGAACAATACACTCGTGATCAATAAAGAGCATGTTATGACTCTGATCTCAAAATTGAGATACACTTAGAAGACTGTATCCAAGCTCCTTGACAATGTTTACCTTCTTAATGCTAAGCTTACCATTTGTGACCTTGCCCCTTCCAAAAATGTAACCACCTTCATCTCCTCCAAAAGCAACTGACCCTCCATCATTTCATTCAAAATTTTGGAGCAGTGACCTATTGCCTATCATGTGCCTGGAACAACCACTATTAATGATCCAGACATTCCTGTTTGCTTATGATATGTTCCTGCATAAAGAAAATGATTAGTTAGATTTGGAAACCCAAGCCTTATTGGTCTTGGCCTCATCAAAAGAAGTTGAAGGTAATGAAATAGTAATAGATCCTATAGTTGTGATTTGAGGATCGTCTGTTGTTGTTGATGGAGAACTTTCAGTCATTTGGTCTTTCTTGTCTTCCACACCACCTTTGGAAGCTTAGACTTGACCTTCAACACTTCGGAAGCTTTGATGACTTTGGAAATTTTGATGACTGGACCTTGGAAGTTCTTGCTAGCACTACAGCAGGCTTCAGTGCTTCGGAAGTATTCCTTTCTTCTGAGACCAAATTTTCTTTCGAAGGCAATATTCCAATTGCCTTCATATTCATTTTGGAGCTTTTGAGGGAAAAAAGTTTTCCTTCCGAAGCTAGTTTCTTCTTGGAACTCTTAGAAGTCTCTTCCTTGGTCATATGGAGAGTACTTCTTGGATTGTAGAAACAATCCTTAGCAAGATGAGAAGTACTCACACACATAACATACACCATTTTCTTCTCACTAAGATCCTTCTTCTGAGAACAAGGATGACTTTGATCACTTTCCCCTTCCACCTTCATCTTTGCTGATGATAAGACAGTTCTTTTAGGGTCAGAACTACACTTGGAGTTGCATGGTTCAGGCTGTGTAGAAGTGGACCATAGCTGATCTCTAACACCCCGAATAATGTCTAAGCGAGCCAAATAATAATAATAGGCTTAGACTAGATCATTTAATGAAAATAAGATGGATATGGGTTATAGACCGAGTTAACTCTTCGAGATATGTGTTTGGCGAGTTTATGGTGCTGAGAACTGCCAGTATATATAAACGAATCAGCTTGAGCAGCTCTCATTTGCAACTCAACACTCTAGTTCTAGAGAGAGAGTAGAGAGAGAAAGTGGAGAGAATTGAAGATTCAAGGCTCGGTTGATCTCGGGATTAAAGATCGGTGTTTTTGGGCATCCAAACAACAAGAAAACACCAAGAATCCAGGTAAGAAACATCATTTAATCGTTGCTTTTGATGTAAACCTGGATTCTAGGGTTTGGGTTTTTAAAAGTGGCAAAGGTTCGCCCAAAACTCACGTATTTGTGTAAGAAAACATGTAAGAAGCTTAGATAAATCTTATTGGGTGATAAACCAAGGTTTTGGGTGTGAAAGATTGAAGTTTTGGGTAAAAAATGGGGTGGTTCGTAATTTTCAGTCCGTGTTGCGAAACTGGGTGTTTATCCAGTAAAATTAGGTATTCGTCCAATGAAACTGTGGATCTTCCTGTGAAACTATAGTTTTGCAAGTAGTTTCACAGCATGTTTTCCAATGAAAGTTGAGTGAAACTAGCAGCGAAGATGCCAGCGAAACTGCCAGCGAAGATGCAAGCGAAACTAGCAGCGAAACTACTAGCGAAACTAGCAACGAAAGTACTGGCGAAACTACTAGCGAAACTAGCAGCGAAACTGGTGGCGAAACTAGCAGCAAAATTGCTGATCTGTCAGTGGAATTAGTAGCAAAATTAGGCAGAAATTAACGCCTTTGAGTGTTAACTTATCTGCAGGTTGTGTAGGGCAACCCTGCTTTGAAAGCTTGATTGAGAAGCTACTCATCGAGTCCAGGTGAGTTCTAGATCTCCTATTTAAAGGTTTTGAACTAGTTTGGGGCTAGAAATGCATCCTAATATACACTTTAAGGGAATAAGATTTTAAGAGGTTTTAATGGGTTCTTCGACCCCAGCCAGGTGCGTTGCCCCTTGGACCCCACTAGGGGCTGCTGCCCCTAGGACCCCCCTGTCAGGGGCTGCTGCCCCCAAACCCCCGCTGCCCTGCGGAGGTTGGTTATGTTTTATGATGACTTATGCCTGTGGTGCATATGCATATGTATGTGAATGTATGATGCATGATGCTTATGATGATGTGTGATGGGGTATGCGATGTTTATATGATGCTATGTATGAATGTGTTATGTTGACCTTATGTTCCTATTATGTATTATTCCGTGACTTATGTGTTATGGTTATGAAATGAACAAAAAGTATTATTTAACGTAAAGCAGAAGTTAATATTAATGAGAAGTGGAACTTAACAAATGTTACCCCGGGCCTGTTTGATGATGAAAAGTCTTGCAGGCACTTTGATGGACTTCACTTATATGAGTATGATGTATGATGATTGATCTGTATTCATGAGCGGGCTATGTGCCTTGCAGTGTGGATCAACTGTCGGGGGTTAGCTACCATGATGATGTCTCTGATAGGGATCGACATTTGTTGTCAATCAACATGAAGCTCTTGCTTTGTGCAATCTCATTGATGATGAAGTTAAAGATGATAAATGAATGGAAGTTAACAAACGATGATCAAAGATAATAATGTTATTATCTATGTGTACGTATGATGCTTGATCATGTAAAAATGTAAAGAAAGGTTTGAAATGGAAGTAAAAGTATTTTATTTTATATAAATAGAACTCACTCAGCAACGCTGACTTTCATGTATTTTCTAGTTGGCAGGTGAATGTTGCTGAGGATGGCACGGGGTGGCTACTTGGCTCATTTTTGATGGCATCCATTATATGATACGATAATATTTTTGCATTGTAATGTGAACGAACAATATTTTGTAATGAATGTTGTATTATTTTGCAAAAAATGTTTATTATTATGACATGAAATGTTTGTTTTAAATGGTTCCGCTGCAATGTTTTATTAAAGTTAATGTAAATATATGTTTTATGTGTGATGATTGACCAGCTGTGAGTGCCCCGGGAACAAGGCCTTAAATGATCAGAATTATTCTTGTCGCTGAGATGATTTAAACATGTACCAGAACTGGTGGTACTAGAGTTTAGGTTCATGTCTTCAGTCTTAACCACTTCAAACCTTATAAAGATAAAGACTTGTTTCTGCTTAGAGTCAAAACTGGCCTTGATCTCCCTTCTTTGCTTTTCTCTTGCTCTTTCCGATCAAGTTCTTTCTCATAGACTTGGTCATCAGAATCTCTTTACTATCCTCAAAAGGATATTGACCATTTTTAGAATCCTCTTCTTCACTCCTTACATAGGAATTCTCCACTATCACTTCTTCATCCTCTTTAATCAAAGGGTCTATGAGTGGAAGCTCATTTTCACAAGTTCCACACCTGGGAGATCTTACAAACAAGATTGTGTGTGGATGAGCATCTCACTAGATCCTAGTCCCTGCTTATTCTGATAACAAACTTTTGCATGCAAAGATGAGGATATAATGTTCTTGAAGGTCTCTTCTTAAAGAACACATTTTTCTACCCTAGTTTGGCTGATCACAAGTTTAGCCCGGCATTCAGTCCACTTGGTTATGAGATATTTGATCCGAGTCCTGTAATTGGTGTGCTCATGTTTAAAAACTGAAATGGTTTTCTCTAAGTCCTCTATCTTTAACTTATAGTAATTTTTAGCTCTTTTGAAATCAGATTTTAAGATATTCAAGGACTCAAGATCAGATCTCATCTCTAAGTTGTAGGACCAATATCTATTAACTTTAGGAATACATTTAGGTGCATAGAGATGTTCCAATACCTTTGCTTCATCATGGTCAACCATTAATGCTTGGTTTGGAGATGCATCTTCTACATGAAAGCTTCAGTCAAAGCCTCCTTCTTCAACATCAACTACAGCTTGCTGCTATGGCTTCTCATTCTGGGAGGCTTTATCAGTGTAGCTTGGTCTGGATTATGCTTGGCCACCATTTTTGGTGCCTTGCACTTCCTAGAAAAGTCTCCCAATTGGTTACAATTGTAACACTTGATGTTGCTTTTATCTAGCCCAAACTTTCCACTGGCTATATTGCTTGAAACTTCCTTCGTGTCCTCTTGTAGAACTTGTTGGCTCTATGAGTGAGAAGAGCCATCTGCTGGATTATTTCCATGTACTCTAGATCATCCGGATTGATACAATCCAGATCTTCAAGGGTGAAAAGAAAGTTGCTAGAACTTTCATCAGAAGACACAAAGGCTTGTGAAGAACTTCTCTCTTGGAATAGGCTTCCTTAAGTGTGGTTTTCTCTTGGTGTCTTTGGCAAGGTGATGGAAGGACCCTTTTCTGAGTCGTAGGGTGGCATATAAGATGATGTCGAGGTTCTATGCTATCCCTTTTAGTCACATTCAGGGTTAAACTTATTTGATTGCTAGAGTTACCAAATGAACCATGAATGTTCATTTTCATCTGGTATCCACTGAGAATACCATACAACTCAGTCAAAGTGAGAGTCTTAAGGTTCTCATTCCTCTTGATAACAACACAATAATGTGTCCATTGCCTAGGAAGAGAGGACATGAATTTCCTTACAATGTCCCTATTTTCAAGAGTCACTCCAATATCCACTAGAGTGTCCACAATCTCAAAATACCTGAAGTATTGTTGAGTAATGGTTTCACCTATTCTAAAGGTAAAGTTTTCAAACTGTTACTTTAGGAGATCCTTTTTATTCTCTTTGGTTTTAGTAGAACCCACATACATTAGCTTCAATGCATCCCACAACTGCTTTGCTATTTTGCATTTCTTGAAACCTCTATACACAGAGTTTGGAAGAGCAGTTGAAGGGTTGTCATGGATTTTCGATCAATATCTTTTCTCTTTCTATCTTCATTGGATTAGTCAGCCATAGCCTTTGGAATCATACCACCTCCAGCAGGAGCTAAAGAGGTGCTTGGTATTTAAGGTAGTCAATATCTGCTCAGCTAGTTTCTCCTTGACATAAGAGATCTCAAGTTGCTGATCATTGACCTTGCTTTGTAAGGTAGTCACCTGAGATTACAAGTGACTAACCTTAGAGACTAGGTAGGTACACGTATTTGATAGTTTTCCCACCTTTAGTCTCAATTCCCCTCTCTTAATCAGAAGACTTATCAGGGGATGAGATAATTAGACCAAAGTCGTCAATCTCACCACCAGCATGATGTTCTTGGCTTATGGTTTTCCTCTCCTTACTGGTTACTTTAGATGGAGTATTAGTGGACTAAGTTTCCATGGTTGAGGTCTTAATGAGGTCTTAATGATGTAATCAAAGCTTCCTTCTTCAACAGCCACTACGACTTGCAGCTTTGGCTTCTCATTATGGGTGGCTTTATCAGTGTAGTTTGGTCTGGATTGTGCTTGGCCACCATTTGTTCTTGGTTCCTTACAGTCCCTAGTAAAATGGCCCATCAGGTTACAGTTGTAACACTTGACTTTGCTTTTATCTAGCACAAACTTTCCACCGGTTGTATTGCTTGGAAACTTCCTTCATGTCCTCTTGTAGAACTTCATGGCTCTATGAGTGAGAAGAGCCATTTGCTAGACTATTTCCTTGTACTCCAGATCATCTGGAAGGATACAGTCTAGATCTTCAAGGGTGAAAAGAAAGTTTCCAGAACTTTCATCAGAAGACACAAGGGCTTATGAAGAACTTGTCTCTTGGAATAGGCTTCCTTGAGTGTATTTTCTCTTATTGTCTTGGGGAAGGTGATGAAGGACCCTTTTGGGAGTTTTCAGGATGGCATATAAGATGATGTTGAGGTTCTATGCTATCCCTTTCAGTCACATGCAGGGTTGAACTTATTTGATTGCTGAGTTACCGGATGAACCATGAATGTTCTTCTCCATCTGGTATCCACTGAGAATACCATACAACTTAGTCAAAGTGGGAGTCTTAAGGTTCTTAGTCCTCTTGATAACAACATAATTATGTGTCCATTGCCTAGGAAGAGAGGACATGAACTTCCTTACAATGTCCTTGTTTTCAAGAGTCACTCGAACATCCACTAGAGTGTCCATAATCTCAACATACCTGAAGTATTGTTGAGTCTTGGTTTCACCTATTTTAAAGGTAAAGTTTTCAAACTACTGCTTCAGGAGATCCTTCTTGTTCTCCTTGGCTTCAGTAGAACCCTCATCCATTAGTTTCAATGCATCCCACATCTGCTTAGCTGTTTCGGATTTCTTGAAACCTCTGTACATAGAGTTTGGAAGAGTAGTCTGAAGGGCTGTCATGGCTTTATGATCAATATCTTCTCTCTTTCTATCTTCATCTGAGTAGTCAGCCACCACCTTTGGAATCATACCACCTCTAGCAGCAGCTAAAGAGGTGCTTGGTATGTAAGTTCTTGAGACAACAGATTCCCACATTCTAGAGTCTTGAGACTTGATGAAACCTTCCATTCTTTGGCAAAAAGTGTCAAATTATTCAAGAGTAATCAGTGGGAGGGATCTTAATATGGTGAGATCTTACTGTCAAGATTAGGGAAAGCTCAGATACCAAATGCAAGACCGTTTATGGGTGGTCACTTACAACACAAGAACACAATACAAAGAGTTTGCTAGAACACTTAATAGATCAAATGGGGAAGTAGAAACCAGTTACAATGATACTAAGAACACAAGTAATTAAGCCACAAAACAAGAACAAATAACACAAGTGTTCGGTTTTCAAGAATTTTGTATATTGCTCTTTAGTTCTTTACAAGTGTATTCAAAGCATTAAGAAAGATACAAGGGACCAAAGATACTTTATACTACATTCTACAGCTAACCATACTTTGAAGGCTAACAAGAAACATGATCTAGAAAACAAAATTAATGTAAAGTCAAAAGGCATATTTTGGCTACTGACTATGACATGCCATAGCTCACATCCTAATGTATTACAAAAAGAATAAAAGTATATAAAATAGAATGAAACAAACTCAAGACCTCAATATACACTTTACCAAAAGCATAGACCTTTCACCATCTTGTGAAAGTTGGTGAGTTAAATAGAGTTGTAGCGAAAAGGTGGTCCAACTTTATGGAAAAAGTACATCAGATAATAGCATGTACTCAAAAGTCTTCGGAAGAAATCAGTATTCAAGAGTTAGCTTCGAAAGACTTTGTCTTAAAGCTTTGGAAGAATTCATGTTTAGCTTCAGAAGATATTGGTCTTGGATTTGGAAGATTTCACACTTAGAATGTTTTCTAAGGTAGAGTGTGAAACTTTCGAAGCATTCTACTTCAACACTCTTGTGCATGCATGCATGATAGACTGTTTGGATGTTTTGCATTGCATTAGCCTTATATGAGTCCCCACAAAATGTTATCCTAGGCCCGTATGATAATGAAAAGTCTTGCATGCACTATGATAGACTTCACTTATGTGAGTCTGCAGGACCGTTTGATGGATTGGTCACTTACAACACAGCAATATAATAAGGAGAGTGGATTAGAACACTTAACAGATCAAATGGGGAACTAAAAACCAGTCACACTTTGATACTAAGAAACCAAGGAATTTAGAGATAGAACAAGAACAACAACACAAGTATATGGTTTTCAAGAATGCTATATATTACTCTCTAGTTCCTTACAAGTGTTACAAAGCATAAGGAAAGATACAAGGGACTAGAGATACTTTATACTACATCCTACAGATCCATACTTTGAAGGCCAGCTCGATACATGATTTAGACAACAAAATCAATGTAAAGTCAAAAAGGCAGATTGCTTTTTGACCAGTGAATATGCCATGCCATAGCTCACATCCTAATGTATTACAAAAAGGATAAAAGTACAAAAGCAGAAAGAAACAGAGTCAAGACCTCAATGTATAGTTTACCAAAAGCATGGGCCTTTCACCATCTTATGAAAGTTGGTGAGTCAAACAGAGTTGCAGTAGAAAGGTGGTCCAGCTTTATGGTAAAAGTACATCAGATAATAACATGTACTCAAAAGTCTTAGGAAGAAATCTGTTTTCAAGTGTTGGCTTCGGAAGACTTTGTCTCGAAGCTTTGGAAGACTTCATGTTTGGCTTCGAAGGATATTGGTCTTGGATTTGGAAGATTTCACACTTAGAATGTTTTCTAAGGTAGAGTGTGAAACTTTCAAGCATTCTACTTCAACACTTTGTGCTTGCATACATGATAGACTGTTTGGATATCTTGGGTTGCATCAGCCTTATATGAGTCCTTACAAACTCTCCCATAGGCTGTTGCTACCAAAACACTTGAAGACTTCAGATATTGACAGTCCTCATCATGATGATGACCATGCCATTCTTCATGTGATGATCATGATCATTCAAACTCTCATAATGTATTATAATATCAAAAAGATCATGTAGAGGTAGATTGAACATGTCCTACCATGAGTAGACATCTTCAACACCTTGTCTCTGATAACATGCCATCTCTCTAGATTAGTAGTGTAAGTCTAGGATAAGATGGGTCTTCCTAATGCCATAGGAGCTACTTGTATTGGAGTTGGTTGAGCTTCTTCTTGTTGCACATCCTCAGGATATTCTGAATCATCATGAGGTTTGGAGATGGATGCTTCTTTCTTCTTCTTCTTTGAATTTGATCTGGAAGCTATCCTTTTTCTCATCTTCATACTTTTTAACTCAAAAGACTGGCCTTTAGCATCTTGTTGATCATCCTTGTCTTTCTCAGTTGGGTTTTCCTCTCTCACAGGTTCAGATTGAGAGGGGATAGAACCATGATGTCAATTAAAAGATGAAGCTTGCTGAGATTTAACAGGAGGTCTAGGTTGTGTTGTCAAAAGGTTCAACCTTAACCTCCACTTCTTGAGGGACCTGACTTAGTAGGGAGTGTAAGTCAACAAGTTCTCCGCTTTTGATATTTTGCTTGATCACCCTAATATGCTCACCTATTGTGGATAAAAACATAGAGCCAAGTCTCCTTCTGGAGAATCCATATACTTTCAAGAAACTCATCATCCTCTACCTATCAGCAGACTTCTTCATACTCTTTTGGATGATGTCTCTTGACTTTGCAGCCTCTTCCCTCATCTTTCTCTTTGTTGTCTTTCTTTCTTTCTTTGAGTACTATAAGTTCAAGCTTCTTAAGATACTTAAACTCAATGTACTCAAAGGAAAAGGGAAGAAGTGCATCTACCTGATATAGGTCTGTGGCACTCAGGTAGTTGATCATTTTGATCTTATCAGTTTCTTTGTCTACCTGAGGTTCTTGTGGAGCCACAACCTCTTGTACAGGCATGTGTGTTTTAGTTAAGGAAACACTAGATCTCTTGGGATTTGCATAACTGTCTTGTTGACGTGTTGACTTGTAACACTTGTATTATTCAAATACAAGTGTTTGGACTCACAGCTGTATAGTCTTCCACAGGTGATTGTTAATCCGCAAGAATCTTGTTCTTCTGAAGGTACTTTGTTCTTCCAGACTATCTTGTTCTTCAAAACTGAAAGCTCCTTCAATCTTGACACCATCTTCTTGTTAAAATAAGATATTGTATCCTTTTGATCATCATATTTGTACTTGATCTCCATTCTGCATATCTTTTGAGGTGTCTTAAAACTTAGTCCCAAGATGTCTTCTTTAGTTGTTAGGGTTTCCATAACACTTTAATGATGAACTATTTCAATCTCATCTTCTTCTAGGACCCTTAGTTCTTATACTTCTTCCATGTTAGTTCCTTTCAAAATCCCAACATTATACCTTCACCTCTTGTATGCTTTTGCATTCAGTTTATCCACCACTTGTATCATATGAACGTATAAGCATAGATCATTTTGAACTCTTTCATCTTGGGAAGAATTTGTCCTGTAAGTATGATGTGTAGCTGGGGTGGAGCAGTATGATCACTATTGGGTCAAAAATTCTTATCTTGTCACCTTTCTTCCCATCAGCATTCCTAAGTAGCACCATTTTTCTTGTTTTCTCAACATGTCCCCACTCAGTTATGGGAATGGTGTATTGATTTCCTGCTATGACTTTGATGGCTGCTATTTTCCTGTTAGTATAACCAACCCTCCTTAACAATTCATCCTCAATTAATGTAGAGGAGTTGGTGTTTGATCTTCTTTCCTTTTAAAGCCTTTTCTTATGTTGAACATCTTCTCTCTTAGCCTCCTTCAGCACATCATCTATAAACCTTGTTTTTAGTCTACCCACTGACAGAGAAATCTCTCCCCCTTGGATGAAGTGGATAATTGGAGATGATTAGGTTTGCAAGTCTTTAATGTCTCTCTCAGGCAGACGCAATAATGCTTGTACATCATGGAAGTATTCAGAGTTCTTCCAGATGACCTCTTGATGATTGTACAATCCCACTCTTTATCATACTTCCAGGCCTGATCCTGTTGTCTTTAATAGAGTTGGGACTTGTGATGTGATCAAATAGCTCTATCAAGATAGACTTCTGCTTTATAATCTCTCTGACTGTTGTACCCAAAGGCCACACTTTGCAAGGTTTAACTTCTTGTGTCTCTTTGATTAGTTTTTCTTTACCTTTATGTTGATCTTTAGGTTCAACAGTTATACAATCAACATGGAGTTTGCTTTGTTGCTCATATGATGGTTTGGAGCTTCTATTCTAAATCTCACCCCTGTGTCAAGCTCAACAGCCATTACATGTTCCATCATCCTCCTAAGCTCACCAACATTTCTTCCCTTAAGATAATGTGCCTTGTAGTTGTGACCCTGTAGTCAACAGATCATATTGTACTTGCTAAGTTTTGCTGTATCATAGTGGCCTAGATCTTTATTGATTTTCGGAATGGCTTGAAATGTAGTGAATGCTTCATAGTCACAATTAGGGATCATGAATCTAGCAAGTTCAAATTCTTTCGGTAGATCCTTCATCTCAGTCACATTCATCCTTTCAACCATATCAAATAGAAACCCATGGTTGATAAGGGTCATAAACATGTTTGACTCAGGCCTTTTTTCTAATATGTCTTTGGTGGTTAGAAGTTCCTCCACTTATGATTCTTTTGGTTCTTTGGGAGACTCATCTTTAGTAAGCTCAATCCATTCAACATCACTTTCTTTTTCAGCAGGAGACATAGGCTTTAAGGTTGAAACATTCGCTGAGGGAACGTGCATGGATTCAATAGATTTTGATCTCTTAGGAGAATCTTGTACTTCAATCACTTTCTTCTTTACAGGACCCAAGTACTTCATTCTCTTTGAATATTGAATGATTGGCATTGAAGCTTCAAATGATTCTTTTGTTAATTTTATAGCAGGAGCATTAGTTTCAATGTCCTTTATCTTCTTTCTCAACCTTTCAATCTCCTCATCATTTCCTTTTTAGCCTTCTCATGAGCAATTGACTCTTCTTGTTCTTTGACAAGCTCATGTAGAGCATCAATAATTTCATTGTTTTCTTGTATGTTTTTTCTTAACCTTTTCAGACTAGATTCTTGCTTCAGCAGCTGATCATCTTTTTCTTTCATCATCCTGATCAACTCTTGAATTCTTTGCTTTCTATTGTTTGACTTGACAACTAGCTTGTTGTGTTCAGCAACCAAATAAGTTTTGCTAACTCGGATATCATCATCACTGAGATCAGTTTCATTATGCAATGACATCAACAAATTTGGCTTCTTCTTCTTCATCCTGATGTTGAGCAACAATCACGTCATCATTCACTTCATCAGGTGCTACAGTAGCTGAGCTTAATCTGGACTCAACAACCTGCTTTGCATGTTCATGACGTGGTAGTTATTGTTGCTGATAGTCAATGACTAGAGATATAGGTCAATATCATTTGAATGGATAAGGGATTTAGTCTTGGTTGGTGACAGTTGAACTTTACTTGCTTGTGAAGCTAACTCTATCTCCCCGATATAAGAGCTCTCAATGGATTACTTTTCTACAGTTGGAGGATCATTTGGTGAAAGAGGGTTAATTGGAGAAATTGGTTGAGTGTTTTGGCTGGCAGGTGATTGTGATTGGGGTGTTTGAGGTTGATTTGGTGATAGAGGGTAAATTGGAGAGATTGGTTGAGTGTTTTGACTAGCTAGTGATTGTGATTAGGGTGATTGAGGTTGTTGGTGAATGCATGATTGATAAGGTGAAGATGAGTCTTCCATAGAGTTAGTAGATGAATTCTCTTAAGGTTCTTCCCATATAACTCTTTGGGGAATGTTGGCATTAGGGTCAGCTACATGTGCAAACGTAGGCATGTCTTCTCCTTCATACCTTCCACTTATCTTATTTAGAACAGATCTTCCTAGGTGTTCTTGAACAACCACATCACCATTTATAGCAATAGCAGGTAGATCAGCATTGATGATTAATTGTAGGAATCCGGAAACATATACATCTTGTTGGCCTTCTGCACCCTAATTTGGTCTCACAAACTACTAAAAATGTACTTCACGTAGTTGTATGTCCTTCCCTCAAAAATACCAATAATGCCAGATGAAATATGCCTTGAGAATCTGTCAAGCCCAAACTTTCTGTTGGAGATGCACTTTAAATAAGTGTGACATAATATCTATATGCCTTGCGTAATCTCCCTTTCTTAATCTCACCCTTGTCAAAATCACCAGCATACCCCATTAGGTAGAATACTTTCTCTGTGTATTCATTCTTAAATACATCAGGGTGACCAACTTCTTGTTCTCCAAACTCTAGTACCCTTCTTAGGGTCTGCTTATCTATCCTTATTCTTTCATTCTTAATCTCAACCACAATCACTTCAGATTCTCCATCTTCCTCAGTTTGTTATCAGTTCTAGAAATCAACTATATGATCTTGATGAATCACAGGCACTACTGATAAAGCATAGAAGAGCCTGGATCATCATAAGTATCTTATGATGTCTCTGAATCCTTCCGACATAGGGTCGTCTGGATTTAAGAACACACACACATTGTGCTCCCTTGCAAATAGATTAACCATCTCGAGATCAAGACTTGTAATCTGATTTAAGCTTTGTTTGATGTTTAAGATTTGAGTAATTTTGAAATTAGATGAGGGAGGGATGAGGTTTTGACTAACAAACTTTTAGGTCAAAAAGGTTCTGTAAAAGTGAATAATGAATTCCAAGTCAAAAACATCATTTATACTCCCTCGAACACATTTATTTCATTTATTTAATGAAATGGGCCCCACTTTTCTTTAACACTTTTCTTATAATTCTTCCATTGAATTTATTTGTTCGGCAGATTTCAGTGCATAGTGCATCCGTAGGATATCTGCGGATGCCTAACATAAAACTGAAAGTTTGAATCGAAGTATAACTTGATTTTCCATAATGTACCAATCTATGGAAATGAATTATACTTGTAAAATATTAACTCATTCATAGGTTAGCAATCTACAGATAGTCATATTACTCCCCCTTAGTTTTGCACTGTAGCTTCTGCTGATGTTTACAATGCACTGTAGCTTCTGCTGATGCTAAGCATGCACCTTCTACTAATGCTTAAAAAGCCACAATTGAAACTTATTCTATGGTATTGTTCTAATCAACTAATAGAATCATTTATTGCTATTGGACCATGTTGACTTTGTATTCATGATAATTGTGCACAAAAGGTTTATATTTAAAAAAATACTTCACGTATCCAAAAGCCAAGTTGGTGTTCAGGTTCCAATTCCTTTATATTGACAATTCCTTTGACAACTTTGTTGTTAATTTTTTTTCATGTTCTACTCCCCCTAAATTTTTGATTAATGATAAATAAAAGCATTTATCATAAATTTATAAGAAAAATATCATTAAAGACACATGTCCGTCCAAAATGCCAAACAAAAAGAAATCAAGTTAAAATAAATAAAATTGAAATGAGTACTATGTACAAGCACATAGAATGGGATCATACTATTACACTAAGCATCTTCCTGATTAATTTGTTTGATGAATTGATTCCTGATTTTAGTTCTAATTGCAGGTATGTTGGTCCACTTAAATCCAGACAAGTGTATTGTGTCTACTAGGCATGCTATTTATCATGTTTTCATGTTTATTAAGAGGTAACTATTATGGGCTTCACATTTAATTCACTTAGAGTTTGTCATCCATTTGTGAGTCAAAGCATTACCTTTTCACACATAGAAACTATGTACTTTAAGTTATAAGTTCTATACTGAGATGCTTTTGACATCTCATTAATGCATTGATGTAGAAGCTCTAAATTTAATATATAGTTAGTCACAAAGGATTCCTTTGAGAGCTTAGATATGATCATCATCAGGTCACCAGGTCTTTACTTCTGTAAAACAGAGGTGCCATTAACCCAGGTCTTTGTTTACATAAAATAGAGGCATGATAAAGATCATGATCTTTTCACCAGTTGGTTACAAATGTATACCATGGTGATCATACACCCATGTCTTTGTTTACACAAAACAAAGGAATATGATTTGCAAATATAGACATTATAATGTGTTGGTACATAGTGTGCTTAGATGAGTGATTCGGTCATATCAGAATAAGACTTACTTGTTGTTTTGTCAATAGGAAGTATCCCACAAACAATCACTTTGTATTATGTTTAGCATGCACTTAGTGTAGTTTCCACTCAAGATGAACCTAGTCACATATCAAAAAACTTGATCAGATTTTAATGATACTTAAGAATTCAAGAAGAAGCAAAGGCATAGTGTACTATCATTTCCCATACATATGTCATGCTGAATTAAAAGACACAGAAAGGAAGACAATATATTTTTTATTCTAAGCTTCGGAAGATGTTTCAGAATTTTCTTCCGAAGGTATTTGTAAATCTTCCGAAGGATAAATTTTTTTAATTATTATTATTATTTACAAGGACAGACACATGATTTTCTTGTTTATAATGACTAATCTAAATTAATCATACCTAGAGACTTAATTAGAAAATAAAATCTAACTGAATCAAAGGCTTTAGTGAATAAATCAGCAAGCTAATTTGTTGTATCCACTTTGACTAACTTGATCAAACCTTTTTCTGAGCAATCTCTCAAAAAATGGTATCTTATTTCAATATGTTTTGTTTTACTATGTTGCACTGGATTAGCAGTAATAAACATAGCAGCTGAATTGTCAATATAAATTGGAGTATGAAGGATATTGTAACCATAGTCAAGTAATTGGTTTTGCAACCAAAGCACTTGAGAGCAACCAGCTAAAGCAACTATGTACTCAGCCTCAACTATGGATACAGATACATTTGATTGCTTGTTGCACTGCCATTAAACTATTCTTGTTCCAATGAATTGACATCCACTAGTTGTGGATATTTTGTTATTATTGTGACCTGTAAAGTCACTATCTGAATATGAGTAAAGAGTAAAATGACCATCCTTTGGATACCAAAGTCCAAGGGCAGGTTTTCCTTTCAAATATTTGAAAATCCTCTTCATAGCATTTAGATAAGACTCTTTTGGATCTTATTGGTACCTAGCCCAAACACACACAACAAACATAATGTAAGGTATACTGGCAGTTAAATACATAAGTGATCCTATCATTGATCTATATAATCTTTGATCAACAGATTTTCCTATAGCATCAGGTATAGTTTTATCAATTGTACACCCTGTGAGGGTAATAAGGATCTTCAAATGCAGGAGGTTATGATACATAGACTTCTTCTTCAATTTTCACATATAAGAAAGCACATTTGACATCCACTTGATAGACAATGAACTTCTTATACCATGCATATGCTAGGAATCCTCTTATGGCTTCAATTCTTGTAGCCGGTGCAAAACTTCATCATAGTCTATGCTTTCTTCTTTTGTGTAACCTTGTGCAATCAACCTTGCTTTGTTTCTTACAATAATACCTCTGTCATCTAGTTTATTTTTGAAGAGCTGTCTTGTTTCAATTGGATGTTAGCCTTTTGGTAAAGCAACTAGATTCCAAACTTTCTACTTTCTAAATTGTTGAATAGCTTTAATCCAGCTATTGTCCTTTAGAGCAGCTGTGATGTTTGCAGAACTACTTGTGAAAGAAAACAAGTGAAAAGACAGATGTTTGGAGCTCCACCTTGACTTCTTTTTGTTGTTTTTTCAAGATCACCAATAATATTGTTTATTGGATGTGTCTTATGAATTCTTGTTGTTAGAGCAAATTCAATTAGAATAGATGATTCTAAACTAGTCATATTCATTGATGCAGATGGATCCAATCCAAATGATGATTTAGGAAGTAATCAAAGTGTTCCTCTTGTTCAACATTGGTGATAGGATCAAATGAATCAATCTGTGATGATTTATGAACACAATTCAATGAAATTCACACAAAGTAATCAAATCAAAACAAGATATCAATAAAATTCAAGTTTTCATTAATATCAAGCTAAGACAATTACAAGTATGAAAGCAGATTCGAATATCTTGTGTATTCGTTACTATCTATCTGCAAGTCTAAGCTATTTATACTGAAAACAAAAAGTAAAGGAACTAACAAATTACACAAATAGTCCGTATACTATTACAAACTATTAAAAGACAAATAAAGACAACATGTTAATCTTTCTTAGAGCACTTAACAATACTCCCCCTAAGATTGACATGGTCTTCTGTCTTCAAATTCTTCAAGCTTTGACTGCTAACCTTATCTTCAATTTTATCTTTAACCTTTGACTTCATCATTCAAAGTAATCTTCTGGTTCTTCTTTGACTTTGAACATTGGCTTGTGTTTATACACATCTAATTCTTTCAAAGCTTTTGATATTGCAGACTTGAATTTACTTGCAAGAATGCCTTGTTCGGGTTTATATTCATTTGTTTTAATCTCCAACTTGTTCATTCTTTCCAATGTGTCTTTTGACAGACATGAAATATCAATATTAGCATATAACTCAATAGGCTTGTTACTTTCCTTTGAGTATACTTCTAACACTCCTTTCCTTGATATTCTCATGAATTCAATATCTTCTATATCTTTCTTGACTATGTTGGCATAAGCAAGAGCTTTTCTCAATGATATTCTTTCCATGGCAGCATTCATCACATTAATAATAGAAATGAAATATTTTTTTATCTTGCTCAGCTACTTCAGGAGTTACTTTCTCAATTTTTGTACTGACAAAAATGAATATAACTTGGATGTAAGAGTTTTAGTTCAAAAACTCCAAAAAAGTAATCATGTCCTCATCCCATCTTTCTAGATTTCGGACTAACTTAAGCTCAAATGTCTCAGTGTTATAAAACCATCTAAGAATTGGCTTTGAGTTTTGATTACCATCTATCACTTTCAGTCCAGGAGTTGTAGCTTTCTCAAAATATTTGTCACAAAATTCTATCAAAGAATGTTCTTCTTCTGAATGTACTCCCTTAAGCTTCTTGTTTTTCTTCAGAGTAGCAAAGTACTCTTTATCCTCTAGATCACATCTTGTGTTAAGAAAATTACTCGATCTATCCAATCCTCTTCTTAATAATTCTACAAACATCTTCCACGTTTTGAATCAGAAGGATTGATCAGAGGTAATCTATTCAGCTCTTTTAAATCTTGCACTGGAAGTTTTATGATACTGGAGTAAAAATGATAAACATCACACACATCATTTACTCTCTTTATCAAAAATGCATCAAACACTTCATCATACTTCCATGCAATGATCTTTACTTGGTTGGTAAAATCTGGAGCAATCATAGCATTCAACAGTTCAGCAACTGATTTTCCTTTTTGCAATATGTTTCTTACCAAGTCTCCAGTTGTTCTTGAACTATCAAGAATATGCCTTTGTTCAGTTGATGCTTTATAAGTTTGTCTTTCTGGATCAGCAAACATTTCTATCAATTCTTTTCTATGAGCATGGGCATCATCAAATCTTGACATTTGTTTGATCTCCTGAGGCTTTAACATTCTTGTTCTCTTTGTTATTTCAAGATACTGAGGTTATCTGTATCAAGTACTATCATTTTCTTCATTTGTTTCTCAGTCTCTTGAAAGCTTCTGACAAGATTCCTCAGAGATACAGATTGTAATCTCTTTAGCTTCCTCCAAGGGTAATTTCTACATTGCAACCATGATCTAAGTGCTCGAATACTCATATCATCTGGATCAGGATGGTGCAACTCAGAACTAGATAGTTCTTCTACATTTATTACTTCTTTTGCTCTTGACCATTCACCATGCTCAACAACAATCTCATTTGGATCTATTGAAGCAACTGACTCTGCATAGATACATTTCTCGTATTCATCGTTAATCTGAGATACAGTCAGTCCATCCAAATATACTCGATTGTATTTCATGTTCACAAGATAATTATATTTTTCTTCAAAGTCTTGTGGTACTTCATCTTGTTCTTGTGAAGAAAAGTGTGCTACAAATTCAGCTTCATCAATATCTTCATTATCAAGAACTTCATCATACCAATCATCATTGTATATTTCCTCAATATCATCTAAAGCATCAATCTGTTCTTGAACATTTTGTTCTTCAACAGATTCTTCAGTTCTTTGAAGCTTAGAAGATGATTCAGTTTGAGAGATATCTTCTAATTCACTCACTTTCCTTTTGCCTTTTATTTGCTCAAGATTTTCATCAATATGCATCTCAGTACTTATCACATGTACCGGTGATATAGGTTTCTGAGCTTCTTTTTCCTTTAGCAATTTAACTTTGAGATTTTCATTTTCTTCAGTTAATTTCTTGAATTTCTCCTCAAGAATATCATAATCTTTAATCATAACTTCAAAGTTCTTGATCACGTCTTCTTTATCTTTGGAAAAACTTACAATCTTTTCATCTTTTAAGGCATTTTCTTTAGACAACTTTAAATTTTCATCTTTAAGCTTTTGAATTTTTTTTTCAAAAGATCTGTTTATCTCTTTCATTCTTTCATTCTCCACTTTTAACTCTTCAATCTCTTTCTCTTTACTTAAATTTTCTTCTTTCAATTTTTCAATCTCATCAATGTCAACTATTTCCTCTGTTTGTATAGACACATTGTGTGACACACTAATAAGAATTTCTTCTACTCCTTCATTTGTATCAAATTCAAATACTAGATTGAATAAAATATCATTTATAAAGTCAGAATCAAATGTTTGATTTTGAGAATTCCTTTCTTGTGCAGCTTCCTCATGAATGACATCAACATTTTCTTCATTCATAGGATGTTGTTCATCTCCTGTATCTTCTGCATTTCTTTCTTCATATCCTTGTTGATGTGCTTCTGTGGCATCATCATTTCCATCATCATCATCATCACTTTCTTCACTTGATGAACTTTCAGACACATCATTATCACTTTCTTCATCAACTTCTACATCTTCAATCAAATCATTTGGATCTATTGGTTCTTCTTCAGTTAGATGGAAGTGTGGCTAAGTAATATCAACTTCATCCATTGATACATTCCTGATATAATCAAAACCTGGAATGTTTTGAGCACCGGGATCATTGCCAGTCTTTTGTAAATAACCTCTATCATGTGCTCTAACCGAATCTTTTCACCATTAACTTCTTCAGCATACAGATCTGGATTTGCTTCATTAATGAGAAGTTGAAGAAATCTTGGGTACATCAAGTATTTATGCCTTACTCCTCTTTCAAGATTAAAAATGAAACCATTCATTATCCACTTAGACATATTGAATCTTCTGTTTGTGGATAAGGCTATAATAGGAGATGCAATGTCTACAGGGAATGAATCCCATCCAGCACTTCTTTTAGACATGCAATGTTGAAAGATATAGCATAAAAGCTTCCAATGCTTAAATACACGAGCTCTGAAAAATTGCTTCTTAGGGAAATGATCTGGATGACCCATTTGTAGAAAAACCTCTCTACATTCATTAAATGTATATTTTGATACGTCTTCAGGATCATTATCACCCAGTCTTAGAGCTAGTCTGATTGCTTCTTCAGAACTTCAAGCATTCTTTCTGATGTGATGAAAGCTCTTAAAACTTTGTTTCCTTCATCATCCCTTTCAATTTGAGCAATTCTTCAGAATTTCTTAATCATTCTTTCATTTATCATTGGTCTTGCACACATAGCATATACATACTTTGTTCTTAGCTCTGATAATTTCTTCATATCCAATTGCTTCTCTGTTTTCATCATTTAGAAAAGCAGCCACATTATGCTTAGGCTCAAATTTTAATTCTGCCATCTGCAAACACAAGAAAGTATAATGAGACATTGAATATTGATTAATGAATTCTATTTCTACATATGAATTTTCAATTTTAATTGATTAAAATTTTATTTATTTATTTTATTATTATTTTTTATTTATTATTATTATTATTATTATTATTATTATTATTATTATTTTATTTTTATTCAAAATTAAAATAGACTGTTCATCTTTTTCTTCTTCGGCTATGAAAACCGACTGAGTTCAACATCAACAAATCATTTTCAGTTTATGATCAAAAACAATACATCACTATACTCGAAAATGAGTTCTTATCAATAATCCATTATCAATTTTTTATATAATACTCATTTTGATCAGATTAAACTTTGATAATATAGGGTTCGAACGCCCAAATAGCATTCAAACGACTATCACAATTGTACTGATTTAACTCAAAATTTATAGATTTGAATCACAAACTTACGTTTATATATTCAAATACTATCTATAATCAATGTATTTGATTCGATTTCAGATGAAATGAGAATGTGATGATACTAGACAGTCACAAGTTCGAGGGTTTTGGTCTGAGAATTTTGAAGTGAAAATGAGACATACACATAAGTGTTCAATTTATATAAGATAAATTTTTAGGCGTATGAGCCCTGTTTGGACGCATGATCCCTGTTTGGGCGTATGAAAACCTAAAATTCACTTATTTTGTTAGACGCATGAGCACTGTGTGCGTTTTAAATCAGACGCATGGGAACTGTTCAAACGCATAAGCACTGTTTAGGCGCTTTTGAACTATTCAACCGCATGGACTTTTTGAACCGTCTAACACTTGATAATTTTGATACTGTGTAGACGCATGGGATTATATCAAACGGCAACACTTGTAATTTCCATAGATGTATAACAACTGTTTAGACGCATGAGAATGAATCAAACGTCCAACACTTGTATAAATCCTGAAAATTTCATCATGCTCCTATTAAGGCGCATGTGCACTGTTTACCATTTAACTTTCATGAGTTGACTTTCATGATTTAAACACTTGTGATTTCCAATTTCTTCACTTGCACACTTTTTTACCATTTAACTTCCCAATTTTGAACTTTTGAATTTTGTACTTTCAATTCACAAAATTTTATTTTCTATTTATTTTTTAAATTTCTTTTGTCCCTTCATTTTAGTCTCAACATAAAATCAAATATCATTTGATTTTCAACTTATGAAGCATATTTATTTGCAAATTTATGTAGGTTCATATATTTTTCAAAAAATATATAACATCATCCTTTCAAATACATTTTCAATTTACATAAATACTTTGAACAAATAGCATCATCCTTTCAAGTCAACATTTGAAATTTTGATTTTAATTATGATTATTTTCTGAGAACAACTCTTTCATTTATTACTCCCCCTAAACTTTTAAGTTTGAAAAACTTATAAGTTTCTTAGGAAAGATAATAAGATCACACAACACATTGTGACATTGTCGTCACACACAAGGACATGCATAAAAGAAAAATGAAAATAGAATCAAAATCTAATATAAGCACAGAATTGATGTCTGCAGAGAGATCATATAATGAAGATCAGCACATGAAAATAAAAAATGTGAATAATCATAGACAATGAATAAATCCTGATCAAGGGTGTTCCAGGTCAGTGATATCACAGCAAAGGAGACACAAGATCTAAGGACAGACAATGAGTGTTTTTGACACAATTATCAACTCACCTACTTTTCAATTCTTGGATTGATTAGTGTTGATTAAGATATGACATGATGTAAAACATACAGAGACTAAGAGAGCTCAACTATCATCATGAAATGTAAGAAAGAACACATGCTCAACTTATTACCTGAAACATAGATATCACCAGAGTTCATGTTACTTAGTTAATAGAGGATGATCATGGATAACCATTTGATTAGCTCTGACTATTCATTTGAATAGGTTGTGCACATTGGCATCTTTTTGCATCAACAAGAGAATCCAGGTCTGTAATGACTTACAACAAAGGATATCTCAGTACTTCAGGTCTATGATGACTCATAACAGAGAAGTGAAATGATGCTTTGTAACAGATCTCATAATTTCACATACTGTCAACAGGTGTGAGTGGTGTAACTTAACGAACATTCAATCTGATAATCTAAAACAACTCAAAAGTACTCAGATGAATACACATAAGCATGTATGTTTAGTTTGATCACAAGAATTTACTTTTTCAGCATAATAGTCAGATATTGTCTACACAACATATCTGATCATGTCTAGAATATATTGATGAGTGAAGTATGCAACTAATCTCACTAATGTACTATCATTTCTCACATGATGCAAAACATAATCCTTTCTAAACGACTCTATTTTTGTATTTTTGATATATATTTTTTATTTGATTTTTCTATGAAAACATAAAATCACACACACACAAAATATAAACAGGTAATTAACAATAAGAGTATCACTTATTATGATCTTTTGATGTAGAGAGTATCACATTGATTCTACTAAATACTCAAACCGTCCTAGGAGGAAGGCTTTAGTAAATAGATCTGCCCATTGTTTTTCTATTGCAATTTGAATCAATATGATTAATCCTTTTTCAGAGTTATCTCTAAGAAAATGATATCGAATTTTGATATGTTTTGTTTTTGAGTGTTAAACAGGATTAGCTATTATGAACATAGCAGCTGTGTTATCAATGTAAATTGGTGTTTTAAGAAAGTTGAACCCATAATCCAGTAATTGATTTTGCAACCAAAGGATTTGAGAACATCCTGCTGATGCAGCAATGTACTCAGCTTCTGCAGTTGAAACAGAGACATTTGTTTGTTTCTTACATTGCCACGAGACTAATCTGGGACCAAGAAATTGACACCCACCCGAAGTAGATTTTCTATCTTGACAGCATCCACCATAATCACTATCTGTATATCCATATAGTTCAAAGTTACCCTCGCAAGGATACCAAAGCCCTAAGGCTGTTTACCTTTGAGATACCTGAATATCCTTTTGACAGCAATTAAGTGAGATTCTTTCGGGTCTGATTGATACCTGACACATACACAAATAGCATACATAATGTCTGGTCTAGATGCAGTAAGATACATCAAAGAACCAATCATTGATCTGTATAACGTTTGGTCAATAGATTTTCCTTTTGGATCAGGTTCAATCTTGGTGTTAACATCTGCTGGAGTTCGTATGGACTGACAGTCTTGCAACTTAAATTTCATTAAGAGCTTGTCAACAAACTTTTCTTGATTGATGAAGATTCCATCTGTAGTTTGCTTGACTTGAAGTCCAAGAAAGAAGTTAATCTTTCCCATAGAACTCATTTGGAATCGAGATTTCATGATTTCTTCAAATTCATTGCACAATTTTGGATAGGTAGAACCAAATATGATGTCATCAACGTACACTTGTACACATAAAAGATCATTATTATCCTTCTTTATGAATAAAGTTGGACCAATTTTCCCTCGTGTGTATCCATGTTGGATTAAGTGTTGTGACAATGTCTCATACCAAATTCTAGGAGCTTGATGAAGTCCATATAAAGCTTTACTCAGTTTATATACTCGATGTGGAAATTGTGCATCCTCAAAGCCTGGAGGTTGCTTCACAAACACATCATTAGTGATTGGACCATATAGGAATGCACCCTTTACATTCATTTGATACACCTTGAATTTCATGAATGAAGCATAAGCCAGAAAAACTCGAATTGATTCAAGTCTTGCAACTGGTGCAAACACTTCATCATAATATATACCTTCTTCCTGTGTGTATCCTTCTGCAACAAGTCTCGCTTTGTTCCTTATTACAACACCAGGATCATCGGTCTTATTTCTAAATAAACATTTTGTGCCAATTGCATTTTCTCCATCAGGTAGATCCACCAAATTCCACACTTCTTGTTTGCGGAATTGAAGTAATTCTTCTTGCATGGCTTCTATCCAACCATTGTCCTTTAATGCTTTGGTAACATTTTTAGGAACAATTTGAGAAAGAAAACAAGAGTATAAGCATACGTTTGCTTGTTCTGATTTACTCCTTGTTGTTCTCTCATTCAATGAACCAATAATCTGAGAAATTGGATGATTCTTGTGAATACGAGATGTAGTTATCTCATCACATTGAACATTAACATCCAGATTTGTTTGATTCAAGTTGGAAAACTCATGTATCGAAGTAGAAGAATATGGATTGAAGTTTGGAACTTGAGTAGGTGAATTGACAAAGTAATCAAAGTTACCTGTATCAACTACATCACCTGAAATGGATGATGTTCCAGACTCAGGTATCACAAACTCATTACCATCATTAGGAATATTTTGTGGTTCTTCCTGATTAATTGACTCTGAATGATCTGAAACTGTATTTTCATGGTTTTGTATTGTTGAATCCTTGACAAATGACAAAAATGGGTAGTCTGAGCTTGAATCATCTGGGTCATCAGAATCTGAATCTTCACTGAAAGATCCAAGATCTCCTCTTGAGTTCTTCTTATCTATAGAATCAAGACAATTTGGTTGATCAAACAAATTAGATTGAAAAGAGTTTGATAATGAATCTAAGTCAAATAACCATGCAGGAGCATTTGAAACTGATAGAAAAGAATTTTCCATAAATTTAACGTTGAATGTTTCAAGGATTACATTTGTCCTAGAGTTGTAGACTCGATAGGCTTTTGAAACTGATGAATATCCAACGAAAAATCCATTATCAGATTTTGCTTCAAATTTTCCTAATTGATCACTTGAATTAAGAATCATAACAGGACAACCAAATGATTTTAAAAAGTTTATGTTCAGTTTTCTGCCAAACATTAACTCATATGGAGTTTTCAGTTTATCTTTGACGATTAAGATTCGATTCTGAACGAAACACGCAGTTGATATTGCTTCATCCCAAAAAGTGATAGGAATTTTTGCATCAGCTAACATAGAACGAGGAGCTTCAATCAGTGTTCTATTCTTCCTTTCAGCAACTCTATTTTGTTGAGGAGTTCTGGGAGCACTGAACTGATGAGCTATCCCTTTCTATGCACAAAACATTTCAAAGTTAGCATTTTTGAATTCCATTCCATTATCACTTCTTATTATTTTCACTTTATTGTCTAATTGATTTTCAACTTTAATGATAAATTCTTTTAGTAAATCAGCTGTTTCAGCTTTGGCATAAATGAAGAAAACCCATGAAAATCTTGTGAAGTCATCAATGATAACTAAACAATATGATTTTTGTCCAATACTCTTGACGTTAGTTGGTCCAAAAAGGTCCATATGTAACATCTGGAGAGGTTTGGATGTTGAGTTTATAGGCTTGGACTTATAAAACGCTCTGTGTTGCTTTCCATTCAAACATGCTGAGCAGTGATCATTTGTTGCAAACTTCTTAGATGGAAGTCCAATGACATGATTTCCTGCTACAAGCTTGTTCATGTTCTTGAAGTTTGAATGACCGAGACGTCTATGCCAAACCTAGCTTTCATCATTTGATGCCTTTGAAATTAGGCATGTTGTTTTAGTTGAATGATCAACTTGAGACATGTCCAATTTGTATACATCTCTGTCTCTCTTAGCTGTAACAATCACCCAATCTTTGCTTATCTTGAAACCTGGCTTCAAAACATAATAGAATGAATCATCAAACAGAACAGAATAAGATTTGTCACATATTTGAGATACGCTTAAAAGATTAAAGTTTAACTGTGAACAAAAGTTGACTTTATCAAAGCTTATTATCCCATTGGATACTGTTCCTTCTCCGGTTATTTTTCCTCCACATCACCACCAAAGGCGACGTGAGTTCCATCTTTTGACTTAAAGTCTTGTAACAAGGCAGTATTGCCTGTCATGTGCTGACTACACCCACTATCCACATACCATGTATTGATTGGTCTTTTTGGCGTACCTGCACTACAAGAAAGTTAAGTTGAAATATCTACCCAAGCCGAAATGGTCTTGGCTTTCCAAATTTATCAACAATTGTAAATTGTTTGTAATGGAGATTATTCAAATCAGGTTTATTTTTGATGAATTTACCAGTTTTCTTTTGAAAATTTTTTGATTTATTTTTGTGAACATTCATACCATTTGATTGATCATCTTTTGAAATGTAATGATGACTAACATTTTTATTATTCATCCTTACAGATCTTGGTATGAAGTGTTCTTGCATGTTATGTTTTGAGCTCACATAATTGTTCTTCGGAAAAGATCTCAAACTTACATTAGATTGATTAATGTCTCTTTGAAATCCATTAGTTTGATTTCTCAAATATTGTGGATTAGCAAATCCTTTGCTCATGTTTGATTTTGCAAAGTTTCTAGTGAGAGATCTATTTCTAAAGTAACAACTTGGTTTATTTTCAGATTGAACATCATGAGAAGAAGATTCCTTTTCTGATTGAAATTGTTTCATATTGATGGTATTTGAATCTTCTGATGTTCCTATCTGTTGTTTATCCTTGTTTTGAACTCTCACTTCTTCTATTACATTATGAATTTGATAGAGGAGATATGTTGTTTTGGTTGTTTTGGTTCATATGATTTTATCTTGATTGGATGACCATTTTTGATTTTTTCTTGATCTTTTTCAACAATACTTGAACATTTTCTTTTTCTTCTTTTGCATTCTTTTTTTTCATCTGGAAGGCTTTAAGCTTTACTTTATTTTTAGGTGAATGATCATGAGTATTGAAATTCTCTGGTAGTGTGTTTGTGATAGATTCAGGCATAGGTTCATGAGTGAAACCTAACCCTGCTTTTTGTTTATCTTTTCTTTCACTGATTAGTTTTTCTACTATAATTTTTGAACTCTTTACTTTTGCCAGATCAACTTGAGTAGCAGCATGTGCTATTTTCTCTTGTTCAAGATTCTTGGTCATCTCTTCTAGTTGTTTTGTTACAATTTCTAAATCTTTGATTGTTTTGTTCCATGAAGTTTGAAGAGAGATAATCTTTTGATCTGCAGTTTTATGATCAGATTTAAGTTGGTTATGCATAGATTCCTCTTGTTTTAGCTTTTCACAGATTTTGAATGAATAGTTTCTTTAGTGTTCAACATGTTCATAGCATGATTTGGTGCAAAGCTTTTCTCTTACTTCTGATGGTATTTCAGGAAATTTTGGAACTTTGAAGTAGAAGAGTTAACCTTTGGTTGATCAGAGTGAACCATTAGAGCTACTTCCTTTGTATCCTCTTTAGGATCAGACTTGTCACTCCAATCATAGTCATCTTCCTCTTCATCACTTTCCATTTGGGTCATTGTTTTCTGACCAATCTTCTTCTTGAATTTCTACAATAAGAGATAAACTCGATGTTAATTCATTTGTAAATTGATCTGCATATGCACTCCAATCATATCCATCTTTTATGCTGACTACTATAGCTTTCTTTGTTTCATCAGATAATTTGGTTTCATCTTTAAGCTCTAGCATAGGAAGACTTTGATAAGGCTTTTGAAAAGTCTTCTAAGCTTGTTGAAACCTTTGATTGTTTGAGCTTGATTGAGCACTTCCTCCATTATTCCTTGGAGCTTTGCATTCTTTGAGAAGTGTCCATAACTGTTACAGTTAAAACATCTAGCTTTTGATTTGTCAAATCCAACAGTCTTGTTTGCACTAGGCTTGTATTTCTTGTTGACATAAGAATGTTTTTGAGTCCTGTAGGCAATCATCACAATCTACCAGTTTAGGTCCATCTCTTCAAAATCTTCAGGATCCATCTCAAATAAATCCTGCAAAACAAAATCTAGTTGAGTTAAATGGCTACCTTGATATGCTTGAAAGCTGGCCATAAACGCAGTGAATGCAATTTTGGACTCTTCATCCTCTAATAGAATGTTAATCACATCTTTAACTTTCCTAGATTTAGCAGAGTTAGATGATAAAGAAGTCTCTGTCTGAATATTTGATGATTGGGACTGTGGTTTAGGAGGATATTGAGAATGAGACTGAGTTGTATATGCAGGTGCACCGGTAAATGATGAGTCAGTGAAAAATCCTGCTCCAACAAACAGATCTCCTTCTTCTTCAGAACTTTTCTCACTCTTTGTCATGAATGCATTTTCTATGGTGGTTGCAGGAGAAGCAACAAACTGATATTAAGACATTGATGCTGCTCTATCATTGTTCCTTGAGCTTTCATCAATCTCCACTGATTCTATTTTTGTAATAAGAAGATCTAGATCCACTAGAAACTTCTCAGTATGCTTTAGTAGAGTTACAGTTTATTTCCATGATGATGGTAAGGCATTGAGTAGTCTGAGATTTAAATCTTCAAGATCAGGTTTGATACCAGCTGTTGACATCTCAGTTATGAGTTGAACAAATCTGTTCATCATCTGATTTATTGTCTCTCTAGACAAATGTTGAGACAATTCTAATTGTCTTTTCAGCTTTTGTTTCTTTAAATTTTGAATCTCCTTACCTCCTTCACAAATGATCTTCAATGCTTTATATAGTGTATATCCAGTTTGATATGCATCAAGCCTTGTAAGAACTTCCAAAGGTTGTCCTTTACACATCAATGAATAAGCTTTAATATCATTCTTAACTCTTTTCAGATCATCTCCTTGAACATCATCTTCTGGATAAGGTTCTGGAGAATCTTTAGTATACACAAATCCTCTGTCAGGTCCATCAGTTATTATAGGAATGTATGGTCCTCTTTCTATAGATTTCCAGAGATCAGTGTCAATGGAATTAAAATGTTGTTTTAGTATAAGAGACCAATTTTTGAAATCAGCTCTATTTTTAAGTTTTGGAACTCTGTTTTCAGAATCTTCTGATTTCACCATGTTTTTTTTATATTTTTGTTGATTTAGATTTTGAATTTTTTTTAAAAAAAATTTCTAAGTATCAAGATGATACGTCTAAACAGTGGTTATACTCCCAAACAGTTGATGCGCCTGAGTTGAGAAACGTCTAAGGGAATGCTTTAGAAAATTTTCCAAAACGTCTAAGTATTAATGCGTCTGGAAGGTTTCAAGCGCATAAATAGTTGTCAAACACCTGAATAATTGTCAAACGCCTAAACAGTTGTCAAGCGTCTAAACAGTTGTCAAACACCCAAACAGTTATCAAGCGCCTAACAGTTATCAACTCAACAAAGGTGATACGTCTGAGATTCTTCTCTTCAACAGTACTCAAACGACTGACTAAGAACGGCTATACAGTGTTAATGGGACTAACACTTAGACAAATTTTCAGTCAATCTTAGCTCATGCGACACATTCATCTATCTTCAAATGAATGTAACAAACTCAAATCTTCTGAATTCTTCAAATGTTGATGAATTCGATTGAAACTTTTCAATTAAACGAGTTTTATGCTGATATATATTCTTCTTAATATCAATTTCTTCAATTTCAACAACAAATCACTCAATTTTGAGATTTTCAGTTCAAAACTTCAAACCTTTTTCGAACAACAAATTCAACAAATTGACTTGAATTTGATGAAGATCTGCTAATTGTGATTCAAATCATGTTTCTGATGATGAACACAACTGAAATTCACAGCTTACCAACAGCTCTGATACCATTTGATAGGATCAAATGAATCAATCTGTGATGATTTATGAACATAATTCAATGAAATTCACACAAAGTAATCAAATCAAAACAAGATATCAATAAAATTCAAGTTTTCATTAATATCAAGCTAAGAAAATTACAAGTATGAAAGCAGATTCGAATATCTTGTGTATTCGTTACTATCTATCTGCAAGTCTAAGCTATGTATACTGAAAACAAAAAGCAAAGGACTAACAATTACACAAATAGTCCCTATACTATTACAAACTATTAAAAGACAAATAAAGACAACATGTAATCTTTCTTAGAGCACTTAACAATTGGGTATGGAATAATCTTCCTGAGTCTGAACATCAGGTGCATCATTAATATCTTCCGCATGAACTTCTCTGCAAGCAATTTATTCTTCCCTAGGAGTTACAAGAACTTCTACGGATGGTGTATGAGGATTTGCTGAATCATCTCAATGTTTGTTGTAGATTCTTAAGAGCATGGAACACCTATTGAGACATTATTCATATCTCCAGATATAGGACACTTATCTGCAGATGCAGAGGTACAGTTGTGGATGAAGTGTTTTCATCTGAAGATGTAGATCCATTATGCTGGACTTATGCAACATCATTGTTATTATTTGTTGTTTCTTGGTACATGATACTTAATGTGTATTCTTGGAGGATGAGTAGATAGTGACACTTCATTCATATTTGGGGGAATAAATGGATAACATGTATCATCAGATCCTGCATTATTCAAATAACCCAAGTTAAATGAATCAATTAGACCATCTATATCAAACACCATGATGACCCTTTTATAGATTTAGGAAATAAGGATTCATCAAATGACACATTAGGAGTTTCTTCCATAATGTTATGTTGTGGAATGTAGATCCTATAAGATTTAAATGTTGAAGAATATCCAATAAAGAAACCATCATAGGCTTTTTTGAGAAATTTCCCAATTGTTCTTTTATGTTTAAAACAAATACATGACACCCAAAAGCTCTAAGAAATCCTATGTAAGGTTTTCTTTTAAATAGAAGCTCATAAGGTGTTTTATTATGTTCTTTTACAATTAGTGTCCTATTTTGAACATTGCATGTTGTATTCACTACTTCAGCCCAAAAGGTGATTGGTAATTTTGAATCAGCTAGCATTGTTCTTGCTACTTCCATAAGTATTATGTTCCTTCTTTCAAAAACTCCATTGTGTTATGGAGTTCTTGGTGCACTAAATTGTATGACAATACCTTTATTCCTGCAAAAAGAATCTAGGTCAGTATTAACAAATTCAGTCCCATTGTCACTCCTGAAAATTTTAACTTTTAAATCAAGTTGACTCTCAATCTTGATGATAAAGTCCATTAATGTTTATGATGTTTCACTCTTTTATTTTAAGAAGAAGACCCATGTGAATCTAGTGAAATCATCCACTATCACTAAACAATATTGACTCTTTCCAATGCTTATCACATTGGTTAGGCCAAACAAATCCATGTGAGACAATTTGAGTGGTGTAGTGTTTGTATTGATAATTTTGGATTTATGAGAGAATCTATGTTGTTTAACTTTGTAACATGAAGGGCAATGGTTTGAACAATAAAACTCTTCTTTGGCAATCCAATGACTAGGTCTTTTCACCAATTTGTTCATGTTCTTCATGTTAGAATAAAAAAGCCTTCTATGGCACAATTAAGATTCATTTTCTGATGACTTAGATAGGAGGCATGTCATGTCTTGTGAGTGAAGTGTTGTTCATATCTAAAACATATGTGTTTCCTTTTCTTGATGCTTTAAGAAGGATCCAATCTTCTGGAACTAAAAAACCTAGCTTAAGAATGTAACAATTAGTGTTATCAAATAATGTGGTATAATTTTGATCACAAATTAGAGATACATTCGGTAAATTTAATTGTAAATTTTCACAATAGTTTACTTTCTCAAATTTGAGCACACCATTAGTGTTATCAAATAATGTGGTATAATTTTGATCACAAATGTCTTGTGACAGAGAAATCTGTATGGCTTGCAAAGTCTTCCTTTCTTGATTTCTCCTTTCTTGAAATCACCATCATTTCCTATTAGATTGAATACTCTCTCTATGTATTCATTTTCAAACACATCAGGATGACCAGCTTCTAGATCTCCTAACTGTAGAACCCTACTTATTGTCTGCTCATTCATCCTCAGACTTTGATTCATCACTTCCGCCATGATAACTTCTCCATCTTCTTCTATTCATGCAGAGTTCCAGAAGTCAGTAATGTGTTATTGATGTATCACTGGCTCCGCTGACAAGGCATAAAACAGCCTAGATCTTCTCAAATAGCATATAATGTCTTGACATCCTTCTAAAACAATATTGTCAGGGTTTATGAAGGCACACACATTATGCTATCTTTCAAATCAATTAGCCATCTGTTCATAAGAATAAAGAAGATTATGTTAGAATCAACATTATTGACATGAGAATGCAAACAGGTGTGAGGATAACCAAGAATCAAACAGTTCATTATTGATCATTACAACATGTCTTACCTTGAACACAATGATCTGAGATCTGGATTATGTGTTTCTTTGATGTTTGACTCCGTGATTTTGAATGTTTGTGAAGGGGGGACAAATTTGTTTAGTGCATTTTTCTTGGTCTGAAAAAGTGTTCTACTGATGAAATATAACTTTAATTTTCATAGGTTATTAATTTCATTTATTTAATGATGTGGGACCCTCTATACAATTTTACTTATCTGTAGTTCTTAGCTCGTCCGCAAATCATCTACGGATTCCATATATCATATGCGGATGACTTAAAACTTCTGCTGATGAAATATAACTTTAATTTTCATAGGTTATTAATCTATGAAATTATTTATTCTTTGAGTACTGGCTCATCCGTAGTTTACCAATCTACGGATGGACCAATTTAATTATGTTTTCACATTATAGCTTCTGCTGATGCTTGAAATGCATTGTAGCTTCTATTGATGCTTGAGATGCACTATGGCTTTTGCTAATGCTTGAAATGCACTATAGCTTCTGTTGATGCTTGAGATGCACTGTTTGAAACTTATTTTATTGTATGGTCCAATCAACTACTTAGAACCATTTATTGCTATTGCACCTAGATACTTTGAATTCATGATAATTGTGTACAAGAAGGTTTAAATTTAAACAAAAGTTCATGTATTCGAAAGCCAAGTTAGTGCTCAGGTTCCAATTCCTTCATATTGACAATTCATTTAACAAGTTTGTTGTAAACTTATTTTCATGATTCTACTCCCCCTAAATTTGTGATTAATGATAAATGAATGCATTTATCATAAATTTCAAAGAAGAATATCATGAAAGGCACATGTCTGTCCAAACAGAAAGAAATTAACTGAACAAAATTAAAACGAGGGCAATGTATAAGCATGTATTTACATAGTAAGGGATCATACTATAATACCAAGCATCTTCCTCAGGAGTTAATTTATTGAAATGGTACCTGATCTTAGCTCTAACTGCAAGTATGTTAGTCCACTTAAATCCATGCAAGAGTATTGTATCAACTAGGCATGTTGTTTATCATGTTTATTTGTGACTAACTGTTATGGGCTTCACATTCAATTCACTTAGAGTTTGTCATCCATTTGTGAATCAAATCATCACTTTTTCACACTTACAAACTATGTACTTTAAGTTATAAGTTCTATCTTGAGATGCATTGGACATCTCATTAATGCATTGTTGAAAAAGCTCTAGAAATAATATACAGTTGATCACATAGGATTCTTTTGACAGCTTAGATATGATCATCATCAGGTCACCGGGTCTTTACTCACGTAACACAAAGGTGCCTTTCACCCAGGTCTTTGTTTACACAAAACAAAGGATGATGCGGATCATGATCTTTTCACCAGATGGTTACAAATGTAAACCATGGTAATCATACACCCAAGTCTTTGTTTACACAAAACAGAGGGTGTAAGAGTTGCAAAGATAGATATTATAAAGTGTCGGTACATAGTGTTCTTAGATGAGTGATTTGGTCGAATCAGAATATGACTCACTTTCTGTATCCTTAAAATGAAGTTTCCCACAAACAATCACTTTGCATTATGTTAGGCATGCACTAAGTGTAGTTTCTACTCAAGCTGAACCTACTTACATATCAAGTAACTAGATTAGATTTTAATGATACTGAAGAATTTAGGTAGAAGTAAAGACATAGTATACTATCATTTCCCAAACATATGTCATGCTATTTTTTTATTATTTAGACAATTTACAAGGATAGACACATGCTTTTCTTTATTTGTTCATTATGATTAATCTAAGTTAATCATGCCAAGAGACTCAATTAGAAAATTAAATCTAACTGAATCAAAGGCTTTAGTGAATAAATCAACAACCTTATTTGTTGTATCGACTTTGAGTAACTTGATCAAACTTTTTTCGAAGCAATCTCTCAGAAAATGGTATCTTATTTCAATATGTTTTGTTTTACTATGTTGCACAGGATTAGTTGTTATAAACATAGCAGCTGAATTGTCAATGTAAATTGGAGTTTGAGGAAAATTGTAACCATAATGAAGCAATTGGTTTTGCAACCAAAGGACTTGAGAGCAACTAGCTGAAGCAGCTATGTACTCAGCCTCAGCTGTGGATATAGATACATATGTTTGCTTCTTGCACTGCCATGAAACTAGTCTTGGTCCTATGAATTAACATCCACCAATTATGGATTTCTATTGTTGTTGCATCCACCATAATCAATATCTGAGTACGTGTAGAGAGTGAAATCTCCATCTTTTGGATACCAAAGTCCAAGTCCTGGTTTTCCTTTGAGATATCAAAAGGTTCTTTTCACAACATTCAGTTAAGACTTTTTTGGATCTGATTGGTAGTTAGCACAAACACACACAACAAACATAATGTCAGGTCTACTGGCAGTTAAATACGTAAGTGATCGTATAATTGATCTATATAATCATTGATCAACAGTTTTTCTTGTAGGATCAGGTACAATCTTTTCAATTGTTGAGGTTGGTGTTTTGCATGAAGATGTATCAACAAGGTTGTACTTTTTCAATATTTGATGTATGTATTTCTCTTGATTAATGAAAATTCCATCTGTCTTCTTATGAACTTGTTGACCAAGAAAGAAGTTAATTCTCCCATTGAACTCATCTGAAACTCAGTTTTCATCAATTCTTCAAAGCTTACACACAATCTCTTATTAGTTGATCCAAATATAATGTCATCAACATAAATTTGAACAACTAAGAAATCTTGATGTTCTTGTTTGAGAAAGAGGGTATAATCAATGGTTCCCCTTTTGTATCCATGCTTGAGCAAGAAAGATGATAGTGTTTCATACCACTTTCTTGGTTCTTGGTGTAGACCATACAAAGCTTTATAAAGTTTATATACCTTATGTGGGTAGTGAGGATCTTCAAATCTAGGGGGCTGTGATACATAGACTTCTTCATCAATTTTCCCATATAGGAAGGCACACTTGACATCCAATTGATACACAGTGAACTTCTTATATGATGCATATGCTAGGAATACTCTTATGGCTTCAATTCTTGCAATTGGTGCAAAAACATCATCATAGTCTATTCCTTCTTCTTGAGTGTATCCTTGAGCAATCAACCTTGCTTTGTTTCTCACAATTATGACTTGGTCATCTAGTTTATTTTTGAAGAGACATCTAGTTCCAGTTGGATGTTGGCCTTTAGGTAAATCAATTAGATTCCACACTTTTTCCTTTCTAAATTGTTGAAGCTCTTCTTGCATAGCTTTAATCCAGCTGTTGTCCTTTAGAGCAGCTGTGATGTTAGGAGGAACCACTTGTAAAAGAAAACAATGGAAAAGATAGATGTTAGCAGTTCCACTTTGGATTCTTGTAGTTCTTTTAGCAGGATCTCCAATGATGTTGTTGATTGGATGAGACTTATGCATTCTTGTTGTTGGAGTTGATTCAACTGGAGTAGATGATTCAAATTTAGTCATATCCATTGGTGCAGACTGATCTATTCCAGATTAAGAATTTAAAAAATAGTTAAAATGTTCTTCTTGTTCATCATTGGGTATTGAGTGATCTTCCTGAGTTTGGACATTAGGAGAGTAACTCATGTCTTCCGTAGGAGTTAGAGCAACTTCTCTGGAAACATTTTGTTTATCCATAGGAGTTACATGAACATATTCGGAAGCATTTTATACATTAGTAGGAGTTACATGAACTTCTCCGGAAGCATTTTGTTCATCTGTTGGAGTTACATGAACTTCTCCGGATGGGATATGAGGACTTGATGAATCATTTCCAATGTTTGGTGCATCTTCTTGAAAGCCTGGAATAGTTGGTAATACATTATTCATATCTCTGGATACACAATGTACATCTGCAGATGCAGAGTCAATAGATGTTGAAGTGTTTATTCTTGGAGGATTAGCAAATAATGACACTTCATTTAAATTTAGGCGAACAAATGGATAGCATGTATCATCAGATCTTGCATTATTCAAATAACCATAGTTAAATTACTTTGTTAAAGCATCTATAGCAAACAACCATGATGATCCTTTAACTAGTTTAGTAAATACGGATTCATCAAAGGATACATTAGGAGTTTCTTCCACAATGTTGTGTTGTGGAATGTAGATCTTGTAAGATTGAGATGTTGAAGAATATACAACAAAGAAACCATCATAGACTTTTTCTGAAAATTTTCCCAATTGTTCTTTTATGTTTAAAACAGATACATGACACCCAAAAGCTCTAAGATATCCTATATAGGGTTTTCTTTTAAATAAAAGCTCATAAGGTGTTTTATTATGTTCTTGACAATCAATGTTCTATAATGAACATTGCATGTTGTATTCACTGCCTCAGCCCAAAATGTCATAGGCAATTGTGAATTAGTTAGCATTTTTTTGGCTGCTTTAATAAGTGTTATGTTTCTTCTTTTAGCCACCCCATTCTGCTGTGGAGTTCTTGGTGCACTGAATTGCCTTGCAATACTAGTAATCCTACAAAAAGAATCCAAGATAGAATTAACAATTCAGTCTTATTGTCACTCCTGAAAATTTTAACTTTTAAATCAAGTTGATTCTCAATCTTGATGACAAAGTCCATTAATGTTTTTGATGTTTCACTCTTTTGTTTTAAGAAGAAGACCCATGTGAATCTAGTGAAATCATCAACTACCACTAAACAATATTGCCTCTTTCCAATCCTCATCACATTGGTTGGACCAAACACATCCATGTGAAGCAATTTGAGTGGTGTAGTGTTTGTATTGATAGTTTTGGATTTATAAGACACTCTATGTTATTTTCCTTTATAACAAGGTGAACAATGGTTTGAACAATAAAGCTCTTTCTTTGGCAAAACAATGACTAAGTCATTTTCACCAATTTGTTCATGTTCTCATGTTAGAATGGACAAGCCTTCTATGCCACAATTGAGATTCATCTTCTGATGACTCAGATAGGAGGCATGTCTCATGTGTTGTGAGAGAGATGTTGTTCATATCCAAAACATATGTGTTTCTTTTTCTTGATACTTTAAGAAGGACCCAATCTTCTGGAACAGAAAAACCTGGCTTAAGAATGTAACAGTTAGTGTTATTGTTGACCAAAAGAACCAATGAGCCAGATCAGAAAAACCTTTAAGTCCCAAAAGACATCACAACAACTACTGAAGACTTGAACAGCTGTTTGACAAAGTCTGAAGATCAACAGCTGAAGACTAAAGTACTGAAGATTTCAACAGCTGAAGACCAAAGTCTGAAGATCAACAACCGAAGACTAAAGTACTGAAGACTTCAACAGCTGAAGACCAATGTCTGAAGACCAACAACTGAAGGCTATAGTACTGAAGACTTCAACAGCTAAAGACTAAAGTACTGAAGATTAACAGCTGAAGTACAAAATTTTTGAAACTGTTCCCGAGATCCTAACAAATGGTATCAGAGCTCATTCCGCTGCAAATCCAATCTAATTGATCAAACTAGATCCCGAGATCCTAACAAATGGTATCAGAGCGGGTTAATCATTGATCGATTTAACATTGATCATTGAAACTGTTCTTTTGCTATCTACGTTTGATCGAATTAGAAAATTTGCAAGAATCGGTTATAGAGATTGAGTTTATGTTGCTTCTGGCCATTTTGTTTGAGGTTCTAAGTGGTTTTGAGGTAGATTTACTTTGTTTACCTTGAATTTGTCTGATTCTGAAAATGACTACTCCTTCTAATGACCCTCACAATACTGGTTCCTCAACCAAGCCTCCGATGCTGGTTAGGACTGAGTATAACATATGGCAACGAAGAATGCTCCATCACCTGTCTATTAACAGTTCAGGTTGTTGGACATCTGTGGTACATGGTCCACATAAGCCTATGGTGAACAATCCGAAAACCAACCAAATGGTTCCAAAGAAGAAGGAACAATACTCTGATGAGGATCGAAAACTGTTTGAGATTGATGCTAAAGCTCATGGTATTCTGGCCATGGCACTACCTAATGAAATCTATTCTAGGCTTATGCATCATGAGACTGCTCATGACCTCTGGAAGGCACTGAAAGAAAAATTTGGTGGTACTGATGAGGTCTTAGCAAACAATAGGGAAATACTTGCCCAACAATATGAGACATTTGCTCATAGGAAGGGTGAGACTCTGACTCAACAGTTTTAGCGTTTTTCATGTTTGATCTCTAAGCTGAAAGTGGTCAAACATGAATACCCTAATAGCCAGATGAACCACAGATTCCTCAGATCACTGCATGAGAGATGGGACACATATACAATTGTCCTACGCTCTAATGCAAATTTGGATAGCCTATCTCTCACCCAACTTCATGGGAGACTGCTTACATTTGAAAGAGAGATAGAGCAGAAAAGGAAACTGGCATCATCAGGAAAGCTCACTGAAGACTCGGTACCAAGGAACACTGCCTTGGTCGGTCATGAGTCAGAATATCCTCTGAGGCCAAAGCCAAGCTATGTTCTGAAACATGCATAGCCGCATTTGCATCTATTAGAGAAGCAAATGTAGCTTCTATTAACAAGAACATTGAGCTAGAACAAATTATATCCAAAAGAAAAGCTGAATTTGAGTCTATGCTTAATGATAAGAATGATGAGATTTACAAACTTAAATGCGAAATCACTGATGATAAGGCTAGGGAAGAGGTACTTCTAGAGAAGTTCAGAGACCTCAAAGAAACACTTGCTGCTACCCAGGTAGAGTGTGATCGATGGGTACATTCCTGCAAGGGTTTTGAAATGCTTGTCAGTAAGCAGTCTCCTTCCAATGTGAAGTTTGGCATTGGTTATAATCACACTACTCCTCCTATAGATTTTACTCCCAGAGCAGAGGTAGAATCTGATGGAGAAAGCAATAACCAATCCTTTTCATCATGTGATCTACAATCAGATACAACACCATCAGAGGTTGGCGTCAGCATTAATTCCTCCAAAACCTATCAGCTGATGTTGATGGTTCAAATGCTGACACTCACATGATCAAAAGGTTGATCACTCCAGGTGGTATTTCACAAAGTACTGAAAGTACTAAAGAGCAAGTCATAAGACCTGGAGAACAAACCCAAACTACTGCATGTACTAATGGGAAGAAAACTACTGAAGAAGATATCAAGAAAGCATGTACTGCAAGGAAGAAAACTGCGAGTACTAGTCGCAAACTGCTGAAGAATAAGTCTTCAGTAGTTTCATCTTCGTCAGCAGATGATCAACTTAAGATGAAGAAAAAGCCATGTGAAATATGTGGCTTATTCAATCATCTTACTGATGATTGCTGGTATAAAAAGGGCTCCAAACTCAAACACAAGGAGAACATTAAAAAGAAAATGGATAAAATGAAAATTGAGTTTGAAACCAAGTTTGTACCAGCAACATCAAAACCTGTAACCCCAAAATCCAAAAAGAAATCCAAAAAGGAAGGGGTTAATCAGGCAACAACTGAGGTTGCTCAAAGGGAGATGGTACAACACATGAATCCATCAATCTCAAGCACTAATGTGTTTGATGAGCTGAAGGCTTTATCATAGAATCAGACACAACTTGTTATGATGGTTCAACATTTATTGGGGAGAGTCAACCAATTAGATGCTCCTCTGCTGAAACCATAGAGAAGAAAATCCATGCCAAAGGTTTCTTCTTCTTCACCATCTCCACCTCCTCAGGCTGTTCTTCATAGCAAATCTGTTAGTTTATCATCTGTTGATGTGAACAGACCCAAAACCAAAAAGGTTTGGGTCGCAAAAACTAACTAATTTATTATGATTGCAGGGTTCTTCAGCATGCCACAGTAGCATCTGGTATGTAGATCGTGGAGGATCTATGCATATGACAAGGAATAGCTCTCTTCTTCATGATTACTCTCAAAGACAGAAGGGGTTTGATTCTTTTGGCAATGATGTTAAGGGTTACATCATTGGCAAAGGCTTTGTCTCCAATGGGGAAATAAGGGTTGATGATGTTAACCATGTGGAGAATCTCAAGTACAATCTCTTCAGTGTCACTCAAATGTGTGATAAAGGCCATGTTGCTCTTTTCACCAGTCAGAACTGAAGGATTCTGTCATCCAAAGTTCTGAGTTTGATTGATAAGGTGTTGGATGCTCACACTCTCCTGAGGGCCAACAGGACAGGAAGAGTGTATGCCTTAGATCTTTCAAAGAAAATAGATCTCAAAGGCCATCCTTGCCTATTTTCCAAGGCTTCTCCTCAAGAATCTATTCTATGGCATAGAAGGCTGGGTCATGTGAATCTTAAAAACTTGAATCAGCTGATACATCATGGTTTAGTAAGGGGATTGCCTATGAAGGAGTTCAGATGTGAAGACAACTGCATTGCTTGTTTGAAAGGAAAACAACACAAAGTCTCATTCCCTCCTATTGAAGAACCTAAGTCCATTGCCTGCTTGCAATTACTACACATGGATATCTTTGGTCCTGTGAGAGTAATGAGTATGGCAAAGAAGAAATACTGTCTGGTAATTATGGATGATTACTCCAGATTTGTATGGACTTTCTTCTTGCATTCAAAGGATGAGGCTGCTCAGACAATTATAAACTTTGTGTGTATGTGAGAAGCAGTATTCCCTATCTGTCAAGTGTATCAGAAGTGATAATGGAACAGAATTCAGAAACCATACACTTGATGACTTTTATCTCTCAAAGGGAATCAAGAGGCAGTTCAGCATCCCAAGGACTCCAGAACAAAATAGAGTAGTAGAGAGAAAGAACAGGACCCTAATTGAATCTGCAAGGTCCATGTTGGCTGACTCTGGTTTGCCACTAACCTTTTGGGCTGAAGCTGTTAACACAGCTTGCTATGTGCAGAATAGAGCCTGAGTAAATCAGAGGTTGATGAAGACTCCATATGAAGTTCTACATCATTTGGCTCCTCTAATTTCATTCTTCAAAACCTTTGGGTGTCCTTGTTTCATTCTAAACACAAAGGATCAACTCCACAAATTTGATCCTAAGGTGGATGCAGAGTATTTTGTAGGTTATTCATCCACATGCAAGGCTTACAGGGTCTTCAACTGCAGAACAAAGAACGTTGAAGAAACCTTGCATGTGAAATTCAATGAATCTTCTAAGGATAAAATTCCACAAAACCCTATGGAGTTGTTTGATCTGGACATACTGCAATATGTTCCTTATCAGGCTTCAGCTATTGCTCCTGTCAACAATTCTCCACCTGGTGGTATTGATGATGATGATAATATCAATACTCACCTATTCAAGTTTAGTGATCAACTGCCTGAGTCCACTAAACTTGATGTTCATGTAGCTTCAGCAGTTCCATCCACAACAAATGCTGATGAGATCACTAATTCCTCAACATCTTTTAATTTGCCATCTCATTCTTGGTTTCAAGAGTCTGCATCACCATCTGCTGCTGTTGAAGGTCCTACAAACACTTGCACAGATATCATTATTTATCAAGAGCTGAAGAATCACCCAATGTCTCAAATCATTGGTGATATCAATGCTGTAGTTTCAACAAGAAGTCAATTGTCCAATTTCTATCTCTATGCTCTCTTCATTAGTCAACAAGAGCCAAAGAACTATCACATTGCTTTAAGGGACAATGGATGGGTTGAAGCCATGCAGCTTGAGCTACTTCAGTTCAACAAGCAGCAAGTGTGGGAACTGGTTCCTCTACCCCCAGGTAATTGTGCAATAGGCACTAAATGGGTGTTTAGGAATAAAACAGATAAAATGGGCTTATTGTTAGAACAAGGCTAGACTGGTTGTTCAGGGGTTTGCACAAGAAGAAGGTATTGATTATGATGAAACCTTTGCTCCTGTAGCCAGATTGGAGGCAATTAGATTGTTCTTAGCCTATGCTGTATTCCATAATCTTAAAGTTTTTCAAATGGATGTTAAAAGTGCATTTTTGTATGGTAAAATAAAAGAAGAGGTTTATCTGTGTCAACCACCAGGTTTTGAGGATAATAAACATCCAGATTGGGTATACAAGCTTGATAAGGCTCTTGATGGGTTGAAACAAGCTCCTAGAGCCTGGTATGAGACATTATCAAATTTTCTTCTTCAAAATAATTTCACTAGAGGCTCCATAGATAAAACTTTGTTCATTAAGAAGGTGGATCAGCATAAGCTACTTGTTCAAATTTATGTTGATGATATTATTTTTGCATCCTCTGATCCCCAGTTGTGTGATGATTTTACCAATTTAATGCAAAAGAAATTTGAAATGAGTGCACTGGGAGAATTACAGTTCTTTCTAGGATTACAAATCAAACAAAAGGCTGATGGGACTTTCATTCATCAGTCTAAATATACAAAAGATCTTTTGAATAAGTTTGATTTACAAAATTGTAAGCCATGTTTTACTCCCATGTGCCATACCACTCAACTGGATGCAGATCAGAAAGGTAAAGCTGTTGATGAAACACTTTACACATGTATGATTGGATCCTTGATGTACTTAACAGCTTCTAGACCAGATATCATGTTTGCAACTTGTGTTTGTGCTAGATTTCAGGCTGCTCCTAAAGAGTCCCATTTGATTGCAGTCAAGAGGATCTTTCAATATCTGCAAGGTACACAATCTCTAGGTTTATGGTATTCCACCGGACACTATTGCAAATTAGTTGCTTTTTCTGATAGTGACTATGTAGGGTGTAAGTTAACCAGAAAGTCAACTTCTGGTGGATGTCAATTCCTAGGCAACTGTTTGATTTCTTGGCAGAGTAAGAAACAAACATATGTTGCTACATCCACTGCTAAAGCAGAGTACATTGCTGCTGCAAGTTGTACATCTCAGGTACTCTGGCTTCAGAACCAACTTTTGGATTATGGCATTATAGAGACTAAGACTCCATTATTAATGGACAGTGCTTCAACTCTTTGCATTGTCAAGAACCCTATCCAGCATTCTAGGACCAAACATATTGAGATCAGACACCATTTTATTAGGGACTGTTTTGAAAAAGGTCTGATTGATCTAAAGTTTGTGCCTAGTGCTGATGAGCTTGCAGACATTTTTACTAAGCCTTTGGATAGTTTAACTTTCCAAAACCTAGTGTTAAGGCTTGGTATGCTGCAGCTAGAATAAGTGAAACTACTGATGATCTCAGTAAAAGTACTGATGTTCATTAGTAAACATGTCACAAATAAGTACTGATTCTGTTCCAAACTACTGATGTAGTTATAAATACTGCTGTTAGTAAAACAGATAAGTACTGATGTCTTATGGCACAACTGAAAACAGCCGAAAAGACTGATAAGTAAGTGTTGAGGACAGTATGAAACAGCTGAAAAGCTAAGAATTGACGAAACTACTGATGAGAAAATTCTCTTCAGTCGTTTTACAACTGCTGTTTCATCTTAAACAACTGAAGCAAAACCAATGTCTTCAGTAGGTTCACAATACTGATGACTAACACCAGTCTTCAGTCGTTTACAACAACTGATGACAAAACAATGTCTTTAGTAGTTTCACAACTACTAATGACTAACACCAAGTCTTCAGTCGTTTACAACAACTGATGACAAAACCAATGTCTTTAGTAGTTTCACAACTACTTCTGACTAACACCAAGTCTTCAGTCGTTTACAACAACTGATAACAAAACCATGTCTTCAGTAGTTTCACAACTACTGATGACTAACACCAAGTCCTCAATTGTTTCCAACATCTGAAGTCAAAACCATGGTTTTCAGTAGTTTTATAACTGCTGATGACTAAAACCAACACTTCAGTTGTTTCAACCTCTGAAGGTTAATACCACGTCATGAGTCGTTTAAAACTACTGATGATTAACACCAAACCCTTCAGTTGTTTTATAACCCATACCCTATAAATACCTAATCCTACAGAGCTTCATTATCTCAAACCTAACGTTCAAAAACTCTGAATCTTCTCTCACATTAATGGCGACCATGCAGCTTAAACCAAGACACAACTGTGTTGCCTACCTTACCAAATCACCTTTCTGGACGAAGTTTGATACTGCCATTGATCTAATGGTCCATTCTCCATACAAAACGGCCTTCCTTATCAATCCTACCATTTATGCCGAATCCCTAAATCAGTTCTGGATGAACGTCACCCTTACCACTGGGGAGAATGACACCGAGTCTCTCAAGTCGTTTGTCAACTACCGTAAGGTGGTCATCACTCCGGCAATCATTCGACAAACCTTACAACTGGATGATGCCACCTTCTCTGCTGGATATTCAAAGGGCACCACTGATCTATTCTTTGGCCAACATGGATACCAGGGTAACCTCAGCGCTTCTACCATCCTAAAGAAGCATTTCCATGACGCTGAACGCCTTATTTTTCATATGGTGAATGTCTGCCTAGCCCCTAAGACTTCTTCTTGGGATCAAATGTCAACTAGGTGGCAGCAGGTATTCTTCTCTATCCTTGAGCAACAAAACTTAAATTTTTATGAAATAATATTTCTTGAACTTAAGGATATGGCCTCAAAACCTATTGCTAACCGATGGATATTATATCCACGGTTCATAATGGCCATTATAGAGAACTAGCTAAAAGTTGAGGGACTTGTTGGCCTTGGAGTCCCTGCCATGGCTGTATTGCCTGAGGTATACTCCAGGCATAACTCAGACCAGTCACTCAAATAGGTTGCCAAGCTGCGAAAACCCACGCAGTTGGAACCCACAGCCACCACCTCCAAATCCACAGTCCCCACCAAACCCAAACACAAGAAACCCAAAAAGGCTGCTCAGGGAGATAGTCCCCTGAGGATGCCCCTGCCACACAAACGTAGGATATATCTACTGGCCATAACCCCCCAGTAAATACAAGTACTCACCCAACCTCAACCACTCAGGCTTCCTCTCAACAAGAGCCTGCAACAACCACATTTGGGGCACCTATACATCTGGAACCTTCCTCATTTGAGGAGGTTGCCATTGAAACGCACCACTCTCCCCGGGTGCATACTGCTTCTACACCATCTCCCACTGCAACCGCCCCCCAAAGTCCTACCATAATAGTTGCAAAAGTGCTGACTCAGTTGCATTCCTCACCCCCTCCCCAGATACCAATCAAAACTGGGATAGCCTCAACAATTAAGGGGGGAGGATCCAAATGCTTCTGATAACCCATAGCACAGGGGTTACATTGTTCCATCTCCAAGTGTAGAAACGGAGATTCGAATATCTGGTGAGGCTGCCACTTCTCCTGCTTCAGCATATGTTCAGGATGCAGTTGGTAACATCCATAAGACCTCACCAGAGGCAACTGCCAATGAAGGACATAGTCCTGAGGCAGGAAGTCCCCAGTACCAAGAACAAGGCGCACATGCTCATACTGATCTACACTCGGAGCATGTACATCCTGATTCTATCAGGAGGTCAGGTGACTCAACAAACACTGATGATGACCTGGGCTTCTTCTATGATGTTTTAGCCAAAATACCATCCTAGAGAATGAGGTAAGCAGACTCAATGAGCTGATTGCCAAAATGTCTCAGGATCTAAGTCCATCTACCCCCATACACCAACAGATGGCACCTTCCTCTGAAGGTCTCTTATACACAGAGCCACTCCAAAACACTCAGCCACCTACCTCTACTTCTGGCACTATCTCTCAGGGACAGAACACCCCTGAGCAAATAGCTGCTATCCTTCAAAATTCCTTACGTCTCATCACACCAATTATCAATGATATAGTGATTAAAATCGTTGATGAGAGGCTTCCCTCTGTTATCCAACCCTTGCTGGAGGAAGTTGTGAGCAAAAGGATTTCTGACAATCAAACCCTTACAACCAATGCAACCAAAAAGGGGGAGATTCAGTCAGTGAAAGCAAAACAAAAGAGGATTGAAGATGGGAAAGAGAAAGAAAAAGAGATAGAGGTGGAAAATGAGAAGGAGTTGGGTGTAGAGACTGAGAAGGAGAAGGAGAAGGAAGCTGAAATGGAAAAAGTGACTGAAAGTACTAAAGACTTTCATGTCACATACAAGAAAAGGAAGAGTGGAAACAAGGAGAAGGAGTCGGAGGAAATGGTGAAGGAGGCTGATGCCCAACACAGCTGATCAATGGATAACATCATTGATCAACTATTTAGGCAAGGTCATGACACTGAAAATCTTGACTCAGAAATTAGAAGATTGGAGATTGAAGAAATCCAAGCAAGATGGGCAAGTTACAGTGTGTTGGAAAGGGAAAGGCTGGAAATCATGATCAGGTTCATAGCTAAGTATCTTGGAAGATCATTGATTGAAATCAAGTCATGCTCCAGGGACAGCATCTTGGCAATAACCACCAAGATCTGTTCGTCTGAAGTATATACCAAAGGGCTGGTCATTTAAGCCTTGAATGAAGCTGCTGCTGGGAGCAGGACTAAACTAGTCAAACAATCCAAAGCCTCCTTACATCCAAAATGCTAGAACAGCCTGTCAAAATTCCCACACCAAAACCACCACAATCACAACCCACTAAACCAATTCCCTTACCCACAAAACTAATAGCCGATGATGTACCCCAGAAGAGGAAGAGAAGGGTACTAAGGCTAGAAGAGGAAGAAGAAGATAATGATGAAGATGAAGATAGGCTGCCAATCTCAGCTGTTATACAGTTGCCTAAGGTCATAAGTCACCCTCCAACAATTACTCCTGAATCTCAAAGCAAATTGTGAAAGTGAAGTTAGAAGAAGAAGAGCTTCACAAACAACATGATGAGGAATTGTTGAGAAGAGTCGACAAAGCATACGCTGCCACATCTTCAATCATCAATATGAAGAAACATGCTCAGAGATTATACACTCTCAGACATACCTTTCAATATCAAAAAAGAGAGTGAGGATTTGGCCTGATCCCGGGGTGTCTTATAGGATTCAAAAGAAAAATATACATTGGCCAAGTAAAGAAGATTGTAGATGAAGTGATCTCACTGGCCTTTGTAGTATCACCTTGGGAGATCCTAGATGACTTCAAGAAAGCCTATAAAGCTAAACTGACCCCACAAAAGATGCCGGAGAATAAAGTGGTGAAAAAGGAGTTAGTGTATAGGAGGCTTGAGGAAGTTAGAAAGAATGAGCTCCAGTTGTTCTTAGAGGGTATTCACCCAGATGAATTCGCATATAAAGTCATAACAACGTGGAGCTAAAAAATGGGAAGCAGGTCAAATACCTCTCTGAGTACTATGGGCCAGAATCACTCTTTGAAGGAGAAGCAGAAGAGCTTACCATGGAGGAACAAATAACTTCCTTGAGGCCTATACAAGGGAGTCTTACAGACTCATATTTGGGAAGTAGATCTCATGGATGGGGTAACAGCTCTGTGTCCAGTTCCCCAAGACAGAGTTCCCATCCATCCTTTGCCAAACAGATCATTGAGACTTCTTCCCAGGCATGTGCTTACAAGGGTCACTTCTGAGCTGATCTAGAAGACAAAAAGACCAATCTTTATACCATAATAAGTGGGACATCTTCAATAAGCTTAAAGGTTTTGGCTGCATTGGTTCAGGGGGAGTTTGTTGGACCAAAAGAACCAATGAGCCAGATTAGAAAAACCTTTAAGTCCCACAAGACATCACAACAACTGCTAAAGACTTGATCAGCTGTTTGACAAACTCTGAAGATCAACAGCTGAAGACTAAAGTACTGAAGACTTCAACAGCTGAAGACCAAAGTCTGAAGATCAACAGCTGAAGACTAAAGTACTGAAGACTTCAATAGCTGAAGACCAACAGCTGAAGACTAAAGTACTGAAGACTTCAACAGCTGAATACTAAAGTACTGAAGATCAACAGCTGAAGTACAAAGACTGAAGACATCAGCTGAAGACATCAGCTGATGACAACAACTGAAGTTCAAGAAGTCCAAGTACTGAAGCCTTCAGAGTTTGTCACAACAGCTAAAGAAGCATTCTTTAGTTATGATGGTTTCCTTTCAATAGTTTTATTTTCTATTTCAGTACTTGTAAAACAACTAAAGAACATGTTCTTCAATCGTTGTTGTTTCAGTAGTTTCTTTTCAGTAGTTTTAGTGATAGTTAACACTTGGTATTTTTGTAAGAAGATGTTAGTTGTTTGACATCTTCAGTAGTTATGTTAACTTTCAGTGGTTAAATAACAGTTTGATGTCTCTGTCAAATGACATCAGCTGACATCAGCTTCCTTTTAAAAGGAAAGATGACCTAATTGTAACTGTGTGCGTGAAGCCAGCCGAAGCGTGTATTGAATGAATATATTCCTTTTTGCAGAAATTCTCTCTCTATAACAAACACTGTTTCATTGATAAATTTCGTTTGTTCTTGTTTAAATTTGTTAATTCGTGAGCTCATTCCGCTGCAAATCCAATCTAATTGATCAAACCAGATCCCGAGATCCTAACAGTTATCAAATAATGTGGTATGACTTTGAACACAAATTTGAGACACACTTAGTAAGTTTTATTGTAAATTTTCACAATAGTTTACTTTTTTAAATTTGAGCACACCATTAGTTACCATTCTTTCACTAACATTTTACCTCCTTTCTTATCGCTACCAAATGCCACGTATGAAGCATTTTTCATTTTTGAAGTCATGAAGAAGTGACAAGTTTCCTGTCACATGCCTGGAACAATCACTGTCAACATACCACTTGTTTTCAGATCTCCAAGATTGTTCCTGCATACAGAAATAAATCAGTAAGAATTGACAACCTAAGCTTCATGATCTTGGGTTTTCTAGCAATGTCTAAAATCTTTACTCCTTCAAGAATAAGTCTTGATGTTTCAGTTTTAGTTTTGTTTGATTCATTTTGAGTTGTTATGGGTGAGGATGATTCCGTTGAATATGATGTTTGTGAACTAGATCCTGGTTTCTCAATCTCTTCTTCATTCACCTTAATTTTGTTAAATTGATGCTTTGGTTTTGATAATGATTTTTGATTGTTGAAAGTATCACTATCTTTTGATATTAAATGAGGTACATGAATTACCGTTTCAAAACTATCAAAGAAAGCATCATCAGCATTTATTTCATTTTCAGTCAAATCCACCCGTTTGTGCGGTGATTTTGATTGCCGGAATGTTGTTCTTTGTTTTCACAGGTTGAACATCAGTGGATGTTTTCCCATTTGATTTTGTCTATTGTTTTTGTTAAGGCTTCTTAATTTTTGAATCCTTTTCATAATCATTGGATTGAGTGTCTGATTCAGCTTTATCTGATTGTCTCTTCTTTGTGCTCTTTGTCTTGTTCTTTTTGTCGAAATAACATTCCTGAGTTGAATGGTTATTTTTGTTACAAATAGCACAATGCTTGTTGAAGTAACAGTCAGACGTCATGTGATTGTTCATATTGAAAATAGAACAGTAACTACTAAAGTAACACTCATTAGTATTATGGTTATTCATGTCACCACTATTTGCAATACATCTCCTCTAATTCTTTGTCAGAATCATTTACTGTCTTTTTATTTGTCAATTTTAGAGACTTAGCATTCTTTTTCAGTTTTACAGTTCATTTGTTTGGTGTTGGCTTTACCTTCCATAGAACATCTACTGAAACAGTATGAACTATGGAAGGTTTCTTCTTCCGCAGATCTTCTACTGAAGAAGGTTTAGTCTTCCGCTAAAAAGAAGCTGATAGCTTCATCTTTGCTTTTTCCATGGATGCTTTGTGTACTTCCGTAGTAGAGGCACACTTTTCAATTACTTCATGTGAAGGTTTTTGTTTTTGATGTAGTTCTTGAAGATCGTCATCATTTTCATCGGAATCATCCAAGCATCACACTCATCAAAGTCAAATTCTGAATCCTTTTGATTGATTTTTTCTTATTCAAAAGACTCAGTTTCATTAACCTCAGTTCTATTATGAATATCTTGTTGATTAGAATTTGATTCAAAGTTGGTGCCTGGCATAAAATGATTTGACAAGTTATTTGTTATTGATTCAGGAAAAGGTGTGTAATTATTGTTTATAGGTGGTGCCACAACATTATATCACAACCCAGACCTGTTCTTTGATTCAACATGAGAATTTAATAATTTCTCATACTGCTGAGAAGAAAGTTGAAACTTCTAAAGTTTCACTTCAGCTGATGCTCAACTTGTGCCTTTAAACTGTAATTTTCTCAAACAATTTTATCTAAATCCTTTTGTAAAGAGTTAATTTTTATTTGACATAATTTATGTTCTATTACATGAGATTCATTCAAAATCATTGTTTCTTTAACTTTATCAGCCAATTGTTGAGCATGGTCTTTGTATCTTTTAACTTCGTCAACACATATTGATGAACATAACCTATCTCTTAACTCACTAGCCATGGGTGGAACTTTTCCATATGAGCCATTAAGGCTTGATTTTCTTCCAAGACTTCTTTCTCACATACTACAGTCACCAGTTCCATCTTGAAGGATGATCAGCCCAGTTTCTTTGGAGTTACTTGTTCCTACTGATGTATTAATGACAGGTGGGGATGAGTTGGTAAGTTGTGGTTGCCTAAAAGGTCATTGTAGATCCATCTCTTCCACTACATCTGGATGTAGTTCTTCCAAGTCCTAGTGGAAAATGTGGATGAGGTTAATGAGCGTCCAAGATAAGCTTGAAAACTTGAGCTAAAAGCTGCAAAAGCTGCTTTTTGTTCTTCAGAGTCCAAAAATGACAGTGATGGACTTTGATTGATTGTTATTTGATGAAGACTTTGCAATGAAGACTTTGCTGATGTGTATCTCTTTGATCATCAGTTCTTCCTTTCTCTTTTCTTGCTTACTTTGAGAAGATTTCTTAGAAGACTTTGATGCATAGAAACTTACATCCTCTTCATCTTCATTCAAAGTACAAGAGTCACCACCATCATTGTTAGAAATAAAGTCACTTCTAGCAGTTTTTGTTTCTTTAAAGTGATAAGGTGACACATGAGTTCTCACACTCTTGTTTCTTGGTTTCTCATCCATTTCAAGAGTCTTAACTTTAGCTAGTAGAGTATCTAAACCAGTTGCTTTGAGATGAATTGTATTCTTGAACATGGGCATAGTTCGCTTCTAATTTCTAGCAAAGTATGAAGCATCTTCTTGTTTAATTCCCCAGTTGTATATTTCAACTCCAAGATGTTCATCTCTGTCACAAGTTGCATAAATCTATGTAGTTGTGAGAATTGATTCACTCTTAATATGATGAAGGGTTTCATATTGTGAACGAAGGGTGTCCTTCTTAGTGCTTCTCATTTCATCACTCCCTTCACAAAATGTATGAAGAATCTTCCACAAGGAATTTGTTGTTTTGTAATTCTCATATCTGATTAATATTTCTTCAGGTAAAGCCATACTAAGCAAGCTATATGCTTTAATATCAACTTTAACCTTCTTAATGTCATCAGGTGATAGATCCTTTGTACTTATTGGTTGATTTTTGACATTATAATCCGGCCCTAGTGTGGGTGGATATAAAAACCTTCAGTTATTGAAACCCACAAGTCTAAATCTATATAATTAACATGATTTTCTGAACTTGATTTTCTAGGATTTAAAGTCTGCTTTTATTTCCATCTTTGGAGGTTGGTATGATGATCCACCAAAGTTACTCATGGTTAGTTAAGATCTAAGATTTTAACTGTTGAAGATATCTTTTAAGAAATGACCTAACTAGTGACAAAACTTAAACTATAGTAAATAAGCAGTTGTGGTCAAAAATCAGTCAATCCATTCAATGATAATTAAATATCAAATTATGGATTTTGTCAATGTATTTGTTCAATTAAATATGAACAATATATGAATGTCAATCAATAACCTAGATCTACTATTCAATTTATTTGAATATTGACCCAAGTTAATCAAGCAATGTAATAGTGCTTGCTGAGAGACAATTCACTATTTTGATTAAATCACGCAAAACTTTGCTTAGAAAAAACAGATCTGATCAACAAAGACTAACAAATCAAGTCAAACAAGCAAACAATTAAAGGAAATTAACAACAATAGATCAATTGATCTAAATCAATGAGCACTTGGCTCTGATACCACTTGTGAATCCAAGGATTGCAATCATGAATTATTAGTGTTATTTTGGAGTCAAGTCAATTTTTGCAGAATAAATATTAACTTTTTTTTAATTGTTTTTAATAAATTCAATATCAACAATAATGATTAATGATTAAGACGAACAAACAAGAAGAACACAATTAATAATAAAAAAATATTTAATTCAAATGTATTTTATTAAAACATGTTAATGATTACAGATGAATAAACATGAATGAAATAATATTGATTGAATGTATTGATGTTGATGTGATGACTGCTAGGGTTTGTGTTTGTGTGATTTAATGTTTGTTGTTTGTGACGTTGTGTCTTCTTGCCATCGTCGCCATCTCCACGATGTGAAACCTAGTATCCATATTTATAGGCACGTGTGTTTCTGATAAGGAAACACCGGATCTCTTGGGATTCACATAGCTGCCTTATTGACTTGTTGACTTGTAACACTTGTATTATTAAATACAAGAATTTGGACTCCGTAGGAATATGGTCTTCCATAGATGTTTGTTCTTCCGAAAGTGTCTTGTTCTTCCAAAGGTACTTTGTCCTTTTGAAGCTATCTTGTGCTTTTGAAGGGATCTTCACTTCCAACTTCAGAGTGGGTGTTCAACCGCAGAAGATCTTCTTATGATTGATTTTGTAAGAAACATATCTACAGAAGAACAAAAATGTTCACCCATGGATGTTTCTTACACTTAGTCAATTTCAGTAATTGAACAAGTATTACGTTTGTACCCGCACTCATACACAGATCAATACACATATGGGTTAACCTATATATAATGCATACGACATAATAATAATTTCAATTGAATATTGATTAATGATCTAAGCCTATACAAAATGATATATCCTATAGTTCCTAGATCTATCAATTACAAAATATCATTTGTTCGCATTATAATGCAAAAACATTATACAAAAGAAAGCCATCTAAAATTAGCCAAGTAACCACCCCATGCCATCCTCAGTAACAATCACCTGCTAACTAGAAATACATAAAAGTCAGCGTTGCTGAGTGAGTTCTAGTTTTATAAAACTTTATATTACCTTTAATTCCAAAACCATTATCTTTACTATCACATGTGATCACACACCATATGTACATCAAGATAAGATTTATTACGTGCAGGATCGGTGTTTGTCACTTAAACACAAATGTTTTCTCTCAAACTCACCTAGAATCACACTCGGGTAAGAATCAATAAGAGTTGATCACAATATGAAAAGTAACTAAGAACGCAAAAAGATAATTTTCAAGATACTTTTATATATTGATTCTCAACTCAAGATACACAGACTCTTAGAAGCAAATGATAATCTTACCTCTATGAGTTACAAGGAGAACCTATATATAATACTATCTACAACCGGATATACTTTGATACGAGTTGAGATACTTTAGCTAAAGCCTATACTATGAGACTATAGTTAAGGTATCTCAGATAAGTCTTCTGAGATTTGGTAGTCAGGACATGTCCTTGACTTACCTTTTGTCACCACCTAAGATGGCAACTGTACTATCATGAAAAGGTAAACAGTGGAATAAAGTATGGTCAACAACATTGTTCTTTAGGAAGAAACCATGTTGTCTCAGATGTCTGCAGCGGAGTGTCAGAGACCATACTTGTGTCCACTGGTTATAGCAGTGTCTTCCGAATGTTAAATGGCTTCGGAAGAGTAAGTACTTCTGAAGCCACTTATACTTCGGAAGATGCTGCTTCTTCCAAGACATGGAGACTTATTCATTTCATCATACTTTGGAAGTGGTCTTTACTTTATTCTTCTAAGTCTTGAACTTCGGAAGTATGCATTGTCTTCGGAAGTAGAGTTCTGTCTTCGAAAGTTGGACTTCCCTTTGTCTTCGGAAGAACTCTACACCTTCGGAAGTTCCATGATAAGCTTCGGAAGCCTTCGCATGCAGCACCAAAATAACTTAAGTGATTTAGTTTTGGTTGCATTAGCCTTCTTCTTGATCCAACAAACTCCCCCTAGGCTGATGCTACCAAAACTTCACTTATCTCGACTTCTCAAAACTTTCAGCACCAAGGAGAGCAATATTTGTCTGTCTCCTTGTTCTTCCCTGATGTGGTGCTGAGAAGCTTGTACAGATCCTTGGTAGACAGGAAATCCAGTCTGTCACCTTGGATAACATGTACCCTTTGTTGTTGCCCTCTGAAAGATTAGTTATGGGAATTGTAATCATATTCCTATAGAACTATAGGTTTGAATTCAGGACCTTCCACCATCTGTAGAAAGGCAGCACCTTTGGTGGAAGATCTTTCCTTGTCTTCATGTCTTGTCAACTTCAACTCTTTTTTAATCTTTGCTTTTGCATTAGCTCAGCTAAATGAAAACTGCTGAGATGATTTGTGATGAGTGCAGCAGTTTCAGAGTTGGAGGGGTTGGAGAATGGCTTCTCTGCTAACTCAGCAATGTAAATCTGCTGGAGTGTAACAGAGAGGTTGCATTGAGTCTGTTGACTTCACCATTCTCTCTTTCCACAAAAAGTTATGAGAAGGTTCATCGAACCTCCACTGGATTATCTTCCTTCTAGGCACAAGAGACTGACTAGGAATCTTGTCCTCTTTTCTTATATCCATCAGAGTCACTAGTTTCCTTCTAAGCTTCCTTTCTTCCTCATTTAAAGAGTCTGAATTGAGGCCCAAAAGTCTTACAGCCTGGTCCAAAGTTCCTCTTGGCAAATCAAGGAATCTGTCTCTTGTGAGGGAACTTGAAGATCCGTCTACATAGGTATGTTAACGGAGTCTTCTGCACAAGAGACTTCGCTCAAAGTGGTGCAATTAGTGAGCTTTATCTTGATTTTCTTAAACTCCCCAAGGGAGAGATATTGAGAAGGCTAAAGGATGGTTTGGATGGTGATTGGGTAGGTTTAGGTTCAGAGGTTCTGGCTAGTGTTTTGGGTTGGATATGGAAGTTTGGGTGGTTGAGGTGAGGGAGTAGTTTTAGGTAGTGATGTGGGTACAAGGGTGAAGGTTTAGGTTTAATGGTGAATGGTGAGGGTGAAGGTTCAGGTTGTGATTGGGTAGAAGCAGTGAAGGTCATCCCTTTTACCCTTCTATACATCTCTTTCATTTTCCCCATTCGGATGTCAGCCTTAATTTCACTGACAATCTGTTGGAGTGTCCTTTCAGACATAGGACCCACCTGCCTACCAGAGAAGCCATGAGCCTGAAGATAGTCCTTCATCCAGGCTTTCTCAGTAAGCTTCTTGGAGGCAGTGACCCTAGCCTCTTCTTCTTTCTTCTTCTTCTCTCTCTCTGGCTTTTCTTTTTCAGTCTTCTTCCTTTCTTTCTCCATTTGATCCCGCTCTTTGTTGTAGAGCCTGAGGATCGTATCATCATTGTGTGGAGAGAGTTCTTGAAGATCAAAGCCTCTGGAGAGTAGGAAGTTTATCCTATCTCTCCTCAGCTACAATTCATCCTCCTTCTATTTCTTTTCCTTTTCCTCTAAGGCCAACCTGGCTTCTTCTTCAAGTCTCAGCCTGGTTGCCTTCTCCAGATCCACCAACTCCTCTATGGTAGCAAGAGTGTTTCTTCATTGGCAGCTCCCATTTCAATGAGCTGGTCAATGATCTGCTCTCTTTTATTATTGATGACAACCTCCTGATTGGAAGCAGCTGCTTTTGTGCTGGCAGCTAGCAACTTCTCAGTTTGAAGTCTTCCTTTCTTCTTAAGTTTCTCAATCTTCTCCTCTTCTTGAATCTCTTCCGTAGTCATCTTCCTTTTTCCTTTATCCTTTAAATATCCTGACTGTGGTGGTTCTTGGAGAGAGGTTTCTGTTTGTGAGAGAGTCAGAGATGGTGTCTGAGATGGAGGTGCAACTGGAAAGTCCTCACTGCTCCTTTCAGACGCCATTTCCAGGATAGCATCTGTGATGATCAGTTCCGCGGATATTTTGAACAGTCCTTCCGCAGCTTCCATTTCAGCTTCGGAAGATTCAGCTTGTTCTTCCGAGGCTTTAACTTCAACGTCGGAAGTTAAAGGAGATGTAGATTCTATCCCAACTGTTTTAGTTACTGGGCCATCAGTTCCCATTTCCCCTTCGAGTTGAATCTTAGGTTCCATGAGGACCTTAGGTTGACCAACTTCTTCCACAGTGGTAGAAGGTGCAGTCAGCCTTTAAAGCTCTTCTGCTCCAAAGTAGATCTTGCAGCATCATGGCTTGGCTGCTCAAAGGAAGATGTTAACAGAAACTTGGTGAAGAGTCTGTAGAGATCATTAAGCATCTTTGGATCAATCTGAAGAGTGACTTGAGATATTTCAGGCGCAGAGATGATGGGAGAGGAAGATGTTGAAGTGGAAGGCCGGCTCTGTGGTTCCTTGTGTGTTTGTCTTTGAACATTCTCCCCTATTTTGGTAGCATCATCTTGAGAGCTAGATAAGCTGGAGGAGGAAGTCAGGGAGACCTGAATAGGTACATGCCTAACAGACCTCTCTATCTATTTCTCAGCTAGTTGAGCCTTGAGATTGTCAATCTCAAGTTATTGAGTGGCAGATCTTACCTCTAAAGTCCTAACCTGAGATTCCAGGTTTGAAACTTTAGAAAGAAGATCTTGAATGATGAGTTGCATGCTTCCCTCATCTTCTTTCGAAGAATCACGGGGAGATGAGGTAACATACCTAGTATGTTCAGCCTCACCACCAGATGTGGTTTCTTGGCAACCCTAGTTTCCCATGCTCAATGATGTCTCTTTCAGAGTCATCAAAGGGCTCGGTTGCCGTAGATTCAGCTGAGAAATGTTACCACTATCCACAAGGTCCATTGAGGCACCTTCTGTAGTGGTAGCTGAATCTACATGAGTCCCCTCCATATCAATGGGACTCACCTTAGTAGTTGTTGCTGATGGGGGCTAGAGATAAGGGATTTCTCCGGGCTCTGTTGATCTTGGAGAGGGTGTTGTAGATCAACTTCATTGCCATGGACAGATGTTATCTTTTCATCAGTTTTAAACAAAAGGTCAGTGAAAGATAGGATGGGTAAACCTACTGACCCGGGACTTTGGTCAATGTCTACAGGCATTAAGCCTTTGGTGGGGCTGTCCCTTGTTGGCTGCTTAGAGGAGTATAGAGACTCACCTGAGGGCTTTCAGCTTGGGTTTTGGGCTCATGGGTCTGAGACTAAGGAGGCTCAGGACCCAAATGGTCAAAAGAGAAGGATGGAGAGACCTCTGACTGAGTGGGAGCCCATGCTTCCACTCAAGTCTTTTTGGATTGAACAGGAGGGGCTTGTTCAATCAGAGTAGATTGAATAAGGTTGTTTGGGGCGTCTCTAATAAGTGATGGTGATGGGTGGAGAAGGTAGTGTTGGCATTGTGGGGGTAGTTGCTCGTGTGGGTTCATCACCTGTGGGGTCAACAAGGATGTCACCAGGAGCCGTTGGCTCAATCATACCCGGAAGAAGTGCAGTATCTCTTCCTGTGAAGTTGGTGGACACTCTCTTCAAGTCTTAAAGATGGTCGACCTCATTTGAGGAGCAGTCAGAGCAGCTGCACAGACAAGCTTGCTCTGCTCCAGTTCGTAGTTGATTATGTGCTGGAGAAACCTAGGATACATGAAGAATGTGTCCTTCTGAAGATATCCCATGAGGTTAGTCAGCACAAATCTTGAATAGTTGAAGCGGAGGCGTTTTACCAAACCATGAACAAGGCACCCAAGTTCATATGGGATTTGATCCCATTCCCCAGATTTATTCGACAAGCAGTGAAGGACCACGTGTAGCAGGAACTTCCATTTGTACGAGAAGTTAAATTTGTAGACAGTTGACCTACAACGTCTCCACCATATCCCATTTGGAGAAAAGAATTGTCCAAATCTACTTTGGGGAATTTGGTTGGAGCAACCTCATCATGAAGCTCTAGATGCTCCCTGATGATCTGATCAGAAATTACCAACTCCTGGCCACAAATGCTCGATCTCGAATGACACGAACCCCATTTAGGGTTTCAATCTGACCATTTGCCCAGAATTCACATATGGTTTGAGTAAATTGTGGGGTTTACAGTCAGAGCGGTGTAGTAAAGATTGGGTTAGAAAGGAGACAATATCTAAGAAGTTAGCATCTTTTGATGAATCAAGAAGTGCGACTTGGTTGTGCTGAGGGTTGAAGGCCATTTGAAGTTGAATGGGGATGATTTGAGCTGGGTAAAGTTGAGTAGGAGAAATTCTAGGGCTGTAAAATTTGCAAGTAAGAGAGTGAAAGTGAATAGTCGAGATTATTTAAAAGATTGTAGAATGGCGGTAATGGGGTTATGATAAGTGATGTGATGGTTAGTGGATGAAGTGACAGTGGCGGTAAGGTTAAAAATCAGTAATAATCCGACATCATTAACAAAATCTTTGCTTTATTAGTGTGGGGCCCAGAAATTACGTTACACAGTGAAATCTCTCTTTCGAGTGTTTTCCGAAGGTAACTTGTCTTCCGAAGGCAATTCTTACTTCCAAAGGCAAATATTTGCTTCCGAAGGCAAATATTTGCTTCCGAAGGTTAGAGTTGCTTCCGAATAGAGAACTTGTAAGTTTCGGAAGTAGATCTGATATGCAATCAATCGCTTCTTCCGAGACCAAAAATTCTTCTGAGAAGAAAGTTATCCTTTGAGAAATTTTGCTTCGGAAGATATAAGAATGTCTTCCGAAGGTTAATTTCTCTTCGGAAGGAATTTACACTTAAAATTTTTCAGAGAGAATTTCTTGTAACAGGGCTTAAATTGTATTGACACAAGACTTACATATAAAAAGGTTTTCAAAAGAGATCATATTAATTAATGTTTATAATCCCAATAGCTGTTATGAGATACTTAAACCTTTGTTCATCAAAAGCTATGGTAAACAAATCAGCATATTGTTCATTTGAATCAACTTTGATTAACTTCATTAGATTTTTCTCATGAATGTCTCTAATGAAATGATACCTGATGTCAATATGCTTAGTCTGGGAGTGCTTCACCAGGTTTTCAGTAATGGAGATAGCACTGTTGTTGTCAATATGGATAGGAGTACTCATAAAGTTGAATCCATAGTCCAACATCTGATTTTGAATCCATTGTAGTTAAGCACAGCAGCTAGCAGTAGTAATGTGTTCAGCTTTAGCAATTGATGTAGAGACACAGGATTGCTTCTTGCATTGCCATGAGATGATCCTTCCACCAAGAAATTGACATCCTCCTCATGTTGATTTCTTCTCAATATTGCAGCCTCCATGGTCACTCTTAAAGTATCCATAAAGATTGAAATCCTTGTTTCTGGGATACCAGAGACCTTGTTTAGGTGCTCCTTTGAGGTATCTGAGGATTCTTTTAACAGCAGCTAGGTGAGACACCTTAGGAGCGGCCTGATATATTGCACAACTACAAGTAGCAAACATGATATCAGGTCTACTGGCTATAAGATACATCAGAGAACCAATAATTGCCCTATACTGATGTTGATCAGTATCTTCCACCTCAAGGTCAGGACAAAGATTATGGTTTGTAGGTATGGGTGTCTTGGCAGGCTTGCAATCCTTCATCTCAAATCTTTCTAAGATGTCAGAGACATATTTAGATTGCTTAATGAAGAACCCTTCCTTCAGTTGCTTTACCTGAATTCTAAGGAAAAGTCCATTTTTCCCATGGAGGTCATCTCAAACTTCTTCTTCATAATGCTCTCAAAGTCCTTTCACATTTGGTCATTTGAGGAACCAAATATGATGTCATCAACATAGACTTGTACGAGCAAAATGTCCTTTCCAGACTTTCTGATAAAGAGAGTCTTGTCAATGGTACCTCTAGTATGGCCATTCTTTAGAAGAAACTAGACAGAGTCTCATACCACAGCCTAGGTGGTTGGTGCACCCATATAGAGCTTTATCCAATTTGCACACATAGTTCGGGTGTTGTGGATCTTCAAATCCTGGAGGTTAGCATACATAGACTTCCCTGTCTATATCCCCATATAGAAAAGCACACTTGACATCAAGTTGGTATACTGTGAAGTCCTTGGATGCAGCATAAGCAAGGAAGATCCTAACTGCCTCAAGTCTTGCAACTCGTGCAAAGACATCAGTATAATTGATTCCTTCCTCTTGAGTGTATCCTTGAACCACAAGTCTTGCCTTATTCTTGATGATCAAGCCTCTATCATCTCTCTTGTTTCTGAAAACCCATTTGGTGCCTATAGGTACTTGACCAGATGGTAGCCACATAGGTTCCATACCTTTTATCTCTTGAATTGAAGCAGCTCCTTTTGCATCGATTCAATGCAGCTACTATCTTTCAAGGCATCTTCTACCTTGTTGGGTTCCATCTAAGATAGAAAGCATGAGTAAAAGCAGACATTCCCTTGATGAGTCTGTCCTTTTGTTCTCACACCCTTAAGACATTCCCTATGATGTTCTCAGTTGGATGAGTGGCATGAATCCAAGACGAGGAATCACTTCCAGTTGCAGAGATAGATCCAGGTTAGACATATTCTGCTCAGGAACTAGAACACCCTGTCCAACTGTTGTTTCAATGTCATTCAATGAGGACTGATTGAATGAATGAGAAACATCATTAATAGTTAGGCTGTGAAGTAGTATTAAGAGTTGCATGTTCCTTAAAATACTACCTCCTTCTTCATGGTGTTGTAATGGATCTTTGAGGCTCGGTAGGTGACTCACTTGTTGAAGCTTCACTATTCCATGATATAGTTAACTATCGGATCTGTGAATAGTGGAAGCTTGATGTATTGCAGCACTTGGAGAATTCGGTCTAGGCCTGGGAAGCTCAAACAGTTGATCATTAGCAGCAGCATCAGCATCATTTTGAGCACCTGTTCCAGCTGAAACATTCACAGAAGAGGGTTTAGAATAGTTTGGAAGCAATTCTAAATCAAAGATGTGATCAGGTCCATTCCCCCTAACACAAGGAGTGTGCTCATTAACACTATATTGGATGACTCTCAAATTGTTGATTCTTAATGTTGTATACTCTGTAAGCTTTGGAGCTAGAAGAGTATCCAACAAAGATAGCATCATCCGACTTTTCAGCAAATTTTGCTAAATTGTCCTTCATGTTAAGTATGGTACACCTGCCGCCAAAGGACCTTAGAAAGCCGATGAATGGTGGCCTCTTGTTCCATAGCTCATAAGGGGTTTTTCCATGGGGCTTAACTACAAGAACTCTATTATGCACATAGCATGCAGTGCGGACTGCCTCTGCCCAGAATGTTAGAGGTAGCTTTGAATCAGCTAACATAGTTTGAGCAGCCTCAATAAGTGTCATATTCCTCCTCTCAGCAACACCTTTTGTTAAGGAGTTCTGAGCACTATATTGTCTGGCAATCCCTTTTGAGTTATAGAATGAGTCAAGAACGAAGTTCTTAAACTCATCCCTTGATCACACCTAATTATTTTAACCATGTGATCAATTGATTTTCTATTTTAAGATTAAAAGACTTTAATGTTTCAGTAGTTTCATCTTTAGTTCGTAAAAGAATACCCATGTGAATCTTGTATAATCATCAACTATCACAAGGCAATATGATTTCCTTCCAATGCTCATTATACTTGTGGGACCAAAACGATCCATGCTCAATAAGTGCAATGGAGTAGCAATTGAGTTAACACATTTGGATTTATGAGACGTCCTGTGTTGTTTCCCTTTCAAGCATGCAACACAGTTGTCTTTGCAGAAAAACTCCTTTTTAGGCAAACCATGTACCAAGTTATTTTTAGCCAATATTCATTGTCTTAAAATTTACATGACACATATGTTTATGCCATAGTGTTGACTCGTCACTATCAGCTTTGGAAAGAAAGCATGATACTTCACCCATTGGGGAAGCATTGTTATATCAAGCTTGTACATATCCTCTTTCCTGGGAGATCTAAGAAGCACTAGTTCCAAGGAATTGTCATCCCTGGTTTGAGGATAATGCACTCATGTTCTGTAAAAAGCATTTGATGCTTTTGATCACAGAATTGAGAAACACTTAACACGTTGTGTTCAAGCTGTTTCACAAAGTTAACTTTGTCAACTGTTAACTACGATTGGATATACTCCCTCTGCCAGAATATATCCTCCGGCCTCACCTCCAAACTGGACAGACCTCCATCATAATTTTGAAATTGTTAAAGGAGAGATCTGTTCCCTGTCATGTGCCTGGAGCATCCACTATCTACAATCCATACATTGTTGTTCTTGTCATATGGATGTCCCTGCACATAAGATGAGATTTCAGTTTTGTTTGGAACCCAAGCTTTATTGGTCTTGGGTTCTTCCAAAGATAATGACATGAGTGAACCAATGATATGCATGGGGGTTCAACAGAGGTCTTTGAAGAAGAGGTTGTGGGCTGTAGCATCTTCCTTGATCTTCCAGTCCACCCTTTGGCTGATCTTGGAGGATGAGCTTGTTGAAGCTTTTGCAGCATGGTCTTCTTCTGAAGCTTCTTTCTTTTCGGAAGAAGTCCTCACCACCTTTTCTTCCGAAGCAGTCTTCTTCTGGGATGGTTTCAAGGGATCTTTCTTGTTCTTCGAACCTTAGTAGCTTTTGCTTCCGAAGCCATTTTCCCTTCGGAAGAAGGAGTTTCTTCCAAAAGAAACTTGGTTTTGGAAACTAGCTTTCCCTTCTTCAACTCTTGAACCGTATGGAAGGGTCTAAATGTGAAACCTTCCCCGACTCCTTCTTTTCTAACATTATTTGCATAATGTGTGCTTGCAGGATTGTAGTAACAATCTTTTGCCATGTGATTTTGCACGCCGCACATGATGCATGCGATGTTAGTCTTTTGGGAAAGTGAGGTTGTTGTTTCTTGGTTTTTTTTTTCTTCGTCAGCAAGTTTTCCCTTTAACTTCTGATCCTTTGGTAGGACAGGAATGCTGGTACTACATTCCTTTCCTGAATCAGAAGTACCTAACATTTGGAATCCAGCTGAGACAAAGACACGCTTCTGTTTTGGGTCAATTTTTAGTTTGGATTCAGCCACTTTCTTAGCAGTTCTCCTAGCAGTTTTAGCTTTGCTTCTTCTAGCTTTGGTGGTTAGGATTTGATCATCACAGGAGGCGGTGGGTATATATACCTGTTCCTTCCCTGTGGTGGCCACTATTGGTGCCTCATCCTTTAACACTAGAAAGAAAGGGTCTAGTTGGAACCTCTTGCTCTTCAGTACCACATCTAGGCTGTCTAATAGACTCATAGGAATGTGGTGGAGCAATTTCATTTGTTCCCAACCCTTCTTTGTTCTGATAACAGTGTTTGGAATGGGAGGATGATGCAAGAATAGCTTGGAAGTTTTGCTCAGAGATAGCATGCTTCCTGGCCTGAGCCTCAGCAGTGACAAGCTGGGCTTGAGCGTCAGACAATTTGGATATCAGATCCTTGATTTGAGTCTTGTAGTTGGTGTGTTCATGTTTCAAAAGAGATACAGTTTTCTCTAACTCGTCAATTTTCTTTTGATAGTCAGATTAAGCTCTTTTAAAATCAAATTTTAGAATATTAAAAGACTCAATGTCAGATCTGATTTCCATATTGTAATCTTGATAGAGTTTAACTTTAGCTATACAGGCTAGAGTGCAGAGATGTTCATATACCTGCGCATCATCTGTTCCGGCCATGAGAGCTTGAGCAAGAGTCACATCCTGTACCATGAAGCTCCAGTCAACTTCTTGAGCCATTGTGGTTGTTTCAGTTGACTTCTCAGTGGGCTTTGAGGTTGAGGGATGTGTGGAGGCCTGTGAGGTTCCCGGATTGGTCTTGGGAGCCTTGCATTCCCTTGTAAAATGACCCAGTTGGTTATAGTTGTAACACTTTGCCCTGGTCTTGTCGAACCCGAACTTGCTGGTAGTTGGGTTTTGAGGGAAATGCCTTCCGGTTCTCTTAAAGAACTTCTTTGCTCTATAAGTTAAGAGAGCCATTTGCTGGACAATGTCCACGTACTCTACGTCATATGGGCTAAAACACTCAAGATCATTAAAGCAGTATTGAAAATCTCCTGAGTGTACACCTCCTGAAACAAAGGCATAACTTTCCTGGTAGGATTGTGAAGCCTGTTGAGACCTTGGAGTCTCAGGATAAGTGATGTAGGGACCAAAAGAGCAGGATGGCTGCTGATAAGTCAGGAAGCGCTGAGGTTGAGGGGTTAATGAGCCTTCAACAACCATTAAAGCGTTGCTAGCAGGAAGACTCAAAGATCTACTTGTTTGGTGGCCCTTCTTACTCTCCATCTCTAGACGGTATCCATCAAGGATGCCATAGAGCTTAGTCATGGAAAGAGTGTTCAAGTTTTATTTTCTCTTGATAGAGACACAGTAGAATGTCCACTCATTTGGAAGAGCACTCATGAACTTTCTGGTGAGATCTCTAAGTTCAGGAGTGATCTTAACAGACTAAAGGGAAGAGATAAGATCCATGTACCTGACGTACTGCTGGCTGACGGTCTCTCCAGCAATATGAGTGAAGTTCTCCAACTGCTGCTTCAGTGAGTCATTCTTTGAGTCGTTGGAGCAAGAATACATCTGAGCAAGTGCATCAAACAATTCTTTGGCAGTCTTGCAATGCTGGAACCCCACCATAATAGAGTTCGGTATTGCAGTCATGAGAATAGTCATAGCATTGGTATCGATGTCCATCTTCTTTCTGTCTTTATCAGAATAGTCCTCGACAGCTTTTTCTATCATGGCACCATTTCCACCAGGTGAAGCCACCTTTGGCTTGTACGGTCCATTGACAATACAGTTCCACATTTTGCTGTCTTGGTATCTAATGAAGCCTTCCATTCTTCTACTCCAAGACCTGAAGTTTTCAGGGGTGATGATTGGTGCTTTGGTGATCGTCCCCATCTATACTTCAGATTTGTTGAGGGCATTTCAGTGAGTAGGTGGTAGGGAGGAGTGAAAACAGTTGATTTGGATGGTTAGATCACACAATCAAGAGCCTGAGAAGCTTTAATACCAATTGCAGGATCAATGTTTGTCACTTAAACACAAATGTTTTCTCTCAAACTCACCTAGAATCACACTCAGGTAAGAATCAATACGAGTTGATCACAATATGAAAAGTAACTAAGAACAGAGAAAGATAATTTTCAAGATACTTTTATATATTGATTCTCAACTCAAGATACAAAGACTATTACAAGCAGATGATAATCTTACCTCAATGAGTTACAAGGAGAACCTATATATAATACTATCTACAGCCGGATATACTTTGATACCAGCTGGGATCCTTTAGCTAAAGCCTATACTACAAGACTATAGTTAAGGTATCTTAGATAAAGTCTTATCTGAGATTTGGTAGTCAGGACATGTCCCTGACTTACCTTTTGTCACCAACTAAAGATGGCAACTATACTATCATGAAAAGCTAAACAGTGGAATAAAGTATGGTCAACAACATGGTTCTTTAGGAAGAAGCCATGCTGTATCAGAACTCTGCAGCGGAGTGTCAGAGACCATACTTGTGTCCACTAGTTATAGCAGTGTCTTCCGAAGGTTAAATGGCTTCGGAAGAGTAAGTACTTTCGAAGCCAAGACTTGGAGATTTCTTCATTTCATCATACTTCGGAAGTGGTCTTTACTTTATTCTTCTAAGTCTTGAACTTTGAAAGTATGCATTTGTCTTCGGAAGTAGAGTTCTGTCTTCGGAAGTTGGAATTTCCTTTTTCTTCGGAAGAACTATACAACCTTCAAGTTCCATGATAAGCTTCGGAAGCCTTTGCATGCAGCACCAAAATAACTCCAGTGATTTAGTTTTGGTTGCATTAGCCTTCTTCTTGATCCAACATTACCTTCTTTCATTGGTCATTTCGTACATTTCGCACATTTCACACATTCCGTACTTATTGCACTTTTCATACATTTATTATCTTTTCACTTCTATCTAGGTCCTGTCATTTGCCTAACCCCCTCTTAAGCGCAAAGCTATATCATCTAGGGTTAAGCGACAAGGAAACCATTTCGACATATCGCACATTTGCATCTATGGAGTAGTTCACATAGAATAACTACCCCTGTGTGTCAACCCTTAATGGTTAGCCAAGATTGCACGCTGTAAACACATAGTTGAGGTAACAACTCTCAATGAGTTGTGAACCTCCTTTCTTTTTCTTGCAAGACTTTAATTCGTTCATTAATTATGTTCCAATTTCATTATCTTAAATCTTTCACTTTGTTAGATAATACTTTACGTTCGTTATCATAATCACACCACGTAAAGTCACATCATAATACGTAGTAAGGAACATAAGGAATCACATCATACTAACATACATAATCATCATACATCATCATCATGAATAAGCATCAAATCACACATCATCATACATCACCCGTCACATCATCTATGACTTCAAAAAGTCAACTTACATATCCCCCGAGAACCTCCCAAGTCAAAGCCTACACTTTACATATTCCCACAAAATCTCATAAAATTTCTAAGTCTTAGGTGCATGTGCCGGTGTATGGCCCTTCTAGGTGCATGGGGAACACATAGGCGCATGGGAAACTTCTAGGAGCATGGACACTATTGGGGCGCATGGCCAACATTTAGTCATTCTGGGCAAATTCTAGGCGTATGGGCACTATGCAGGCGCATGGGTGCCTAGGTGCATAGGCTTTTTAGGTGTCTGGACACACAACCAAATTCCGCCTTTTTCAGGCACATGGCTACTATTTGGGCACATGGGAACACTTAGGCGGTTTTTACCGTTGGGTGCATGGGCCATATTTAGGCGCATGGGCAGTCTAAATCACATTTAAACAACAGAATTTAGTCCCCAATAATCATTAACATGTTCTAAGCTTAATTCATACATTCTAAGCCATAGAAACACATTGATAACATCATCATAATTATAAACACACCTAAATCAAACCCCACCCGCAAACACATTCACACACATACATACGAGTGAAAACCCAAATATTATAAAAATGTTCATACATGCATTTCCAGCCCCAAATCAGTTTAAAGTAACTAAAAAGGGGGTTCTAGAAGTCACCTTAGCAACTCTTTTGGGTATGACTTCCTTCAAAACCCGTTTGCTTCAAGTTCAACACCTAAAACCCACCAAACACACACACACCGAACACCCAAACACCCAAACACACATAAGCATACAACAGAGGCAAAGCCGGTTAAGAACACTCAAAAACCATAAATTTTTACCTTGAATTCATTCTCTTCTTCTTGTTCTTATTCAAATATCTGAGATTTTTTTCTCTTTTCTTTATCTCTCTCTAAAACCTGAATGAAAAGTGAAATGCAAGACAAATGGGCAGCCATACCACCTTTATCACCAACTTTTCAACGTTTTGTCCTTTTTGACACCTTTAACCCCTCAATTCGGATTAAATTGTGTTTCTTCCTTTTTCTCCACTATATTCTTTCTTTCATGTTTTAAAAAATATCCGGGTGTAACAACTCCACCCCCCTTATATTGGTTTCATCCTCGAAACATGTTACTCCTCAAACAAATGTGGGTAATGATGCCTCATCTCCTCTTTAGTCTCCCACGTAGACTCAGATCCCTTCTTATGCTTCCACTGTACATCCATAAGAGGAACTACTTTATTCCTTAACCTCTTCTCCTTACGATCAATGATCGCCATTGGTTCTCCACATAATTAAGCCATTTATCCACCTCGCTATCTTGTAGTGGTACAATCATATCCTCGTCTGCTAAACACTTTCTCTTATGAGATACATGGAATGTCAGGTGCGTTCCACTTAATTCACATGGTAGCTCCAATCTATAGGCCACCACTCCTACTCGAGCAGTAATTTGGAAAGGCCCTATGTAACTTGGGCTCAACTTGCCCCGCTTTCTGAACTGAATGATATCCTTCGAAAGTGAGACTTTCAACATAACTTTGTCACCCACCTGGAACTCAATCGGTCTACGTCGTTTATCGGCGTACAACTTTCGCCTATCTTTAGTTGCCTTCATAAAGGATTTGATCCTTTTCAGCTTCTCAGTAGTAGCCTCGACCACCTCGACGCTCCCTAACTCTTTATGGCCAATATCAGCCCTACAAGCGGTTGTTCTACATCTCCTACCGCATAGCATCTCATAAGGGTCACACCAATGCTAGCATGATAACTATTGTTATATGAGAACTCAGCTAACGGTAAATGGTCATCCCAACTTCCTCCAACACCAATGACGCATGCCCAAAGCATATCTTCCAGTGTTTGAATTGTCCTCTCCGACTGACCATCAGTTTGAGGATGATTAACCGTGCTAGTATGTAACCTCATCCCCATCACATCATGGAATTTATTCCAAAATTTAGATGTAAACCGGGTGTCGTGATCAGACACAATAGACACCAGCACACCATGACGAGTTACAATTTCTTTAATGAACAGATATGCCAGCCTCTAAGATGAATATGTCTCACCGATCAGTAGGAAGTGAGCACTCTTTGTCAGACAATCAACTATCACCCATATAGCATCAAACCCTCGCGCAGTACGCGGTAGCTTCATAATAAAGTCCATGGGGATGTGCTCCCACCTCTACTCCGGTATATCCAAAGGTTGGATCTTTCCATACGGCTTCTGATACTGGGCCTTAACTTGTAAACAAGTAAGGCATTTACTCACATACTCCGCAACATAGCGTTTCATACCATGCCACCAATAGTCCTTCTTCATGTCTTGGTACATCTTCATAGCAGCGGGATGAATAGAGTATCGAGTTTTATGAGCTTCATCCATAATCCTTCCTCATAGATCCCCGAAATGAGGAATCCACATCCGTCTAAATCGGGTTCTAACACCAAGGTTGTTTTCTCCTAACTTCGCGACCAGACCTCTCATTCTATCAGAGTTAAGATGATCCTCCTTCAATGCCTCATCTTGAAACTCCTTGACTTGCTTCATCACATCATAGGTCACAACCAACGGCGAAGCCTTCACCCGAATCGGCTCGGGTCTCTCGTTTTGGCTAAGGGCATCCGCCACCACATGGCTTTTCCTGGATGGTAATAAATCTCGCAATCGTAATCTTTTATCAGCTCCCACCAACTCCTCTGCCACATGTTTAGGTCTTTCTACTCGAAGAAGTACCTTAAGCTATTGTGGTCAGTGAATATGGTGCACTTTGTCTCGTATAAGCATTGCATCCAAATCTTTAATGCAAATACCACGACTGCTAGCTCGAAGTCATGAGTAGGATAGTTAACCTCGTGAACTTTCAACTGTCAGGATGCATAAGCTATAGCATTTCCTCTCTGCATCAACACACATCCCAACCCCAAGTAGGAAGCATCTGAATAAACCACAAAACCATCACTCCCTTCAGGTAGAAACAAAACTGGAGCTTGAGTCAACCTCACCTTTAACTTCTCAAAAGCCTTCTCCTGATCTTGACCCCACCCAAAATTCACATCCTTGCGGGTCAACTTGGCTAGTGGGGAAGCTATCTTGGAGAACTCTTGAATAAATCTGCTATAATAGCCCTTAGGATTCATTACATGACCCAAAAACCGAACTTCGTGCAACCAGAACGCGCACTTGTAGAATTTAGCATACAACCTCTCCTTTCTCAACGTCTCCAACACCTCTCGAATGTGACCGGCACGCTCCTCCTTACTCTTCGAATAAATCAAGATATCATCAATAAACACAATCACTGATTTATCCAACATTGGCCGACACACTCATTTCCTCAAGTCCATAAAAGTAGCTGGCACATTTGTTAGACCAAAAGACATAATGAGAAACTCATAGTGACCATAACATGTGCATAAAGCTATTTTAGGAATATCCTGCTCCTTCACCTTCAACTGATGGTAACCAGATCGAAGGTTTATCCTCAAGAACCAACTGTCACTTTGGACCTAATCAAACAGATCATCAATTCTCGGTAAGGGGTACCAATTCTTCACTGTTATTCAACTCACAACAGTCTATACACATCCTCATACAACCGTCTTTCTTCTTCACGAATAAGACCATAGCACCCCAAGGAGAGACACTCGGTATAATGAACCCCTTATCAAGCAACTCTTGTAGTTGCTCCATCAATTCTTACATCTCGGTCGGAGCCAACCGATACAGCGCCTTATTAATAGGTTGGGCACCCGGTATCAACTCAATCTGAAACTCGATCTCACGATCCGGTGGCACTCCTGGTAAGTCTTCTCGAAACATGTCCGAAAATTCACACACAAGACAGTTGTGGTGTTAGTGTATCCACATCCTTCATGTAGGCCAACTAGTAAGTACATCCACACCTCATGCACTTTCCTGCCACCGCCATCGAAATCACCTTCAGGATAGTTATAAGTCGATCACTGTAAATTGTCACTAACCTCCCGTCAGGTGCTGTCAATCTGACCATCTTTTTGTGACACACAATGTTCTCCTTGTAGTCCGCTAACCAATCCATTCCAAGGACTACATCGAAACTGCCTAAGGTCATCACGACTGGTCTAACCGGAAACTTGTAACCTTCTAATTCTATGTCACAATCTTCTATCTTAGAATCCTGGTGGACATACCTATGTTTCTATATCAAAGGGCATATCTATACTCCTACTACTAACATGCAATTTAGCACAAAAAGCAACACAAATAAAACTTTTACTAGCATCAGAATCAAATAACACAAAAGCTAGAGTTTGGTTTACTAGAAACATACTAGACATAACATCAGGGTCCGTCCTAGCCTCCTCCCACGTCATCGTGAATGCTTTGGCACTCGCCCTCTGCCCTTTTCCTCCAACAATCTTCCCTCCCAACTTTTAGCCCATGGCTTCTTACAATCCCAACTTAGATGGCCATTTTTCCCACAGTTATAACACCTTATAACCCCACAATCTCTAGCATATTTCCAGGCTTCCCACATTTGAAGCAGATGTTTGATCCCGATTTACATTCTCTCGAATGCTCCTTCCCGCATTTACCACATCTCTTCAATCATACACCAAACGTGACAACACGTCGGTCACCCACCTTCGCCACCTTATTGTTTGGAGTGGCTTCGCATTGTCCAAACCATTTCCCATTCCAGTTTCGGTCACCACCACCCTTCTTGCTCTCCTCAGCCACCACCACCTCTCGCTTGTCATACAACCTTCCTGCCAAATCAACCGCCGATCTAAACATGCTCGGTCGGGCAGCAATCATGTGCCTAAGGATGTCTACCCACAAGCCCTAGATATACCTCTTAATCTTTCATGACAGAAGCGTCACCTGATCTGGCACCAGCCGTGCCATTTCGTTGAACTTTGTGGTATATTGCTGATGTCTCATGGTTACCGCCTCGAAATGTAGGAACTCCCTCTCCACCTTATCTATTTCCGTATGAGGACAAAACTCCTCAATTACCAATTTCTTCAGCTCACACCACCTCACCCTCCCAATTGCCTTGCTACCCTCGACTTGGACAATACTGTCGCACTAGCACAAAGCCGAGTCCACAAACGAATGGGTAGTGAACTTCATTTTCTGGTCTTCCCGGCACTCGGTAATGTCAAGTACAGCCTCCATCTCTCTCACCCACCGGTGAGCAGAAGTAGTAGTGCCATTACCATCAAAGGTAGGGGGCTTGCATCTTTGTAATGTCCCATATTTACAGCCTCGTGCCGCCTCCAGCGCAGGCTTTCCTTCCTCTTCTTCTTCATCCTCGGAGAAAATCATCTCAGTCTCTGGTCGCTCCCGTCCTCCCGAGGACCTATTCCTCTCCATTATTTCTCCTTCCCAGATAGCCTTTATCACCTCTGTCACCACAGAGGATCATCTGCATGACCTGATGCACCTCCTCAATAACAGCCTCCTTCACTAAAACTCTCAAGTTAGCACTCTCATCACCAGCATCTGGACGAGGGGTCTCGGTTTGTTCATGAACCACCTCTTCGGCTCTAGGTCTTCCTCTTGTGGCCCGTGGTTAAGCACCACGTCCACCATAACCTCCACAATGCGAAGCCTTTGAAGATCTACCACCGACCATTCTCAAAACACAATATAAGATTCAAACAATAACACAAACATTCAAGGTAGTAGCTCTATTTATGTCAAATATAGTAAGTCCCTAATTACAGTGGCCAGTTGTGATTAGCCATTTACTTTACACTTCATACCCCAAAGATTTCCTGTCCTCACTACATCAGTATCTAAATCTACAAAAAGCAAACAGATCAAATCACATGCGCATACAAAAAGCAAACAGATCAAATCACTTCGCAAAGGATTGCCTTGTGGGCAAATGTTTTTAACTGTGGGGAAGGTGGTCATATGAGCAAGGATTGTAAGAAGCCGAGGGCTGAGGATTCCGGGGTGAAGAAGATGGGAGGTTAAGGACTAAGGCGAGCGCCAGGGCATTCATTATGACACAGGAGGAAGCTAGGACGGACCCTGATGTCGTGTCCGATACGTTTCAAGTGAACCAAACTTTAGAACTGTGATGCAGGGCTAGAGGATCATAAGTTTCCTCTTAGACCGTTTGTGATGACCTTATATAATAACTGTTATTTTTATTAAAATAATATTTTAGAGTGCTAACATTTCATAGCCACTTTAGTTAGAACTTAGATGTTTAGAATCAAAACCTCGAGCTCCACCCTTAGAATGTATCATAGGAAGTCGGTTTGGATTATAAATTTGGGGACGAAAATAAATTAATGGGGTAGAGATGAAATAACCCAAATAAAAAATTAATGAAATAAACTAAATAATGGTTATAATATATATAAATAATAAAAATACACCAAAAGGGGGAAAATGTGAGTCTATCTTTGACCTAACCTACACACTTTCATTATTCTTCTTCTCCCTTATCTACAACAACAAACAACACCAAAACTTGGAGTTCAATTCTCATCCCTACACAATTAAGGTGATATTAAATGGACCCTCAACCCTAACCATTCTCACAAACCCTCACCAAGGTTTCCCCTCTCACCTCCAATTCCATCCTACTTTTTGAGAAGAAAGTCGCTGTGGAGAACAACCACGTCACATACCATGGATCGTAGGTTTATAGGCACCCAGATCTAGCTGTCGATTCTAAACCTGAGGAGCAATCATGGCCATCATTGCAACTGTAAAGGACCAGGCACGCAAGCAACCAACAGGTAACCAGTTCACACCTAAGGTGACTATCATCAACCCTCACATCTGGTACAATTTCTGGAGACTTGATATAGCCGGTAATAACTTTTCAAGAAACACGATGGAAGCCTCATATGCAATAGTTTACAAAGAGTAATGATTAGAACCATCAATTATTCTAATGAATGGGTATTCACATGAAACTAGTCCCCTTTTTATAAAAACAATAATATATGACAACAATGGCTACTTCATACTTAATAATTCTGATTGTGAATACTTCTTGCTGCTTATGCATTTGTTATTATCTTCTCCATTCAAAATCCACTACTTCTGCCTTTCTCTTGTGGCCCCACATTCTTTGGCATAATTCCCCTAAACACTTCATGAGTAAAAGTAAACAAAACTATAATGCTAATTACCCTTATTAACCATAAGAACACTTTAAATACTTTCAATGCTTCCTGATGTACCTTTTCATTCCTTATGTTTCAAAACAAAATCCTTTCATCATTATTATTTATTAAATCAATCTAGACAACCCTAGTGTGAAGTATAATATAAATAGCTTTTAAATGAAAGAAGCAACAGTGATTGCAGAGCAAAAAGACTTGATGAGATTATGTTAAACAATTAGTTATTTTTATAAAGATCAAATAATAGTTCAAAAGATTTAACAGTGTTTAATCGAGTTACCTTTTGTTGCGCATATATATGTTTTGGGTCAACTCCTGTTTCTGTTTAAAAGTTTCAATTGTGTTCTGCCTAGTTAAAATCCTGTTGACTGTTGTTGTTTTTGGTGGTCCATTGTTTAAGCTTCCTGTTGTTGCTGGTCCATTGTTGTTGCTACAACTTGTTATGATCACTGCATAATGGGATTTCTTTAATTCTATTAATTTCTTTTGTTCAACTTCGAGCACTCTATACTCCAACTTACATTAAAATACCTAAACCAATAAATAACGAATTAAATTGAACTTGCCTTGTTGCATAATATTAGTCATAAAAACTAATGGTTGCTATGTTAGCCTTCTTTTGTAAAATAGTTTTAAGGAAGTAAACAATTCAAATAGGTTATAAATATCTAGAGGACTTTTGCTACGAGGGTATGATGATATTAACACATATCTAACAATGATAAGAATAATAAGACTAACACCAAAGAATAATAAAATTATCTGGGTTGGGTTTTTAGAGGCTGATGAGTAGGACGATATGAATGAATTTGATTTAGATTTCAAATTACTCCTTCAAGGTTCGTTGAACACGTCGGTGGGACTTTGAGATATTAAGAGCCTAGACACTTATTCAGGTACGGATGTTCCTTGTTATTTTTATGTGCTTTGCTATAGATAATGTTGTTTTTAAAATCACTCCGTTGATCTATGACTCCTTGTTATGATCTGCTTCCATTTGTCGAGCTACTCTCATGTGTGATATTGAGCTATTTTTTAACAAAATTGAGAAAAATATATTTTTATGACATGCTTGTGAACATATTGCTTGTGTGCCCATGCTTGATTTCATTCAAATTAGGATCATTATGCATGACGAATATATTTGGTGCGGTTGGATTCTTATTCACTCATGCGGCCATAGAACCCTAGATTTGTAGACAGATAGGGATACCGAGTCAACTACCTATGGAGGTACCATAGGCTTGTCGTTGTGGCTACCAACGACTTGACACTATTCGTAACGGTGTGATCAGTTTACGGCGTCTCCACTTTGTTTATATGATTATGCTTGCGAGAGAGCTTTTGGATTATTTGGGAGGCATATGGATGCATCCTAGGACTTTCATGATATGTTTAGTTCGCGGTTAAGTGATGTAGTTCCATACACACCTTCCGATTTAGGGGTGCATTGGAGTCGCGACTAGTGTGCCATTGTGATGATGATACGTGATATGATATGAAATATATATTGGCACAATGGATGTGCAATTTTAATTATTTGTTATGTAGGCTTCTCGGTATCAATAACCCTAACGCCTCATTTCTTCAGCCTTTATTTTTCTTGTTTATTCTGGTGTAAAGGGTGGATTCGATGAAGATGTTTTAAACTTAGGAGTTTGGTTTCTTTTCAAATTCCCTAACATTATGCTTCGATATATATATTATTTTGTCTATTGTGATCTACATCCACGCACTGAGCTTGTAGCTCAGCCGCTTTCTTGTTTTCACGGCAGGTAATCAGGGTTGATCGGGGCTGTGTGATGAGAGCTAGTAAGAGTTTGGAGCTCATGCTTGGAGATTTATTTCTTTTATTTCATAAGACTTGAATTTTGATTTAGTATTTATTTTGGTGGATGTTTTAGACTTCATAAGTTGATATTTTAATTTGACGTTTGTAATTGAAGTATTATTTTGGATTTATAATGTTCTGTTAACATTTGAAGTGACATCTAGTTCCACGTTGGAGCGGGGGTGTTACAGAGAATGGTATCAGAGCTTAGGCTCAATTCTATAGTAAGCATAGGCTTGCCCTGTAAGTTGGGGTAGAACATAATATAGGATTGGGTACAATGTTCGATAGGATTCTTCATCTTCTATTTTGTGCTCTTCCTTATTGCTTTTGATTCTAACATTCAATTAACTCTCCATATCCACTTTATTTAGATGGCACGACCTTCGACTAGGGGCACCCGTGGTAGACGTACTACTAACAACAATGAAAATGCGGGAAATATCGATCCAGTTCTATTAGCAGCACTTAATCAGGCCGTTGCAAACGCAGTTACTCAAAGTGTTCCTCAAGCTGTTGCTACTGCCCTTCAAAATAATCCGGCTCAAAATAATGGTAATGGTAATGCTCATGGTGATGCTAATGGCGAAGGGGATGGTGGTGCCAATGCTAATGTTTCTCTTACTCTAGTCTTACTTGAGAGATTCCAAAAGCATAAACCAGATTCTTTTCGTGACGCTCCAACACCTATAGATGCGGAAAATTGGATTGCACATCTGGAGAAAATATTTGATGTTCTGGAGACTACTGATAATCAGAAGGTACGTTGGTAGCTTATAAGATGGAAGGACATGCTCAAAGGTGGTGGAAGGCTTTGAAGAATGCTCAAGGAGAGGGTTATGTGGAGGCTCTTGCATGGCGTGACCTTCTGGATGTGTTTTACGAGAAGTATTTTCCTGAGTCTGAAAGAGATGCATATCGTCGAGAATATTTTAATATACAACAAAATCCTAATGAGACTATCGCTGCCTACATGATTTGTTTTATTCGAGTAGCTGGAATTGCGGCTTACCAGGCTGAACGATTTAAGTGGGGATTATTTTTTGAGTACAGGAGACCTCTCATTAATAAAAAAATTCCACTGTAGCGGAGGTTGTGAATGCAGCTAGAAACCTAGAATTGGAAAGAGCTGACTTTAACTCTTTTAGGTCTATTGTAGTACGAAAAGAGGAAGAGATAACGAAGACGGGTCAAATTCAAATCATCGGGAAAAATTCCATTCTGGAAATCAACGTGGTTTGGTGATCGTTCTCAAAGCACTCAGTCAAGAGGTTGGCAAGGTCATGGATCATATGGTAATAGGGGTAATAATGGTCACGGTCAGTGGCAGGGTCAGAGGATGTACCAGAATAGAGGCAACAATTATGGGAACCAAGGAAGGAATGAAGGAGGTAATCCAAACAGAATTCCTATCACACCATATGCTAAATGTGGAGGTAACCATCCGGGTAGGCCTTGTTATCGAGAGACTGGAGCATGTTTCACATGCGGTCAGAGAGGTCATAAAGCTAAGGATGGCACTGTGAAGGGTAATACAAATCAGCGTAATGGTGGAAATAATCAAGGTACCACTAGAGGTAGGGTGTTTGCTATGACTACTCATGAGGCGGCTCAGGTAGCATTTAAGCATCTCCTACATTAAATAATACAAAAATAAATAAATAAATTAGTGATTCAATCAATTTTATTATTTTATTTATTTATTACGCACCCTAGCATTCAATTATTTTGTTATATACTTTAGGTACCGTATCAGGAACTCTTATTTTAAATGGTGCTAAAGCATCTGTGTTATTTGATACGGGCTCGACGCATTCAATTATTTCTCTATCCTTTGCGCAACGTGTCGGCTTATCTCCTTCCTTACTACACCCACCTATGTCTATTACTACATCAATGGGGAACTCAATAACTATTACTAACGTGTTTTGTGAATGCCCAATATCGATCGAAGATTATGTTTTTATGGCCGAGCTACTTCCTATGACCATGCATGACTTTGATGTTATTTTGGGAATGGACTGGCTAATCTCACATCAAGCCACCATTGATTGCCAAGCTAGACGAGTTACTTTTTGAGATGCTGAAAAAGCAAAGTGTGTGTACCAAGGATCTTCTCCTAACGGGCTAGTTAAAGTGATTTCGGCTTTGAAGGCTATAAAATTAATCAGCAATGGTTGTGAGGGATATTTGGCAGCCATACGTGATACCTCAAAGGAAGAGCATAAACTTGGAGAAATTCCAATTGTGAAAGACTTTCCAGATGTTTTCCCGGAAGAACTTCCATGTTTACCACCCGAAAGAGAAGTAGAATTTACTATTGAACTTGTTCCTAGTGCGGAACCCATTTCTAAAGCACCATACCGAATGGCACCTTTAGAATTGCAAGAACTAAAGGAGCAATTACAAGATTTACTTGATCGTGGATTTATTAGACCGAGCGTATCTCCATGTGGCGCGCCAGTATTATTTGTGAAAAAGAAGGAGGGATCCATCAGACTATGCATTGACTATAGGAAGCTCAACCATCTCACCATTAGAAACAAATATCCTTTGCCCCGAATCGACGATCTATTCGACCAGCTCCATGGAGCAAAATACTTCTCAAAGAGTGACTTACGATCTGAATACCATCACTTGCGGGTGAGATCTGAAGACATTCCTAAGACTGGTTTTCACACTCAATATGGCCACTACGAGTTCCTCGTTATGCCATTTGGCTTAACGAATGCCCCGTCAGTCTTTATGGATATAATGAATTGTGTTTTCCAAGATTACCTCGACAAATGTGTGGTAGTCTTCATAGATGATATTTTGGTATACTCTAAATCCAAAGAACCACATGAAGAAGAATACGAGTTGTCTTGGAAATCTTGCGTGAAAAGAAGTTATTCGCTAAACTTTCTAAATGTGAGTTTTGGTTGGAACGAGTCACATTCCTTGGTCACGTGGTGTCAGCAAAAGGAATTGGCCAAGACCTGGCACAGTTTCTGAAGTAAGAAGTTTCTTGGGTTTGGCCGGGTATTACAGGCGTTTCGTGGAAGGTTTCTCATCTTTGGCCTTACCCTTAACCCAATTGGTAAGAAATGGTGTTAAATTTGATTGGAATGATGAACGTGAAAAGTGCTTTAAGGAGTTGAAAAACGATTGGTGACGGCTCCTATTCTTGCTGTACCCGAAGGAACCGGGGGATTTCAGATTTACAGTGATGCTTCAAAAAAGGGTTTAGGTTGTGTCCTTATGCAACATGGGAAGTTTATCGCGTATGCTTATCGACAACTTAAACCTTATGAAGTAAATTACCCCACACACGACCTAGAACTTGCAGTAGTTGTGTTCGCTTTAAAAATATTGTGTCACTATTTGTATGGTGAAACTTGTGATATCTTTACGGATCACAAGAGCCTAAAGTATATTTTCATGCAAAAAGAACTCAACATGAGACAATGAAGATGGTTAGAGCTTCTAAAAGATGATGATGCTAAGATTCAATA